>CM035120.1:111823183-112423183 GCA_020205555.1 Panax stipuleanatus
TCGGGATGTCAACTCAGCCCCGGTCTCAAATCGGGAGGTACAGATCAGCCCCGGCAGCAACCCAGGAAGTCAGGACAACCTTAGGCACAAACCTGAAGCATCACAACATCTCTAGAAGAAAACCTGGAACGACCACGTCAGCTTCAGATGCAATACTGAGGACGAACAGACTCAAATGGGATCCAAAGATTGGAAATGACTCCCGGATGTCGACCAAAGGTCGTTCCAACACTGCAGGCAGCCCTGGGAGGGGCAAAACGGTCATTTTATCAACTCTCAGCCGATTCGATCAAACTCAAGTCGAATTGATGCCAACAAAGTCAGAACGAACCATAACGACGATCCCGAGTGCAAACAGCGCAAGACAGCTTAACGAACAAACTAAGGGAAATCGAAGACCTTGTCATTGCGACACTCTCGGCGAGGGCTTTTCAAAAAGGTATCGCACGCCTCAAACGGACGCTCCGATTAAAAGTTAAAAAGTTTTAACTTTGTCTGCGCGTTATCCGGAGTGCACGTACTTCCAGAAAACTGAACCCGGCACCGCGGGCCCCACCAGGGGAGCCGCACCTCTACCTTCGGCAACCGCAGGTAGAGTGGAGGCTCCTTGGCCTATAAATAAACATGGCCCCCTTCATTTTGAAGAATTCTGAAACGCAGCGAAACTCTGCCAGTTTAATTTTTTGACTTTTACACCTCTTCCAAACCCAAATTTTTTTACTCTAACACGTAGATATACCCACATACTATCACATATCAGAAACAAACTGGTAGATTTGGACGTATAGAGCCTACGATTTGGCAAAAAGCCCGTGTAGCAGTCCATTGTAAGTATTTTCACGATTAAAAAGTGAATATTACTTATTCGTACTTTTATACACTTGCACGTTAAGTTTCGTTTTCTAAAAATGCCCATAACTTAGTTCCGTGGACGTTTTCGTCAAAATTTTGTACATTTTTTGTACATAAACTGATTTTCTGGCATTTCTACAACTCGGATTGACGATCCGTCAGCTCCAGCAGCTTCAATGCACTAGCACCTACGTTTTGGCAACTTCGCCGGACTGGGTTATCTTCCCAATCCTGGTTTGACCCCTTTTTGTATATATTTAAATGTATATATTCTAACATTTCAATTCTGTCAAGCCCGGATGTCAAATCCGAGGTAGTTTACCGTTTTTATATATATTTACGCATATATAAGCGACTTTCATCATAACTGGGTTCTCTTCCCACTATTGGTTGACTACATTCATTTTTGTCAATATATATATATATTTCAATTTCAGTCCGGGCACTGGCGTGAAAACCCATCGCCCTTTATACTATTTTTGCACACTTCGCCAAACTAGGTGATCTCCGCAGTCACTGGTTGACTACTTTTCTGCAATTTACATTCCAGTCTGGCTTAGACTATTTCGTGGTCTTTTTACTGCTTTTACACTTCTCACCATACTGGGTGATCTTCCCAGTTACTGGTTGACTATTTTTATGTCAATTTCAATTCTAGTACGGGCACCGGCGTGAAAACCCATCGCCCTTTTTACTATTATATATATATATATATATATATATTTCATTTCTGTCAAGCCTGGATCATTTCGTGGCTTTTATACAGTTTTTATATATATATATTTCAATTCCAGTTCGGGCTTGTGCGTGAAAACCCATCGCCCTTTATAGTTTTCGCATATATATAACTGCATATATACTGCTTTGCTCATTTTATTCAATTGCAGCTGTAAATATTCATTTTATATGAATTGACACTGACATATCTGCGGGCGGACTAGATTTATTTAAATCTCGCCAATTCTAGTTTTCAAACGGTTCATAACCTCTAGACTGAACCGAGAAGCTAGAATAGCTGAGATTTCCTTAAATCTAGCTTTCTTTCTAGTTTCAGCTTCAAAAGCAACCTCGTGTCCCTTAGATCTCTATCTAGTGGGAATGAGATGCTTCAGCCGTGCGGACCGGGATTTACTGAATGAATCCTCGATTCTGGCAATATTAGGATATTTATTTGTATCTGTACAAATTTGAACTGTGCAGGTTTTGGCTACTCACATGTGAGCCTAGGAATCGTGGGATTCACGATCAAAACGATCGGAATCTGATTCCCACGATGGACAAACTCCGATTTACAAATGTACCCTACCAGTTTTTCTATAATATGTACATATCACAGACCTTAAAACGATTATCTGGATTTAAGGTCTCAATATAATGAAAAAATGTAGATTGTCATGTCAGAGTCCCTCCGATGGTTTTCATGCCCATGAGAAGACCGACACTTATATATATTTTTGCGGTCGAGGATGCTTCGCACCCCGACAAATCATCATTCACATGCAGCCTTAAGGCTATAAAGATAAAATTGGAAATAACAACATGTTTCAATTCCTATGCTAGCGTAAGGGTTTGAAAACCAGCTTTCAAAACATTATTTTCAATTAAATCAAAAGAAAAAGCTTTTCAGAAAATCAAATTCAATGCTTTTACAAATCAAATCAAAGACTGATTTTCAAATCAAATCAAACCATTTGTATATAGGTTCAACGAAGCCTGTCAAAGCTTTCAATCAATCAAATCAATAGGCCCAATTTCCAAACAGCGCATTCCAATTTTTAAAGGAAAATATTGAAAAGATCTGGTACCGTGTTTACACAGGAGTCGTGGTGTGCCTAACACCTTCCCCACACCTAACCAAGCCCTCGAGCTCAAAATTTTGTTTTCAAAGATCAAGTTTTGACAGTTTCCAGCAATTGGGCCTCTTTCAAACAAAACTCGGTTGAGTTGGTACAACCATTTTCAAATCTACCAACTGGCGACTCTGTAAAACGTTTAAATCGTCGACATAATACATGTTGGCCTTTTTTCTAAAAAACCCTTCAAAACCTTTTTCCTAAATAAAAAGAGTGAGGGTAGAGAGAACTTAAGAAAAGAAATTAAAAGACCCGGGCTGTGACACTACCCGCGGATTTTTTTAAAACAACGTCGATAATTATTATAATAATAGTAATAATTATAATAATAATAGTAATAATAATAATAATAATTAATAATAATAATAATAATAATAGTTATAATAATAATAATAATAATAATAATAATAATAATAATAATAATAATAATAATAGTAATAATTATAATAATAATTAATAATAATAATAATAATAATAGTAATAGTAATAGTAATAATAATAATTATAATTATAATTATAATAATAATATTTATTATTATAATAATAATTGTAATAATAATTATAATATTATTATAATAATAGTAATAATAGTAGTAGTAGTAGTAGTAGTAGTAGTAGTTGTAATAATAATAATAATAATAATAATAATAATAATAATAATAATAATAATAATAGTAATAGTAATAGTAATAGTAATAGTAATAGTAATAGTAATAGTAATAATAATAATAATAATAATAATAATAATAATAATAATAATAATAATAATAATAATAATAATAATAATAGTAATAATTATGATAATAGTAATAACAATAACAACAATAATAACAATTATAATATCAATAATAATAATAATAGTAATAATAATTATTATAACTATAATAGTTATATTAATAATAATAATAATAATAGTAATAATTAAAATAATAATTATGATAATAGTAATAATAATAATAATAATAGTAATAATAACAACAACAACAACAACAACAATAATAATAATAATAATAATAATAATAATAATAATAATAATAATAATTGTTATTGTGGTAGTGTGGTGAATTATGAAAATTGTTATTGATGATTTATAAGTTTTGTAGACAAATTTAAAATTTTTTAGATATCTATTTTTAAAAGAAAATTAATTATTGTGGTGGTGTGGTGAATTATGATAATTGTTATGTGTGATTGTAAGTTATTTTAGGTTGCAAAAAATCTTTAGATAATGTAGTATTTTTCAAATTTTAATCTAATTTATCGTTACGTCATGCCTTTAGGCACGGACAATTACTAGTGTGTATATATGTTATGAAAGTGTACCCTGAAAGTTTCAAAATTGTCTAAGAAAAACTCGATTTATGAAAAATGCAACAAGATTCGGAGGTTTTGAGTACTTTAAATATAGTAAATCACTTTCTAAAATTCCAAGAAAATTTGTGAATCATTGTTGGATCATATACTATCCAGATCCAGAAGATAATAAATTTCAGAACCTGTTTGCTATTTTTCATAATAATGTTATTGTTATGATTTAAAGGAAATAAATGGTTAAATGATGTCATAAATGAGAAAAATAGAATGTTAAAGCTTAGGTACTCCTATTATAGTGTAATCTGACCTATGTGAGGTATTTTGGTAATCTATTATGATAAATAATATTTATGATCTTTTATGGGTATGAAATAAGTTGTTTAATAAAGGATAAAATAATTAAAATAAATTGTTTATTTGTCTAATAACTTATTAAAATGATACTATGATATTTGTAATATAAGAATCTAATATTTTTAAGTAAATAAAAATATTAAGATTTAAAACTTTATTGAAATATTATTGAATGGTTAATAATATTTGATTTAAGCATTAATAAATGATTAAAATATTATTAAATGGCTAATAATATTAGATTAAAATATTATTAATAATATTATTAAAAGATTAATAATATTATATTAAAGTATTATTGAATGATTAAAATATTATTAAATAAATAATAATATTCAAAATTAAATAAAATATTATTAAAAATGTAATAACATTAGTAAAGGAATAAAATATTATTAAATAATTAATAATATTAGTAAATGAATAAAATATTATTAAAAAGTTAATAATATTAGTAAATGAATAAAGTATTATTAATTGATTAATAATACTAAAGAATAAGTAAGGTATTATTAAAGTAATAATATTAATGCATGATTAAAATATTATTAAGAGGATTAATAATATTAGTAAAGTATTAAAATATTATTAAGATGTTAATAATATTAGTAAGCGAATAAAAGTGTTATTAGTGGACTAATAATACTAAGAGGTGAATTAAATATTATCAAGATTAATAATATTAAGTGAATTAAAGGTATTTGTTATTTAATAGTAATATTATCAAGGTATGATAATATTTCTAAGAACTAAATGTAATATGTAATATCTATGTGATTACATAATGTAATGTTATGCTATGGCTTATTGAAAGATTAACTATAGGTCTCTCAAAGAAAGATAATTAAACTGCCTAGTGGATAGAATTTAATTGCGTAGCAGTAGCCTACAAACGAGGCAAGTTCCCTAACTCAAACTCGAGCTATTATTTTCGAAGCATGTTAGTGAATAATTATTGTTGATTATTCACATTTATAATGATTATTGAGATTCGCACTTTGTGCAATTGAATTCCTATTCTATTATTATTGAACTGTGAATTAAATTAAAGTTCTTTCATTTATGAACTGTTTATGAGATAGATTTATGCTAATTGTATAAGCTAGATCAAGCATGTCAAAAATTGTTAAATCAAATGTGTTTTAAAAAGCTGTTCTTATTAAATTGATATAGTAAGAACTTTTGGCTGAGAAAAGGACGAATTTGATTAAAGCATGATATCAATGCTGAATTATTAAGTGTTTATGCATAAATCACGGGGTATGAAAGGATGATCCCCTTGATTATCAAAACTTATTAAAAGGTCCAGTTTAAATGTGGAGAACCTTGGCAAATGTTTATGGTTATTTCAAACCACTCAGTACCTGTTATTCAATTATTCGAATATTCAACTGTTGACTATTAATTCATGTTCCTTCATAATTTTATGTTGTTGTTGAACATTGAAAGCGAAACTTCTTTCTAATCAGGATATATCTCCCATGTGTATAAACTTGCTAAGCAAATTAGTTGCTTACCCTTGCTATATCATGACATTTATTTTAGTTAAGGCAGAAACGTCCAAAGGGGACAAAGGAAAAGGGAAGGTTTAAGAGTAGATGTTTGAGAAGGCTTATGTACTAGTTTATTTTAAATGTTATTTGGTTATGTAAACTCTTTATAGTATTAAGAGTACGTTTTAAGTTAAGGTTAAAGAACCTTGGGACTATGATTGTAAGACATTATTACTATTATGATAAACAATGTATGTTTATTCTTTCGCATTAGTTAGAAAGTATGTTTGTTGTTGAGTATCGTGAACACCGAATTTGAGGTTAGGAAACCCGAATTTGGGGGTGTCACAGCAACAGAGAAGACTAAATCCCATCATGAAAGAAGTGGTCAAGAAAGAGGTCCTGAAGTGGTTGGACACCGACATCATATACCCTATATCAAACAGCTCATGGGTGAGTCCGGTGCAATGTGTTCCAAAGAAAGGAGGCATGGCTGTAGTATCTAACGAGAACAATAAGTTGATCCTTACTAGAACAGTCACGTGATGGAGAGTGTGTATGGACTATCGTAAGTTGAATAAGGCGACCAGAAAAGACCATTTCCCTCTCCCATTCATTGACCAGATGCTGGACAGGTTGGCTTGCCATGAATACTATTGCCTCCTAGATGGATACTCGGGGTATAATCAGATAGTCATTGCTCCCGAAGATCAAGAAAAAACTACCTTCACCTGCCCCTACGGAACTTTTGCTTTCAGAAGGATGTCTTTTGGCTTATGCAATGCACCGTCTACATTTTAGAGATGTATGATGGCTATATTCTCCGACATGATTGAACAAATTATGGAGGTCTTCATGGACGACTTTTCAGTCTTTGGGGACTCATTTGATATATGTTTGGAGAACATGGTCATGGTGTTGAAGAGGTGTGTTGAGATCAACTTGGTGCTAAATTGGGAGAAGTACCATTTCATGGTACAAGAAGGGATTGTTCTCGGGCACAAGGTTTCAAGGAAAGGATTGGAGGTTGACAAGGCGAAATTGGAGACTATTGAGAACCTACCGCCACCGACTTCAATGAAGGGGGTCTGCAGTTTCCTTGGACATGTGGGTTTCTACTGTCAATTTATAAAGGACTTCTCCAAGATTACAAAGCCTTTATGCAGTTTACTGGAGAAGGATGTTCCTTTTAAGTTCGACGAGGATTGTTTGGCTGCTTTTGAGCATTTGAAGATGAAGTTGACGACTGAACCTATTATCACAGCTCCAGATTGGTAATTACCCTTTGAGTTGATATGTGATGCTAGTGACTTCGCAGTGGGAGTTGTTTTGGGGCAGCACAGGGAAAAGATGTTTCATGTGATTTATTATGCCAGTAAGACCTTGACGGATGCAAAACTCAATTACACGACCACTGAGAAGGAGTTATTAGCAGTGGTGTATGCCTTCGACAAGTTCCGTTCATACTTGATTGGCACGAGAGTAGTGGTGTATACAGATCATGCTGCCATCCGATATTTGATTACTAAAGCCAAGCCCCATTTGATTCGATGGATTCTACTCTTGCAGGAGTTCGACTTGGAGATAAAGGACATAAAGGGTACCGAGAACCAAGTGGCGGACCACTTGTCACGACTAGAGAGTCACGACTAGAGAATCCGGGAAAAGACATGGATGATGGAGTGTTGATCAATGAGTCTTTCCCGGATGAGCAGCTATTTGTGGTCCAAGGAGAAGTCCCATGGTTTGCTGACTTTGCAAACTACTTAGTGTGCAACATTCTCCCTCCTGAGTTGACAAGTCCCCAAAAGAAGAAATTTCTGCACGATGTCAAATGGTACATGTGGGACGAGCCACATCTATTCAAGTAGTGTGCAGACAGAATGATCAGGCGGTGTATCCCACATAGTGAGACAGAGAGCATACTACATGGTTGCCATGTATCAGTGTAAGAGGAACATTATGAGGGAGAGAGGACAGCAACCAAGGTTCTTCAAGTGGGATTTTACTGGCCGACTCTTTTCAAGGATTCCTACAATTTTGTTCAGAAATGTGATAGATGCCAGCGGGTAGGAAACATCTCTAAGAGGAATAAAATGCCTTTGAACATGATATTAGAAGTCAAAATATTTGATGTTTGGGGTATTGACTTTATGGGGCCATTCGTTTCATCTTGCGGGAATCTGTACATTTTATTGGAGATGGACTATGTTTCTAAATGGGTAAAAGTAGCGGCTTTGCCAACAAATGATGCTAAGGTGGTCTTGAGGTTTTTACAGAAAAACATATTCACAAGATTTGGGACACCTAGAGCAATCATCAGTGATGAAGGCATGCACTTCTGCAACAGACAGTTTACAACATTATTGGCTAAGTATGAGGTGAATCATCGTGTTGCCACAGCCTACCATCCCCAAACTAATGGCCAAGCTGAAGTCTCCAATCGTGAAGTAAAGAAGATTCTGGAGAAAATTGTCAACCCAACGAGAAAAGATTGGTCACTCAAACTTGATGATGCAGTCCAGGCCTACAGAACCACTTACAAGACACCGCCGGGGATGTCACCTTATCAGTTGGTATATGACAAAGCCTGTCATCTTCCCATGGATCTTGAGCACTATGACGCCCCCAAATCCGGGACCGCCACTTGGTCTCTTGAATTCGGTTCATCACGTGCTCATGGTAATACATCACAATAATAATACGACTAAATATCGCATCGCACAGCGGAATAATATACAACTAATATCGAATAAATTACATTTAAATAATATAATTATTCACGTCCCAAGGTCTCGTAACTTAAACAGTGATTACATAGCTTAGACATATCTTAAGCATAAATAACCTTAACTAGTACATAATATCATATGTTCTTTATTACAATCATAAAGTCCTACATAAACAAAGCTACTTAGTAGCCTTTCCCTTGCCCTTGTTGGTACTCGAGGGTCCGCACTGCTCTGCCTTAACTGAAATATTTTAGGAAAAGCAAGAATGAGCACAAATTGCTCAGCAAGTAATATACAATAAGGGTTTGTAATATAATTCTCAATACTCGAAAGGGTATAGCAAGGTTTGATAGTTCAAGGATAACAAGAATATCAACAGTTTCCAATAACAGTCGCTAAGGACAAAATAATATCAATGTGATTTAATAATAAATCAATTCAAGAATTCAAGATAACTGAATACTGAGCAGTCACTAAGGACTATGAACTTCCACAGGATTTGACAGTAATAAACTGAAAATCTAACAAAAATAAGTACAATAGGTGATCAGCCTAAAGTACCCTATGTTATGCATAACACTCAATCATACTAATGTGCGCGTGTCGGTTCTCCGACAGTTATATTTTGTTCTTCTTAGTAAAATACAAGATTCCGCACCAATCAATTGGTTTGGGTTGCTTTTCAATAATATAAGTCTAGCCGAATCAAATGGCATAGACACTTTCACAATGATCAAGAACAATACTAAGTTCATCATGAATAATAGCTTTAATGAAATAAGAGTTCAAGTATGCTAATTCAATTCAAACGAGTAAGTAAAGAAACTAGCTCGCAATATACAAGGATAGAATACTTGCACCGTAAAAGAGTATAAGTTAGGAAACTTGCATCTAAAGAGATAAGGTCTAGATACTTGCCTTATGCGTAGTTTACTCACGTAAAGCTAGCCAACACTTTCGAATATTACATATATAGGATTTTCATTAGTTAACACATTCGGTACATAATCTTGTTGCTCAAATTAAATATACACACATTGTATTACCTTAGTCACACGTCATTACATACTTATACGCATTCGGTATGAAATCAAATTATAAGTTACCATGAATTCAAATAACATTCGTATAACATTATGTCATTTTTAATCGATTAGGCTTTCATTAGCTATGGAATTACTTTTCTCAATTGAAACATCTTCATGGTATGTTACTATCAAATATCAGTAGCAATTAGTCTTGTTTAGCATCTATAGCATTTAGGTGAGTTATCTGCCAAAAGTCAGATCAACAGAACTGCCCAGATTTCATTTTGGCCTGACGCAGCTGCGCCCTAGTTAGGCCTAGGGGCGACGCAGCTACGCTTACCCCTGGCCAGACCAGGGTTAGGCTGCTGCTGCTTCTGTCCAACACATAAGCATACTACTTAACATACATTCATGCTACAGGACTTTTCATAAGCTTATGACCATCTTAAGTTCACTTTTACATGTCATGGTCTTAGTTTAGGATCGCCACGAGAATTAAGGCCAAATAGGGTCATATAATTACAATGAGTACTAATTAATCATATGTTTACATAAAGAGATCACATAATCTGTACTATGCATGCTTATAAGTGTTCACATCTTTTGTCCATAGCTAGCATCGTTTATTACTTTAAAACATACCTATACTTATGCTTGGTTTACTACCATTATATCAAACATATAAGAGTCATGCTTAGAGACATAATGAATGTAAACATGTCATTTTACATTCTAAGAACTTAACTACTCATACTTAATGCACTTGGTTCGAAAGCATACCCAAGTTTGCTTTTGAATCCATTTTAAACTTGAACAACGCAATTTAACACATACAAGGCAACTTCAAAGCTCTTATATGTAGTCAAGTCATATTAACACTTTTGCAAGATCAGCGTGTATATCATGTAGTATTCATGCATATTAGCTTTAACATAACAAGCTTTTTCTTAATAATTTCTCTAACATAAGGTCTAACAAGTTTGGTCATGAACAAGGACACTATAAACACTATATCATGCTCCTTTATATTTGGAATCAATCATGTGTATGAATCACTAAGTTTAGAACTTGTAGAACAAGTATTACTTCAAAGTTTGTTTTTAGAGTACTAAGTTTTTCTCGGAAACCATACCCTTTTTGTTAATCATGTATGCTAGTACAAGAAAACATGCTTACCTTGCCTCATTTTATTCATATATATATGTTACACAAGTTAGTATGCTTGTTTAAACCAAACCACAAAATATATGTATAACAGAAATCATGTAGGATGCAGAATCTGCAGCAGGCTGCTGGCACAGCTACGCAGCTGCCCAGTACAAAACTGGCGCAGCTGCGCCGACTTACAGCCAGCGGCAGACTATTCCAACCTCGGCAGACCTCCAGCCCAAACACAAAAAATTCGTCACAAATTCGATTATAACTAACAGCATTGTATTACCAATATGTTTTTTAGCTAATATAGCAACTAAACAAGTATGCTACAATCCAATTACAATCCAATTCAACATAATCAAGAATTAAGAATTTCAAGAATAGAAATTTTGATAGAGACAAAATGAAGAACAAGAATCATGGAATTATACCTCTGTAATTAGTTAATTGGACTTGCTGCTTAATTTAGAATGCTCACACTAATATATGTATATGCTCTCCCTCTCAACACTTAGCAAAATCTCAGCAAAGAAGAATGGAAAAGAAGAGCTTAATTTTTAGAACAACCAATACCCAGACAATGCTTTAGTTCTTCAATTTAAACTAACGGATTGTTGTATTCTTCGATGGCTAATGAGAAGTTGGTAGTAGTTGGTGGAATGCATCATGAGAGCCATTCCCCATTGAATTATGCTAGCTATAATGTGTTGAGTTTGAGGATATAGGGAGTAGGATAGCTTCATGAGTATTCACGTGTGAAGAGATAGTGACTATCATTAAGGGACAAGGCAAGGCAATCTCAGCATTCTAGTAAGTTTGTACTATATCATGTTATAACATATAAGCATAACATATATTATCTACACTTAGGTATTAAATTAGTGTCACAAGGCAATTTCATATAATATAGTAAGTGTAATTTGTACGCATATAATCCATGTACATTTTATCTTACCAATATAGTCTTTTCAGATATTATCACCCTATATTGTCTCCTTTATTATTAAATTCTACAATCAACAAGTGATTACATTATATTCATGATATATCATTTTAATGTATACTTACATACCTATTGTCACATAGGTATTAATCATGTAGCTTATATATTTCAATCAATCTTAATACATGGTCTCTATGTGTAATATATTCACATTGCACTATATAACATAGTTTATGTATACTTGCATGGTCACACCTAAGTGTTTCTCTACACTATATATTATAGTCGTATTCCATATACTTTATATTTAATTCTTGCACATTTGCACATAGAAATCAATATAATCTCATCATATTAATAACTTACATATTTATTTGATTATTCATAATGTTAGATAAATAAATTATTCATCTCATTGATTAATTAACGATAATATTAATTAATTCATTCCTCATTGATCATTAATTTCCATAATAATCGATTAACACTTATGTGATTAAATATCACATTAAGTGAATATAAATCTTATTATATTTATAAACACATTGCTTATTATTACTATATTTCTTACAATAATAATAATCACGTATTATTAATCAATCACAGTTAATATTCTATAACCATTAATTAATATTCTATAATAGCAATTAATAATTAATATAGATTAATCGTTCACTTTAAGAATTCATTCGTTAATTCTTATAATCATTAATAATTCTCATCACTGTGCCACACAAGGCTATCAACGAGTTTATCGCAAACTCCATAAATTTCTCAATTATTATTATAATTATTCAATTTTATATAATTGAATCAATCCTTCTCACAATACAAAATCATTTATATTCAACTAAATTCTCATTTCCATTAATATATTTATTTAATAATATTAGAAATTTCTCGGGTATTACATCCTCCCCCCTTATAAAAATTCCGTCTCGAAATTTCTTCAAGGTTACACAAATAGATGGGGATGATCCCGCATCATCCTATCTTCTAACTCCCACGTAGCCTCCTCGACATCGTGGTTACACCAAAGTACTTTTACAGATGAAATAATTTTATTTCTCAAGGTTTGCTCTTTCCTATCTAGTATCTGGACAGGAATCTCTTCATATGCCAAGTTCTTCTCCACTTGAATGGGCTTGTAAGAAATCACGTGCTTGTAGTCGGCCTTGTACGGTCGCAACACAGAAATGTGGAACACGTTGTGGATGTGCTCCAACTCGGGTGGTAACGCAACTTTGTATGCCACTTCGCCCACTCGCTTCAGTATCTCGAACGGTCCTATGAATCTTGGACTCAATTTTCCTTTCTTGCCGAAATGGATCTTTCCCTTCCATGGAGATACCTTCAAGAATACAAAACTACCGACTTTGAAGTCTCGGTCCTGCCGATACAAATCTACGTACTTTTTCTGACGGTCTTGAGCTGCTACTAATCTGGCTCTTATCATTTTCACCACGTCTACGGTTTGTTGAACTAACTCTGGTCTGAGTATTCGTCGTTCTCCGACTTCGTCCCAATATAATGGCATTTTACACTTTCTTTTGTAAAGAGCTTTGTACGGTGGCATGCCGATACTCGTATGGTAACTATTATTATACGCAAATTCAACTAAGGGTAGGTGGTCGTCCCAATTCCCTTAAAATCCATCATGCAAGTCCTAAGCATGTCCTCCAGCGTTTGTATTGTTCGGTCACTCTGTCCGTCTGTCTGAGGATGATAAGCGGTACTCAACCTCAACTGCGTTCCCATTCTCTCTTGCAAACTCTTCCAAAAATTGGACGTGAAGCGCGGATCTTGATCAGAGACAATAGATACCGGCACTCCATGTCGTGAGACAATCTACTTTATGTATAGACCCGCTAACTGATTCAAACTGTAACAGATCTTGATCGGTAGAAAATGTGCGGTCTTGGTAAGTCGATCCACGATAACCCAAATACCATCATAACCTTTCTGTGTAACTGGAAGTCCTACCACGAAGTCCATCGTAATATGCTCCCATTTCCATTCTGGTATTTCCAACGGTTGTAGTAAACCACTCGGTCGTTGATGCTCTGCTTTAACGCGTTGGCAAGTCAAACATCTACTGACACTCTGCGACTTCCCGTTTCAAATTGGGCCACCAAAAATGTTTCCTTAGATCTCGGTACATCTTAGTGCCTCCCGGATGAACGGAATATGTCGTACTGTGTGCCTCATGCAAAATCTCTTCCCTTAACTTGGTTACTACTGGTACCCATACTCTTTCCTCAAATCTCAAAATACCGTCTTTATCCATTCAAAATTTTTCTTTCTCATTTTCTGTGATCCTCTTTCGGATTTTCTCACACTCTTCATCCTTTTCCTGGGCTTCCTTCACTCTATCCAATAATGTCGGATGAGCTTCCATTATAATTAACTTCTCACCAGACTTTTCTGGTCCTTTCACTTCTATCTCCAATTTCTCCATTTCTCTTATTAACTCTTCCTGAGTCGTCAAATTAAACAACTTTTCCCTTTCTTTTCTGCTCAGAGCGTCGGCAACCACGTTTGCCTTTCCCGGGTGATAAAGAATATCGCAGTCATAGTCTTTGATTAATTCTAACCACCTTCTCTGCCGCATGTTCAACTCCTTCTGTGTGAAGATATATTTCAGACTCTTGTGGTCCGTGTATATCTCACATTTCTCTCCGTATAAATAATGCCTCCATATCTTTAACGCAAAAACGACTGCCGCTAACTCTAAGTCATGAGTAGGGTATCATTTTTCGTAATCGTTCAATTGTCGTGATGCATACGCAATGACTTTGCCATGCTGCATAAGCACACATGCAAGTCCTTTGTGCGTTGCATCACTATATACCACAAAATTTCCCGCATCATCTGGTAGTGATAACATAGGCGCTTCGCTCAATCTCTTCTTCAACTCCTGAAAACTCTCTTCGCATTTGTCGGTCCATACAAATTTCACCGTCTTTCTAGTTAAATTGGTCAATGGGGTTGCTATCTTAGAAAAATCTTGGATGAATCTTCGATAGTACCCAGCTAACCCTAAAAAGCTTCTCACCTCCGTCGGTGTTCTCAGTTGTTCCCAATTACTTACTGCTTCTACCTTCGCAGGGTCTACAGAGCTTCTATTCTTATCCACCACGTGGCCTAAGAATTGAATCTTCTCCATCCAAAATTTGCACTTTGAAAATTTTGCATACATCTTCTCCTTCCTTAGTGCCTCCAAAACAATCTTCAGATGTTCGGCGTGTTCTTCCTCTGTCTTCGAGTAGATCAGTATGTCGTCGATAAAAACCACTACAAATTTATCCAAGTATGGCTTGAAAACTCGGTTCATCAAGCCCATAAATGCTATCGAAGCATTAGTCAATCCAAATGACATTACCAAAAACTCGTAGTGTCCATAACGGGTTCGAAACGCAGTCTTTGGTATGTCCTCATCCCTCACTTTTAGTTGATGATATCCTGTTAGTAGGTCAATTTTTGAGAAACACTTTGCTCCCTTCAGTTGATCAAACAGGTCGTCTATCCTCGGTAGCGGATATTGGTTCTTGATAGTTACTCTGTTCAATTCTCGATAATCGATATAGAGCCTCATCGATCCGTCCTTCTTCTTAACGAATAGTACTGGTGCTCCCCAAGGAGACACACTCGGTCGTATGTAACCCTTATTCAATAATTCTTGCAATTGTAACATCAATTCCTTTATTTCTATTGGTGCCATATGATATGGAGCTTTCGAAATCGGTGCCGTTCCCGGTGCTAAGTCTATTACGAATTTGATTTCTTGGTCTGGCGGAAGACCAGACAGATCGTCCGGAAACACATCTTAAAATTCATTCACTACGGATATATCCTTAATTTCTACTCCCTTCTTTAGAGTATCAACGATGTAAGCTAGATAACCTACACATCCTTTCCTTAATAATTTCTTGGCCTGCATCATCGTAACGCAACACGATTGCTTAAGCGAAGAGCTACCATAAAACACTACCTTAGACTTACTCGGAGTCTGAAGGTTCACACATTTATTCTGACAATCAATTATCGCAACATGGTTATACAACCAATCCATTCCTAGTATCACATCAAATTCTCCCAGTCTAATAGGAATCAAGTCTACGCTCAGTTCATATTTTTTAATATTTGCGCGATAATTTCGATAAACGTATTCTACAGGGATTATTTCCTTATTCGCAACTTCTATGCTCAAAGGATTTTCTAACCATTCTCGGGGTGTACTAAGTTTACTAGCAAATTCTTCAGATATAAAAGAACAGGTGGCACTCGAATCAAATAATACATAAGCATTTATATCGTTGATTGGGATTATACCTGACACCACGTCCTTCGCAGCCACGGCATCCTGGACGGTCATGTTAAAAGTTCTGGCGGTTGGGCGGTTGGATTGTGCCAGCCCGCTGATTATTAGCTTGTTGCCTCCTTGCTGATTGCTACCCCCGCTACTTCCCTTCTTTCGGCAGTCCTTAATTCGGTGCTCCGTCGAGCCACACGCAAAGCATCCTTGTATCTTCTTTGGTTTAGGACAGTTGGGCGAGATGTGCCCTTCCTGTCCGTAGTTGTAGCAAGTGCCACGTTCCTTCCAGCACTCACCTTGGTGATTCTTCCTACACTTTGGGCATCCTTCAGCCCTCTTCTTGAAACCTCCAAGAAAATTCCCTGATTGATTATTGTTGTTTTTGTTGTTGTTGTTGTTATTCTCCCACTTTCTCTTTCCCAAATTACTTCCTCCACTGCTGCTTCCTCCAGTACGATTCTCTCCTCCAGCATTCTTTCCTTTCTTCTCCTTGTTATACAGACTTAAGGCCTCACTGCCACCTTCCGTAATGATTGCCTTCTCTAGTAATGTTGCAAAGGAATCAATTTGAAGAACTGATACCTTATTGAACAGCCACGGCTTTAACCCTTGTTCGAAGCGTCTAGCCTTCCTCTCTTTATCACCAACTTGGTGCTCCGCAAATATCTCTAGTTCGTTAAACTTAGCTGCGTATTGCGCCACCGTCATCTCACCTTATTTTAACTCTAAGAATTTCACCTCCATTTAGTTCTTCATACTCTTCAGGAAATAGTTCTCAAAGAATAGTGTCTTAAATCTATCCTAGGTAATTGTCCCTTCTCCCGCTCTCTGCTGATTAGCCTCCCACCAGTAGTTCGCTTCTCCCCTCATCATGTACGTGGCAAACACCGTCTTTTGATCTTCGCCTACGCGAGCTATAGTGAAAGCCTTCTCGATCTCCTTGATCCAGGTTTGTTCGACGATTGGGTCGGTAGTTCCCTCGAACTCCGGGGGTCCTATACTCTTAAAGTCTTTAAAGGTTGTTACTGGCACAACCTGGGGGTTTGGGCGAATGGGTTCATTATTAGTTCCCCTTAAGGCTTCTCCTTACAAGTCTACCAGTTTCTGGATCGGGTCTACTTGTTCTCTCTCATTACTCACTGACTCCTCAGGTGCAGTCAATCTACGTCTAGGGCGGCATTATCTGCATCATAAATTTTCATTTTATTATTATTCGAGTATATTACTTAAGTATTTCTTTTAATACTAAAAGAATAAATTTATAACACGTTTCTGAAATAAACTTCATTTATATTCATATGCCAAATCATTTCATTACATGATTTCCCTAGCATACTGCTATAAATGTTATCACATATATCCCCTAATATCACAAAAGACGGGGAATATACTAACCTGCTACCATACTACCCCTCTAATAAAAGCTAACTCGGGGTTTACATCACTATCCCATACTTTACACAAAAAGTTGGGATTACAACATAGTATATACAATACATAAAGATAAATTCTACTAAACTACCACTAGACCATTTAAAGAAATCTCATCACATCATCCCGCGCTCCACTGCGCTCTTGTACTCCATCTGCGCTATATACGCAACCAGCTCTCGACTCAAGGTATGTAGAGTCTGTCCCTGCTCTGCCGGGTAGTGGTACACACCATCAATCACCCTCTCAAAAGCTGAACGGAACACATACCCCATCTTGTTCATCTTCCTCTTCTTGCACCTGACCTCGTCCTCTAGGTCGTCAGCTCTCCCATTGGCCGCTTCCCACTTCTCCTCGAAGTGTATCCTATCCATCACCTCTAACTCTAGCTGAGTACGGAGTGCCTCTTTCTCAGTCTTCTCACTCAATTCTCTCTGTTCTACTTCTTCCAGCTTCCTTGATATATCTACATTTCTCGCTATCGACATGTGGAATAAAGTTCCCATCTGGATCCCTGCCTCCCTACGATAAGCAATCTCTACTTCTAACTCCTGCATGGCCAGCTTCATCTGGTGGTCCTCGTCCCTCAGCTTCTGGAACTCAGACTCTCTCTCATGGGCCTCGGCCTCCAGCTCTTGGACCCTACAATCTAACTCTAGGATCCGCTCCTCATACTCTCCTAGCATCTGCTCCTCTATAGTAGCCTCATCAGAGTCCTCTACTGGCTCATCCTCCATCGGCTCGTCCTCTGGATTAGACTCTATCTCAATCTCGTCCTCGTCGTCAGACTCGAACGGTGCAACAGCCTGTACTGGTGTAGCCTCTAGAGGTGCCTCGTATACTACATGTATATCCTTGGGCTCCTCATCTGCCACTCTACTAGGTACACCTGTGTCTGTCATCCTACAATCACAAACACAGGACAAACAAACAGCAACTCCATTAGAATATTGAATAAAATATAAGTTCATTGTATAGAATGAAGTTACATTTAATAACACGCTAAGTCTCGCTTTAGGGAAAACTCTATGTGAGTTTTATCTCCTTCCTAACTTCTAAGTTCTCCTAAGTTATAGTCTAAGGACACTCGTTCCTAAGGTTTATAACTACAACTCTGATACCAACCTGTGACGCCCCCAAATCCGGGACCGCCACTTGGTCTCTCGAATTCGGTTCGTCATGTGCTCATGGTAATACATCACAATAATAATACGACTAAATGTCGCATCGCACAGTGGAATAATACACAACTAATACCGAATAAATTATATTTAAATAATATAATTATTCACGTCCCAAGGTCTCGTAACTTAAACAGTGATTACATAGCTTAGACATATCTTAAGCATAAATAACCTTAACTAGTACATAATATCATATGTTCTTTATTACAATCATAAATTCCTACATAAATAAAGCTACTCAGTAGCCTTTCCCTTGCCCTTGTCGGTACTCGAGGGTCTGCACTGCTCTGCCTTAACTGAAATGTTTTAGGAAAAGCAAGAATGAACACAAATTGCTCAGCAAGTAATATACAATAAGGGTTTGTAATATAATTCTCAATTTTTGAAAGGGTATAGCAAGGTTTGATAGTTCAAGGATAACAAGAATATCAACAGTTTCCAATAACAGTCGCTAAGGACAGAATAATATCAATGTGATTCAATAATAAATCAATTCAAGAATTCAAGATAACTGAATACTGAGCAGTCACTAAGGACTATGAACTTCCACAGGATTTGACAGTAATAAACTGAAAATCCGACAAAAACAAGTACAACAGGTGATCAGCCTAAAGTACCCTATGTTATGCATAACACTCAATCATACTAATGTGCGCGCGTCGGTTCTCCGACAGTTATATTTTGTTCTTCTAAGTTAAATACAAGATCCCACACCAATCAATTGGTTTGGGTTGCTTTTCAATAATATAAGTCTAGCCGAATCAAATGGCATATACACTTTCACAATATTCAAGAACAATACTAAGTTCATCATTAATAATAGCTTTAATGAAATAAGAGTTCAAGTATGCTAATTCAATTCAAACGAGTAAGTAAAGAAACTAGCTCGCAATATACAAGGATAGAATACTTGCACCGTAAAAGAGTATAAGTTAGGAAACTTGCATCCAAAGAGATAAGGTTTAGATACTTGCCTTATGCGTATTTTACTCACGTAAAGCTAGCCAACACTTTCGAATCCTATTTATAACGTATTACATATATAGGATTTTCATTAGTTAACACATTCGATACATAAGCTTGTTACTCAAATTAAATATACACACATTGTATTACCTTAGTCACACGTCATTACATACTTATACGCATTCGGTATGAAATCAAATTACAAGTTACAATGAATTCAAATAACATTCGTACAGCATTATGTCATTTTTAATCGATTAGGCTTTCATTAGCTATGGAATTACTTTTCTCAATTGAAACATCTTCATGGTATGTTACTATCAAATATCAGTAGCAATTAGTCTTGTTTAGCAGCTATAGCATTGAGGTGAGTTATCTGCCAAAAGTCAGATCAACAAAACTACCCAGATTTCATTTTGGCCTGGCGCAGCTGCGCCCTAGTTAGGCCTAGGGGCGGCTCAGCTGCGCTTCCCCCTGGCCAGACCAGGGTTAGGCTGCTGCTGCTTCTGTCCAATACATAAGCATACTACTTAACATACATTCATGCTAGAGGACTTTTCATAAGCTTATGACTATCTTAAGTTCACTTTTACATGTCATGGTCTTAGTTTAGGATCGCCACGGGAATTAACGCCAAATAGGGTCATATAATTACAATGAGTACTAATTAATCATATGTTTACATAAAGAGATCACATAATTTGTACTACGCATGCTTATAAGTGTTCACATCTTTTGTCCATAGCTAGCATCGTTTATTACTTTAAAACATACCTATACTTATGCTTGGTTTACTACTGTTATATCAAACATATAAGAGTCATGCTTAGAGACATAATGAATATAAACATGTCATTTTACATTCTAAGAACTTAACTACTCATACTTAATGCACTTGGTTCGAAAGCATACCCAAGTTTGCTTTTGAATCCATTTTAAACTTGAACAACGCAATTTAACACATACAAGGCAACTTCAAAGCTTTTATCGTATGTAGTCAAGTCATATTAACACTTTTGCAAGATCCGCGTGTATATCATGTAGTATTCTTGCATATTAGCTTTAACATAACAAGCTTTTTCTTAATAATTTCTCTAACACAAGGTCTAACAAGTTTGGTCATGAACAAGGACACTATAAACACTATATCATGCTCCTTTATATTTGGAATCAATCATGTGTATGAATCACTAAGTTCAGAACTTGTAGAACAAGTATTACTTCAAAGTTTGTTTTTAAAGTACTATGTTTATCTCGAAAACCATACCCTTTTTGTTAATCGTGTATGCTAGTACAAGAAAACATGCTTACCTTGCCTCATTTTATTGATATATATATGTTACACAAGTTAGTATGCTTGTTTAAACCAAACCACATAATATATACATAACAGAAATCATGTAGGATGCAGAATCTGCAGCAGGCTGCTGGCGCAGCTACGCAGCTGCCCAGTACAAAACTGGCGCAGCTGCGCCGGCTTACAGCCAGCGGCAGACTGTTCCAACCTCGGCAGACTTCCAGCCCAAACACAGAAAATTCCTCACAAATTTAATTATAACTAACATCATTGTATTACCAATATATTTTTAAGCTAATATAGTAACTAAACAAGTATGCTACAATCCAATTCAACATGATCAAGAATTAAGAATTTCAAGAATAGAAATTTTGACAGAGACAAAATGAAGAACAAGAATCATGGAATTATACCTCTGTAATTAGTTAATTGGACTTGCTGCTTAATTTAGAATGCTCACACTGATATATGTATATGCTCTCCCTCTCAACACTTAGCAAAATCTCAGCAAAGAAGAATGGAGAAGAAGAGCTCAATTTATAGAACAACCAATACCCAGACAATGCTTTAGTTCTTCAATTTAAACTAACGGATTGTTGTATTCTTTGATGGCTAATGAGAAGTTGGTAGTAGTTGGTGGAATGCATCATGAGAGCCATTCCCCATTGAATCATGCTAGCTATAATGTGCTGAGTTTGAGGATATAGGGAGTAGGATAGCTTCATGAGTATTCACGTGTGAAGAGATAGTGACTATCATTAAGGGACAAGGCAAGGCAATCTCAGCATTCTAGTAAGTTTGTACTATATCATGTTATAACATATAAGCATAACATATATTATCTACACTTAGGTATTAAATTAGTGTCACAAGGCAATTTCATATAATATAGTAAGTGTAATTTGTACGCATAAATCCATGTACATTTTATCTTACCAATATAGTCTTTTCAGATATTATCACCCTATCTCCTTTATTATTAAATTCTACAATCAACAAGTGATTACATTATATTCATGATATATCATTTTAATGTATACTTACATACCTATTGTCACATAGGTATTAATCATATAGCTTATATAATTCAATCAATTTTAATACATGGTCTCTATGTGTAATATATTCACATTGCACTATATAACATAGTTTATGTATACTTGCATGGTCACACCTAAGTGTTTCTCTACACTATATATTATAATCGTATTCCATATACTTTATATTTAATTCCTGCACATTTGCACATAGAAATCAATATAATCTCATCATATTATTAACTTATTTATTTTATTATTCATAACGTCAAATAAATAAATTATTCATCTCATTGATTAATTAACGATAATATTAATTGATTCATTCCTCATTGATTATTAATTTTCATAATAATCGATTAACACTTATGTGATTAAATATCACATTAAGTGAATATAAATCTTATTATATTTATAAACACATTGCTTATTATTACTATATTTCTTACAATAATAATAATCACGTATTATTAATCAATCACAGTTAATATTCCATAACCATTAATTAATATTCTATAATAGCAATTAACAATTAATATAGATTAATCGTTCACTTTAATAATTAATTCGTTAATTAATATAATCATTAATAATTCTCATCATTGTGCCACACAAGACTATCAACAAGTTTATCGCAAACTCCATAAATTTCTCAATTATTATTATAATTATTCAATTTTATATAATTGAATCAATCCTTCTCACAACATAAAATCATTTATATTCAAATAAATTCTCATTTTCATTAATATATTTATTTAATAATATTAGGAATTTCTCGGGTATTACAAACACATGGCATTCTGGGCAATCAAAAAGCTAAATTTTGACCTCAAAGTCACAGCAGAGAAGAGACTTCTCCAATTGAATGAACTTGATGAATTCCGACTACAGGCGTATAAGAACTCTAAACTGTACAAGGAGATGGTGAAGAAATGGCATGCCTAAAAATTTTTGGATAGGAAGTTTGAGTCGGGACAAGCCGTGTTATTGTTCAATTCACGTCTTCGTCTTTTCCTGGGCAAACTCAAGTCGAGATGGTCGAGGCCATTCACGGCGAAAACCGTGTATCCTGACGGTGCAGTTGAGATTATAGGTCAAGATCCGGACAAGGCGTTCAAGGTCAATGGGCAGAGATTAAAGCACTATTTTGGGGGCGAAGTTGACCGACAAATGGCCTCCATGACCCTTTTTCACTCCATGAGAAAATCTGAGAAAGTCGAGCTAATTGACTATAAACAAGCGCTAGATGGGAGGCACCCCATCCACTCTCTTCTCCCTCTTGTTTAATTCTTGTTACATATCTATATTTCCTTCCCCCATGTTTAATTCTTAAAAATCTTGATTTTGAGTACATGTTGCATATAGTATAGAAAATTTTCACATACCACATTTTTGATAATAGATACATTTAGTTTACATAGTTCACTTTTGAGTAATGGAATAAGATCATGTCTCATTTTTGAATGCCTTTTATGCAGGAAATAATTCACATGCTAGTTGGTTGCTTAATCTCTTTGTGCTGCAAAAAGCTTCAAGGATGGCACCAGGGCAGCGCGGCCGCACCATCAAATTTTCTTACAGTAGCTTTCCAGCCCAAGCGCGGCCGTGCCATATCAAGCCTTCACCCCAGCGCACTCGCGCCAATACCCAAAAAATTGCCATGTTTAAAATTTTTAAAATTCAACCCAACCCTTATATCCTATATCTATTTGACCGAGCCCTCCTCTTAAAACATAAACTACATACTCTCAGACTCTTCTCTCTCTTTTATTCCAAAACCTTCTCAAAGCCCAACCAAGTCTAAACCAAATACACTCCTTCATCTTCATCGCATCCCCACGTTCTCTCTCTCCAATTCTCAAGCCCTACCCCTCCACTATATCCACTACATCAAAAATCACCTTTCCACTTTTTCTCCACATATAATTCTCTATATATAAATAACCCTAACCACTACCTCATCAATAATCCATCTCTAATTTTAGCAAAATTAGGGTTTGTAGAGAGAGGGTTTCAGAGGCACATGTTTGGGAGTTTTTGGTTTCATCAGTTAGGGTTTAAATTGATGTTTTCTGCAAAGCATCATAGCACCAAAAAGGGCTCGATCGGTCACTCTATCCTCTTCATCCGACGAGAGCCACAGTGAGTCAAGCAAGGATGCTCTGGATACATCTAGGTTCATCAATCTGTCGGCTCAGAAGCATTATCACAAGATGGTGCCCAAGTTCTTTATTCAGGAAATGGGTCTCAAGTCGACCAAGGAGGATGGGCAGATGTTAGCGATGATTAGGGAGAGCGGTTGGATTGGAGTTGTGGCAACACCCGTGGCTGTGCCTTCGGCTATAGTGTGGGAGTTCTATGCAAATGCTAGGGAGACGCAAAGCGGGATCTCATTCTTACGGGGCAAACAAGTGAATTATCTTCCGCCAGCGATCCGTGAAGTGTTCCATTTGCTCGATCAACCTACTAACCAAGAACACTGGGTTGTGGCTAAGAGATTTAAAACTGACTTGGATAGGGTTATCAGAGAGCTATGCGTTCCAGGCACCAAGTGGGCCATCAAGCTTGGCACAGATATGAAGACAAACTTCCCACACGCAACGCTAAATCGATATGCCAAGGCATGAAATAATTTTATATGCTTGAATTTGATGCCTTCCACCCACCAGCATGACGTTATGAGTGATACATCCATTATCTTATGGGGGATCATCACCGACAAGTTCATTGATGTCGACCATTTGATTCATCAGTCTATGCTCCGCTATATGCGAGGAGGCATGATAAGTGGGATTCTGCATGCATCAGTTGTGACACAGCTATATGCACAGGAAGGGGTTGAATGGGGAGATGAGCAGGTGCAGATGCCCAGCAAGGACATAGACCATGCCACGATTAAGAAGTACTCTGAATGGGCCGGTGGCAAGGCACATCATCAAGGCCATGGTTACATATTTCCCACTCCTCTAGCTCGTACAGCAGAGGCATCGCCACAGTCATCCGAGGCAGCAGGACCTCCTCCAGCCAGTACAGTGAGACATAATCGCCAGATGAGGCATCTACAAGCGAGGATGGACGCTTTGCACTTCAATTTTAAAGCTTATGGTGATGGGATGTCAGGTGCCCTAGCTGAGGCCTTTGCTTAGCAGGGCACTATAGTGGAGTTTCTAGTCTTCGGCTCAGCCATGTCGTATTCGCCACCAGATTCACCACCCGAGCCATAGTCCGGTGGCCACGATGATGCTTAGGGGAGTTTTCTAACCCTTTACTTCCATTGAGGACAATGGTTATTTTAAGTTTGGGGGTATTGGGTTATAGTTAGTTAGTTAGTTGCATTTTAGTTGCATATAGTAGTAGTGCATGGTTAGTTTACATTTTATTATTTGTTAGTCAATTTTAAATGTTTAGTTAGTTTTCTGTCAATTTTTGTTGTTGTTTATTATCTGTTTAGTTGCATTGCATTGCATGATTCCATTTTTTAGTTAGTTTGAATTCCTATTGGCTGATGATGATATTGGAATTATATGGTTTAATGAACACTGTTGATAGTTTAAGCTTAGTCATAGTTTTATACATGATGTGATCTTTTCTTGTTGCTTTGATATTACCGGATAGCACGATATTGTTATATTTGCTTGTTTGTTTAGATTAGCACATGCTTGTCTTCTGAGGAATTTTTTTTTAATTTTAATATTAGAATTTTGTTGATAACGAGCAATGACTATAATGACACAGAAATTCAAGTTTGGGGGAAAACATTGGTTATGCATGCTATATAAAAAAAAGAAAAGAAAAGAAAAAAAAATGAGAAAAATAAAAAAATAGAATAAACACCTTGGCTAGTTGAGACCTGTGGCCTTTGATATTCGAGCAAGTACGCCCTAGGGGATTGTCTCTACACCTAGCGCCCTAAAGCCTTATGGTTTGGGAGTCATTGGTCAAAAGCTCGTTACATGGGTATCATTGAAAAGCCTAAGGGGGTTTGACATTGCACAGTTGGGTGTAACCACGGGAATGAGCGAATATCTCCCTCGTGAGTAAATAAAAGCATAATAAGCCTCTTGTTGACCTTTAGTTTGGATTGATGTGTTGGATTGGTTGATGCTTCATATGTTCTCAGTTTTCTTGATTTAAAGTCTTATTTTTTCTCCTTAGAAGCATAACACGTGGAATTTTTGCCTTTATAAAGCTTATTTGTGGATATTAGCACACACACACACACACACTACATCATTGTCAACAGGTTTTGATTTTCAGATTGTATGTCTCTATGACATTAGCTTGGTTTGATACTTTGTTCATATATCCTATGATTTCTCTGAGGCACTTCTTATTGGAATTCATTACTTGGCTGAAATTTGGGATTCATTTTCATAGTAGCGTAGTTTGCATATCATATAGTTTGCATTTGTGTTTATTGCTTGAGGGCAAGCAATAGCTTAAGTTTGGGGGTATTTGATAAGTAGGTTTTATACCTACTTATTGGCTATCAACTTACTATATCTATAACTTATTCTCACGTGTTTTAGTTCCTTTTCATGCATTTTTATCTTCATTTGGTAGATTACATTTTGGAAACTCTATCGATGACATCGTAGGTGGAAAGAGCATGGAACTGGCGTGATGGCGAGCATAAAGCATGTGGTGGAGTGAAGGTGGAACCGGCATGTGAAAGTGGTATCTGATTGTGATATGTGAAGTGAAATAATATGAAGCATGAAGATTAACCAGCAGCAGCAGTGTACCAGCAGGAGACTAGCAAGTAATCTGCAGGAAAACTGCAGAGTGCGCCCGCGTCCCTATAGTGCTTTGACACGGCGCGCCCTCGCCAGGAAGAGGATTCGACCAACAGCAGCGCGCCCGCGCCCCAGCCCCATTTTTCCTACAAGGTGGTGCGGCCGCGCCAGGCCAGCATTGACCAGAGTTGACTTTTTCATTAAATCCTGTATTGCATGTTTTTCCTTATAAGGGGGTATTTGGAAGTTGAGAGATGATCTTTGGAACGTTATTATTACTGTTTTAGGGTTTTAGAGAGATAGAGAGAGTTTATAGCCTCCTCCTCCTACATTTTGGCTTCTCTATTGATTTCTCTTGAATTTTCATATATTTTGCATAGATTAGGGTTTGGATTGGATGTTTGAAGGAATTGGCTCAACATTGATGGTTTATATTTGAAGTAAAGATTTTAGATTTGCATTTCCTATCTCTTAGCTTCTCTTTACTTCTTTATTTGCTTCTTAATGTATGAACAAATCTTGATAATGGTTTTTGCTTCAGTTATGAACTAATCTCCATTATGGGATTTTAATGGATAAGTTCAGATTTGTATGCTTCTATGTTGAGCTCTAGTTGATTATGTATGGATTACTTAATATGGTTTGTTTTGCTTGTTTAGTTGCTTGATCACCAACTACCCGTATTAACTTGTATGAAATTGGAAAATGAATTATAAGTTGAGATATGACCATATTAGCATGTGTTCATGATTTTTACATGTGATAGACTTCATGATTTGTAATCCGGATAGACATATACCGTATTACTTCGTGTAGTCATTTGAGAGAGCTTGTGCT
Source organism: Panax stipuleanatus (assembly GCA_020205555.1). Taxonomy (NCBI): domain Eukaryota; kingdom Viridiplantae; phylum Streptophyta; class Magnoliopsida; order Apiales; family Araliaceae; genus Panax; species Panax stipuleanatus. The sequence goes on from CM035120.1 coordinate 111,850,714, forward strand.
TAAATCTGTATTACTATTAAGTCACATAGGAATATAGTGGTTTATGTAATATTGGATGTTCACATATATTCTATCTCTTTTGTGGATTTTGTGTGATATTAGTATGGTATATCGAGAGATAGCCATGTTTTACCTTCGTGCTCTCGACTAGCAATCCGAAGTAATCAATTAGGCTTAACAAGAGAAGTATAATTTGAATGATGCATTAAGTGAATGTTAGAATCCCATATCTTCCTCATCTGAATTATTTGCTTGATAGTTAGTTTATATTTGATAATCATTATTGTTAGATAGTTGACATCTTGATCATACGTTTAAGCAGATCGAGATAATTACAAAATTATTGCTTGTTAGATTAGAAATACTCATTTTTTCTTCGTGGGATCGATACCCTACTTATCGTATATTACCGTGTGCACTTGCGTGTATGTGACTGTTTTGTTTAACATCGAAACAAGCCAACAATCACAAGTCATGAAGAAGTGGTAATCACTCAGCAAAGACAATACATATCCAACAAGGAAGTGAATCAAAATATATTTCTCTGCTATATAAAACTGTTTGATATATACACTGTATCGTGTACATGACAAAAATGACTGATCTAGTATGTGTAGGAAAGTAAAAGCTAGTCTATGAACCCGTGGATAGACGGGATAACTTTAAGACCCCAACTTTTATGAATAAAGATTTAATTTTCTTAATATGTTATTTTGAAATAGTAAGGTGTTGATTTGATATAATGCTTTAGTTATGGGTGAAATGTTCAAATTTTACAAAGTAAGCAAGTGGTCATAAAATATTCATTGTGTCGGGGAATATTCGTTTAGTCGGGGAATATTCTTTTTGTCGGGGAATATTCGTACGACGGCACAATCATTTGTAGGCCCCATAACGGAAAATTATCGGATGAAGAAAACGACAAGAATAAGTTTTTCTAAAAATAACTGCATGGTTGTTACCGTTAAAACTGCTAAAATACCCGGTGGTTAAAATACAGTAATACGCGGTGTTGCACAGTAGCACACTGTATTGCATAGTAATTCTAATTATTGATTCTTACGTAAGAAGTCACTATTCAATAATTATTACAGTAATTACTATTTAATATTTTATATTATTGATTCAATAATTACTACATTGATAATTGCATAATATTTTATTGATTCAATAATTGTCATTGCACAGTATTTCACATTATCAAATCAATAATTCATATTATTTAAATAATATTTTTAGATAGTATTATTGGCAATGTCTAAGGAAGTTCTGCCTAAGAGGGGTTATTTAATTGCGCGCTAGTAAGGAGAAATCTTTATTGGAAGGCCCCCTCTTTACTAGGAACGACCTGGCTGTCAATTTTTTTGTTTTGTAATATTATTTGTGAATAATTAATTATTGATTTATATGATAAGAAAATATTTATTTTTGTGGATATAAAAGATGGAATTAGTGCTGAGGTATTTTTATCAGTATTTGTTATAAATTTGGCTTATTATTTGGACCCCCCACTGACTCATTTTTCAAAATAATCAGTAGAAAGTTATAAAATATATATATATATATATATATATATATATATATATATATATATATATCTGTGTGTGTGTGTGTGTGTGTGTGTGTGTGTGTGTGGGGTGTGTGTGTGTGGAGTGTGTGTTAGGGTGTGTGTGGTGGATGGTGATGTATGTGAATATATATATATATATATATATATATATATATAAATATAAAATAGAATATATTATATTTTATTTAAAGTTTTCGTTTTATTAGAATATTTTATTGCACAGTAATGATTAGTAAAAATTAGAAAATCAGTTTTTCCTCCGCCGAATTCATCCGTGAGTTTTCTAAACTGTGCACCCGTGATTATTTTCTAAATAGTATCCTTCCATTCTCCTATAAATAGGATGCTCAGTTTAGAAATAAAAAACACACCAGAATCAGAGAATTCTTCTTCTATAATATTGAGCGTATTTCTTTTGAGTTTAAGGAAGCTTTGAGTGTAGAAAATAATGAAAGTTTTCTTCATGAATATCCCCGCCATACTAGTCAGAAATACTCTTCTTTTAAGGTAAGGGGTATTATTTATTTCATATTCGCTTACGATATTATTTTCGTATTCGTAAGGAATTTTATTTTCGTTCAATATTCGTAAGGAATATTATTTTCGTTCAATATTCGTAAGGAATATTATCTTCGTTCAATATTCGTAGGAATATTATTTTCGTTCAACAGTTGTAAGGGATGTTATTTTCTTTCGTAAATGATGTTATTCTTCACAAAGTATCATTATGGAGTATTCTTAAACTTGGATAAACTAAATTACGAATCCCTAATATTTGTCTTTTATCTCACTAGATTCGTTATTTATATTGTTTTTCATCATCCTCAGTCCTAAATAGTGATATAACTGAATATCTTTGGCCTGTAGAGCAAAGATGAATGATTACCTGATGAATATCTTTGGCCCGTAGTGCAAAGATGGACAGGTGTTGAGATGAACATGACCAACTAGTGATACAAATGAATATCTTTGGCCCGTAGTGCAAAGATGAATATTTGATTCGAGATGTATATTGATTGATGTTACAGGGATAAAATATTGATGATGGACTTTTAAATCATAGAAGATAGTAGACTTCATTCTCTACTTAATTCTTCTAATGAATTGTTATTTTCGCTGCGAATATTGATCTAAAACTTGTTGTCCATAATATTTTATCTGATTTATTGAAGGCTAACGATAATTTATTTTTCATTATCTTAGTCATAATATTCTTTACTGGGCTAGTTGAGCTAACCCTTTTCATCTACTGTCCTTTTCAGGGAATGAGAATGTTGCGGGAACTAGTCGGGGAACAGTGCGATGGTCATAGTAGAGCAGAAGTAGTCCTCACTATTTTTGTAAAATAGTGTGATAATAATTGTAATGAGGACTTGGTTTGAGTGTTTATATTTTCTACATGTTTGTATTGACACTCACAGTTGTATGGTCGTATTTCTCACGACCTTTTGTTATAAAAGATTTGTATTTGGAATTCTGTACCATGTATTTGGCGACTTAGAATGGGTTGGTATTGAACCTATTTTAGGGGCATCACAATAACAGTGCCAAAATGGCATCCCTCTCAGAAGATGGAGGAGCTGCTGCAAGCTCATGACCCTCGGTCTCCATACGGGATAGAATATCCACGACCATCTGCTTAGTGATGATGTGACCATCTACCATCCCGGGCAACTAAATCCTCCTCAATCTCAACAAATGCTGCATCCCTGGTAGCTCGAGCTAGGGGTGAACATAACTGCTTAGGTGCGGTTTAACAAATTCAAAACCGCACACAAAACCGCTTGTGATTGGTGCAGTGCGGTTTTAAATTGTGCGATGCAGTTTCAATTGGTGCTTGTTTCGGTTCCAAAACCAATTGAAACAACAAAAAGAAACCTTCAATATAATTTAACACATCTCACATCGAGAAAAGGGGGAATCTTTTATAATTCATCTTAATTTTGAATCTTAGAAAAGTTTTTTATGGTTTTGGAATTCTAGTTATGATGTCTTTATTTAAACATGTCTAATATTTCCGAGTCTGTGATTCTAAAATTTGTGCTTGTTTATTCAAGTAGTTCACATTGCATGAATGGCTTTTCTTTTCCAACATATTTACGTTGCAATTCACAAAATGCTAGATTTTATTTGAGAATGCATCATTAAGAGGAGAGTTTTATTTAATTGAGGAGCTCCTTTTGAATGTCAAAATTTTGTATGAAGTACCTAGAAAGGGCATAAGAATGATCTATTGTTTGACCAGGAGGGGTACTATTTTTTCTTTTCTTTATTTTTGGGACCAAAATCGTATATGGGAAAAAGAGATTGCAAGTTTTTTTTTAAAATTATTATTATTTTTATTATATATAAACAATTATCCATTCCAAATTATAAGACAATTGTTGATTTTTAAAATTCAATTTGAGGCATATCAAACTTAAAAGTTGGATGATTGTTTAAAAATTATGCAATAATAAATTTTAATATGAATAATATTTTTTACATAATTTTAAATATTTTAATACATACATACATACACACATGGTGCGATTTCAGTTTTATGCGTGCGATTTTGGCTAGTAACCAAATCGGAACCGTAAATTTGGTTATTCAACCTACCTAAAACCGCCACATGCGCCGGAACCGTTGGTGCGGTTCGTGCGGTTTTTAGTGCGATTTCGGTTCTAATTTGGTTACTTGCTCAGCCCTAGCCTCGAGCCTCTTCTCTAGCAACAAAAGCAGCATCCCTGCCAGAAAGGGCTGTCAACATCAACGCTTTAGCCTGATCCCTCTCAAAGGTTATCCGAGCTAGTGAATAAATGAAAGCTGAATCTGTCCCAATCGGAATGCTCGGTTGGTCACTCACCAAGAATGCTGTCAAACCAACAAACAAATCATTCTCCGTGGGAGAATCAGGATCCTCCATAGGCTCTTCCTTATCAGAATCAATGCTCGGAGCTGACTGGATAAACGCCGCCAATGCGATATCTGCCTCCAACCATGCAGAATACTCTGGGGAACGATCTGGATGGCTAGTAGAAAAATCAGCTCTCTCCCTACGAGTCCAAAACTCATAAGTCCAAGTGAGGTCAGCTGACGACAAAGATGAAGCTGATACCGGCTGATCCATAGCCCTCGCAAAGTGGTGAAGGCTTTGAAACTGATCAAACTGGCCCATGACTGCCAGCGGATGATATGTGGTCACCCCTCTCAAACCTACCAAGGGCAGGTAATCCATACCGTCTGCATGAGTGATGAAGCTATAATTGGATGTAAAACCTGAGCAGGACAAGATAAAAAATGGGTGATCAATTGCCATTTAAAAGGCCAACCAGGATGCCACATATGTATAATTTACCGGACGAAAAGAGTAGGACATGACTATACCATGGGTAAAGCAGTACCTATGATGTCTAAAAGTGCCGATAGGACTAAAATGTGTTATGAACCACACGTACAGCAGAACGGCGTTGCCCCTGAAAACCCCCTCTGGATGGGTACTACAGAATGTAGCCGACCTCAAGGTCTCGACTAATATCATCGGCAGGATAGTACAACCTTGTCGGAGAACACGAACCACTACCATCAAGCAAGTATCTCAGTGGTCAATATATAGTGGCATGTATAAATAAGCTGTGACGCACATCAACAGAACGTCCACGCATGCAAAATGCCACTCATCTACAGGGATGATGAATTCTCCTGAATATCGTTCATAGTTGTCCAGTCGGCCGAAGCGATCGATCAAAAAGTTTAGGGACACCATATTCCCCGCAGTAATCTCCTCAGTGACGACTCTGTCTCTTAGAACAGTCATGGTCATGAACGGTCGTCTTATGTCACTAATGACTTTCCTGGCATATGGCAGATCTAAGGCCAAACCCGTGAGGCTCTCATACTCCTCCAACGTAGGAGTCAACTCATGAAGGCCAAACCTGAAAAGCTTACCTCCAAGAAAGACACTCCAGATCGATGACCCATGTTGAGAGGACCCAACGACAACTCAATGTTGTTCCCTCAAATTCGGAGCAAGTCTCGAAAGGAAGAAGTAGCGATGCATTAAGACAGTCAGTCCCAGTGATGAGATAGAATACATCCTAAGATGCAAACCTTCAGCAACTCATCATTCTTGAAGTGCGAGAAGACTTGATCTCTTTTGACCTACAGAAGAATAGAGGCGACCATCATGAAAAAGTCTATCTCATACCCGATGATCTGGTCCCTGAGCAAAAGGCCACGGATTAAACCTTAGATATCAAACCAAATTCGGTCAAAGCTATCACATCACCAACCATTACAAGCTCTTGAGTCCAATTTAGTGGAATCCGCAGGCCTTTTGATATCAACCATCAAAGTTAATTGAGTCCATAAGTCAGAAACAATGATTGGGGCATCCAAACATCAAGGCCCATATCCACTACCTGTTCCCCATATGGGTTATGTGGTAAAAGACTCTTACGATCTCGACGTCTTATCAGCCCATCGGTCAAATATACAACAAAGCAATCACCCCATATGACAAGAAAGACTGGGGTAATTTTAGAATCAGCGACAACCCGATGTTGGGGCTCTTACAACAAGACTGGGGAAATTTTGAAAATCGCAACAACTCAACATTGGGGCATTTATCAACCATCCAATGAAAATGCACCAGTCGGCACCATCAGCATGGTCTGTCATCATCAAAGCTTCCATTATTGGCAATCCGATATGATTAATCTGTCTTTTCCAATCATAATTTTCTTAGAATACTGCGATCCACTGATAAGGTACGACTCTTTCATCTCTTTATATGCTTTCAATTTCCAGTTACATGCATTGGCAATGGTATACATGTTAAGTATAGATAAATCTTGGGTTAGAATCTTTAAAAAAGGTTTTAAAAAGATAAGATTTTTGCTTAACTTGTTATGAATTGGATTAATTCCGATAAGCATCCGTGGAGTAAGAATCACAGGAACGATTAGAGAATTAAGACAATTCAACCTTTTGATTAGGCACGAAATCCTAGTTTAAAGCACTTTTTAGAACAAACTTGACCTCATATGCATGTTTGCACTTTGTGATCGCCCTAACTCTTAGCTGTGGGGTATAAAACTATGGCGACAAGGATGACAATTAGTAGCCAGCCTAATGTTTCAAATCATGGTCTGGGTTACTCGAGTTAGTAAGTCTGAGGGGTGTCTTTACACCTAGTGCCCTAAAGCCATCTGGTTTCAGAGTCACCGGCCCAACGCTCATTACATGGGTAACTCAGTGCCTAAGAAAATGAGTATTACAAGAAGAAGAAGGCAAAACTTGAGCAGATCCGAATCGTAGCCTAGGTTACTTGAGTAATTAATCTTGAGGGGTGTCTCTACACATGGTGCCCTAAAGCCGTCTGGTTTGGGAGTCACTAGCCCAACAATCGCTACATGAGTAATTTAGAGCCTAAGAAAATGAATCTTGTACAAGCTCAGGTGAGGATCAAAAAGAGCAGAGTGCCTGACTTGTCTCAAAGTGTGGCCTTTGTTACTCGAGCAAGTAAACCTGAAGGGGCGTCTTAACACCTAGTGCCCTAAAGCCGTCTGGTTTAAGAGTCATTGGTCCAAAACTCGTTACATGGGTAACCATGAATAGCCTAAGAAAACGAGACAAAGTTAAAGCAAGGAAAGCAGGGAAATTTTATAAGATAAAAATGAGATCATCTAAAGTCATAAAAGAGAAACCCATGCTAAGGGTTACATCACTCATAGTGCACATGTCATATGATGTTAATTTTGTGAAGAGCGGTGTTTAGAGCAAAGATGAGGTGTTTTTGATAAAGGGAGATGAGTTTTTGAATCTGATCCTACCCATGAAAAATGACCATGGATGCTTAAAGGTTTTCTTACGATCTTATAACTTGTCAAATGAAAATTTTGATTTCCTTAGGAAAAATTCATTTGCATACTCAATTTCAAATGCTTTAGACATAAGATAAAAGCTCAGTGAATACAAGCATAAAATTACATAAACTTCAAATGCATTATTCACAAGATTATACTAACCCTGATGGCCTAAGTCGTTAAGCTTTTGCGCATTCTGTTATTCGTTTGGTGTGCAGGATATTGTTCACTCTCAACTTGGTCAACAAAGAGAGTTTCTTATATAAATCCTAGGTGATAACGTACGCCAGGGCTGGGGTATTTTTTGATTTCAAGAAATGGAAGGAGTCCAAGGCGGGATCAAACCTCTCATTAAAAGGAAGAGGAAGAACTCCTAAAAAGAAATCACAACGACATAAGTTTGCCCCGACAAAAGAAAGAAAAAATTATCAAGAGAGTCCTTAACTCGAAAAAAAATAGATGTTCGATGACAAAAGGTCATGCAAATAAAATCTACATCATCAAATATGACAACTTGCGCCAAGTCCTCACAAGTCGAGACCTCTACGCTGAAGTTCAAATCTGGGCAATGAAAGAATGGGCTACATCCTCCAGGACATCAGCGACACCCGAGTCATCAGCTAAGCCAGTATCTAATCAAGCAGGGTGGCAAGTAAAGAGCTCACCCCTTTTCATAATCACTGATCAAAACGGTGGCGTTAATCCAGCGTAGCATCAGGGAAAGATCCGGTGATGTAAGCCGTTGAACATTACTTCAACGAATATATCGAGATATCTCCTAGTAAAGCCATTAGTGTCTGAATCGCCAGAGGTACCAGCACCAGATCCAGATTCAAAAAGAAAAATAGCAGCCCCTGCAAGATGTGACGCCCCCAAATTTGGACCGCCACTTGGTCACTCGAATTGGTTCGTCACGTTCTCATGGTAATACGATAATAATTAAAATCACACAATGACAACGAAAAATCTAGAATAATATACAATGATTTATTATAAATATTCCCCCGTGTCTCGCAACCTACAATACTTAATAGATTACATAATAATATCAAATAACGATTTATTACATAATCTAAGTTAAGCTTAAACATAGTCAACTCCGGTCTTACTACATCATCTTAATACAACATTATAATATTTAAAACATAAAAGGGACTAGCTAGTCGGTAACCTTTCCCTTGCCTTGTCGGTACTCGAGGGTCCGCACGGCTCTGCCTTAACTGAAATGTTTTAGGGAAAGCAAGAATGAGCAACAAGTTTGCTCAGCAAGTAATATAACAACAAGGGTGAGTAATATAGTTCTTGAATCTCAAAAGAGTATAGCAAAGTATGATAGTTCAAGGATAGCAAGAATATCAATAGTTCTCAATAACAGTCGCTGAGGACAGAATAATATCAATATGATTCAATACTAAATTAATTCAAGATGTCAAAATAATTGAATACTGAGTAGTCACTAAGGACTATGAACTTCTACTAGAATTAACAGTAATATACTGATAATCCAACAAAAATAAGTACAACAGGTGATCAGCCTATAGTACCCTATATTATGCATAACATTTAATCATACTTAAGTGCGCACGTCGGTCTCCCGACAAATATATATCCCCTTCAAAGAAGGTTGTTCAACTCAGTTAACACAAGAATTCCGCACCATTCAATTGGTTTGGACAGCTTTCTAATCATGTTATAAGTCTAGCCGAATCAATTAGCATAGACGGCTCTTTAAATGAATAAGCGAACAATTATAAGTTCAATACTTGAATCAAAGTTCAAGAGTAAACAACTTTATTCTATTTATGAAGCATTATGTCATAGGATAAGAATCATGCTTTCAATTATTTACTTGTATAACCAATAATAGTACAAGCTCCAGTAATGCTCAATAAAGAGTAGAGTACTTACCTTATGCGTAGTCTATCCACGATAAGTAATTCAACACTTTCAAACCCCTATCATAATATAATTATGTATATATACGATATCCATTAGTCATATAGTTTAACATCATACTTTATCTTATATATACCATCCACATATAAGTTAAGTCTTCAATCTTACTATACAGTCATACCATATATAGTATCATATTTAATTCACAAGTCTCGACTAATATAACTTTTATCCTTAACGTTCCTCTTTTTAAGTTAAACATATTCTCATATCATTATAAGACCACAATCAATTAGCAAACATACCTGTTAACACCAAGATCTCACCACGCGCCTCAATCACCAAAAGCGAGTCTAATTCTGCACAGTAAACACGTCAGCACCGGACCTCGACGGCTTTAGGCCGTCGGAAATCGCTCCGGTGTGAGAATAAGTATAGGCCGGAAAAAGGATTAACAATAGAGGTCGTGTGTTCTAGTGTCTGGAGAGTAAGAAATGTTATGTTACCTTTTTCATGTAGTAATCTGTATCCTTATATTATCTGACCAACTTGCATGTTTTCCTCGGATGTATACGTCAGTTGGCTGCATGCAGGCTTTACCATACCTTGCTCTCCATTGAGTCAACATTATGTCAACTCCACAGTAATGAAGGTGGCTTAAGACGGCTGGGCCCATCACCTCAATCAGTCGCCTGCTAATCCCACAGATTAGGGATAATCTTTTGTTTATAAGCTGCCACCTGTCACCCACTACCAGCTTCGGCCCAAGCTTTGTTTAAATAATCATTTAGATAATAGCCCAATGCTCCAAGGGTAAAAATGGGTTTGACCCGAAAAGCCCAAAACAAATAAGATCCGACCGACCCAAATAATCACCGCCCAACATTGCCCCCTAGTCTTTTATTAAACAGTATGTTTGATGAAAGAGTATAAGGGCCCGATCCAAACACCAAAAAGAATTTGAATGGGTTCGGTGAAGCCCACTTAATAAAAGGTTCACGCCTGGATACGCACCCCTTAACCAGATGCAAACCCTTCGAATTCAAAAGTAATCGCTAGCTGTTTACTTTCATTATTACATCCACTGAATGCGCAGCCTTTGGGTTTCGTGAGCCTTCAAAAAGACAACTCTATAAAATCTTCAAGCTTCCAAATCAGATAGCTTTACCTGCTCATTTGAAATTCAAAGACTCTCTAGCTTTTCTTCCTTCTCCGGTTTTCTTCTTTTTAGTCAATCTGTCAACAATGGCCGACCAGGATTCTGATAACACCATCCCATCCCCCGAAATTCCTTCAGCCTCAGTTTTGACAGCTCAGAATCCTACCTAGACCATCCCCACATCAAACCCTAAGTCCAAACCCTCATCCAGCAAGAATCCACCAACCAATACTGCCAAAGACGCTCCCCCAGAACCCCCTTTTGACTTCACTGATACAAAATGATTTGCCCATGCCAATACCCCTTCCAGAATTTCCGAATAAGAGATTTTAACAGTCAGAGACAGATACCAGATTCCACCCAATTACCAATTGCGAGCCCCTACTCCAATCGATCGCATGTACCATCGTCCCGATGGTTATGTTGCTATGCCCATCACTCTTCTAGAGAAGGGACTCCGCTTCCCTCTTCATGCCTTCGTCTTAAACATGCTAGGATTTCTGGGGTTGGATTGGCCCAATTAGTCCCCAATTCTTACATTTACATCCTTGCATTCGTAGCCTGGTGCTTCGAGTAGAGCATCCCCCCATCCATTAATTTTTTGTTCTCCCTCTTCGTGGTGGGTCAGTCTAGAGAGAAAGGCTTCAAGGGACTAAGCAAACCGTCCAGTGTCAAGATCGAAAGAAGGTCTTTGATAGACACCCCTCAAGCAACCGAGGGTGGCATAAGGATTGGATTTTTATCAACGAACCGGACATTTCCTCCATCCCCGACTGGACCACTATCCCTATTCTCTCTCCAAACTTCGGAGACCTCACATAGGAGCAGGGGAACGAAATGGTAGAGCTGTTGATTAAACTTCCTCTGAAGGAATGGAGCTTCGGGCTCCTCAGCAAACAAGTTTGGTTGTATGACCATAAGTGTAAGCTCTGAACCCATCTTTTGTGCAGTTTTTTGAATTTCCTTCGATAATCGTCCTGAAGTATTACTTTCTATCTTTTTGTAGTATCTTTTATTAAGCCTACTTCCATTGATCAGATGGATTTAGAGAAATTTTTTACTACCAAATCTGCTTCAGCTTCTTTCGAAGCACAAGATCCCGAAGAGCGGGATGCTGAAGCACAAGCTTCTGAGGCTCAACGTACCGATCCTCCATATACTGAAGAACGAGATGTCGAAGCCCATTATACCAAACCCACAACCACCAAATCAAACCTTGAGGAAGGGCCCAGCCGACCTTGAAAGAAATATGCTGCCAAGAAATCGAAAGCCACCCCAATTCCTGCCCTTACCGAAAGCCTCTTGGATATGCCAGTTGAGCAACGCACCCGCCTTATCCGTATCAAGAAAAGGAAAGTTAAAATCACCCCTACTCCTACTGAACAGCTGAGAATACCCACTTCTTCCTCCAGTCAACTCCCCCAAATCAACCGATACTAGCGAATTTAAGGCTGAACACAGTTCCCCTCTTATTAGGAAAAGAAGAGCCATTTCGGATGATTCACCACCTTCACCTCCCCCTAAACAACCAACCCCTTCACCAAAACAAGCAACACCCTCCTCACCCCCTCTGACTTCCTTCTTTAGGCCGAATCCCGAATCAGCACGTTCTCCCTCTTTATGGCCAGACCAGAGGGAGGATTTTCCCTTACATCTCTACGACTCATTTGTTTTGCATACCGATAATCACCGCTTTGGCAACAGTTTAACTTCTGACTTGATTGAGGAAGGGATGATCAACCAGGCCAGAGTGAGTAAATCTTTAATCAATTATTTCTGTTCATGAATATCTTATTGAAATTTGTTCTTAACCCCGAATTATTTTAGGCGAACGGAATCTTCGGGCATCTTCACCAGAAATACAAAGAAATTGAGGTCAATGAGGAGGCGGCCCAAAGAGAAAATGCCATCTTAAAGTCTGCCTTGGCAAAGGATAAAAGTGAACATGAGAACCTCCGCTTCAACTGCAAAGGCCTCCAAGGTGATCTCGTTAAAATGAAGGAGCAACTGGTCGCAGCTGAAGCTTTGCAACAAATAACCCTCCAACAAAACCAAGAATTTCAACGAGCCAATGAACAACTGTCAGAAAGCAATCGAAACTTGACAAAGGCAGTCTTCGAAGCGAAAAAGTCTGAAGAACGACACATGGACCTTCAAGGTAAGGTAGAAAGGGAACTTCGCAATATCAAGCTGGCTGGTCCTCCACTTACTGAAGACCTTCGCAAACAAATCCAAGATGAATATCGCAAGTTTCCTACCTTAACCAATGAGATAGTTAAGATGTACACTGAAGGTTATGCGGTAGCCCGAAACAAAGACAAATCAAAGCTGGCTGCTGTCGGCATGGACCCAACTCTCCTCGACTCTTCCGATGATGATTAGGAGTAGTTCCGAAGACATCCTATCTTTACTTGAATTTTCATATGTTTATGAATTTGTGAAAATTTTAATTAGTATTATAATTTTAGTTTATTTTGTGGGGAACTTTATCAGATCTGTACTTCCTTTTTATGTTTAATGGTATATAACTTTGTTCTTTATTACTCCTTTTCAGTTTAAGTTATACTGTTATTCAAACAATATGTAATTTAACTTCAACACTTCGAATAAAATCAATTAATAATGTAAAACGAGACTTACTCATTACCGAAGAATGCTATACATCATTGTTAGAATGAATAAACCATCGAGCTCTCAAGAAGAATAGTTGTTCTGAGGAACTAATAATATCATCCAGCCTTATACCAATTAGGTAACTCCGTTTTCTTCGGGAGCTATATGGGTCGGGCCAAAAATATTCATTTTGTTGTCATAAGCCGAAGGAATCCAACCTTATATCTTGGTGAACTCGTTCTCTCCGAGAGCCGAACGGGTTTAACCAACAATAGTTCGCTTCGCTACGAGGCGACGAAGGAATCCAACCTTATACCAAGCTGGCAACCTCGTTCTCTTCGAGAGCCGAACAGGTTCAACCCAAGAATATTCCTCTTCGCTTGTCAAAAAAGTCGAAGGGATCCAACCTTATAACTTGGTGAACTCATTCTCTCTAAGAGCCGAACGGGTTCAACCAACAATAGTTCGCTTCGCTATGAGGAGACGAAGGAATCCAACCTTATACCAAGCTGGCAACCTCGTTCTCTTCGAGAGCCGAACAGGTTCAACCCAAGAATATTCCTCTTCGCTTGTCAAAAAAGTCGAAGGGATCCAACCTTATAACTTGGTGAACTCATTCTCTCCGAGAGTCGAATGGGTTCAACCAATAATAGTTTGCTTCGCTACGAGGAGACAAAGGAATCCAACCTTATACAAAGCTGGCAACCTCGTTCTCTCCAAGAGCCGAACAGGTTCAACCCAAGAATATTCCTCTTCGTTTGTCAAAAAAGTCGAAGGGATCCAACCTTATAACTTGGTGAACTCATTCTCTCCGAGAGCCGAACGGGTTCAACCAAAAATAATTCGCTTCGTTACGAGGAGATGAAGGAATCTAACCTTATACCAAGCTGGCAACCTCGTTCTCTCCGAGAGCCGAACAGGTTCAACCCAAGAATATTCCTCTTCGCTTGACAAAAAAGTCGAACAGATCTAACCTTATAATTTGGTGAACTCTTTCTGTCCGAGAGCCAAACGGGTTCAACCAACAATAGTTCGCTTCGCTATAAGGAGATGAAGGAATCCAACCTTATACCAAGCTGGCAATCTCGTTCTCTCCGAGAGCCGAACAGGTTCAAACCAAGAATATTCCTCTTCGCTTGTCAAAAAAAGTCGAAGGGATCCAACCTTATAACTTATAGTAAATAAATCAGCGTTGAAGAAAGGAACCAATTTTATTGATAATTGTTGTCGTAAATACAGACTTCTGGACTTTGGCACCTGCTCTATTGAAAATATTTACGGAGCCTCCCAGCATGCCAAGTATTCTTAATCTCAGACCCATCTAAGGCTCGCAACTGGTAAGTCCCGGGCTTCGGAACACTAACAACTTTATAGGGGCCTTCCCAATTTGGCATGAGTTTGCCCATATTATGAGGTGTAGAAGCCTCTACCTCCCGAAGAACAAAATCCCCAACTTCAAACCTTTGAATTTTTACCCCTTTGTTGTAGTACTTAGCCACACGACGTTGGTATGTAGCCAATTTTACCAAGGCCGCCTCTCTGACTTCTTCGAGCAGATCTAAATTGGTTTTGAGTCCTTCGTCATTATACACTTCCTTAAACTGGTTGACCCAAAGACTTGTAGACCCAATTTCCATCGGAACTAGAGCATCTGAACCATACGCCAGCAGAAATGGCGAGTCTCCCGTTGTAGTCCTTGGCGTAGTTTGATAAGCCCATAACATACTGAGTAACTCTTCGGGCCATCTGCCCTTTGCTTCGTCCAGTCTTCTCTTGATCCCATTTAAGAGTATTCTATTAGTCACTTCAACTTGCCCATTAGATTGTGGATGAGCAACCGAAGTCTTCCGATGTTGAATTCCCAATTCCTTCAAAAATGCCTCAAACTTTGATCCCACAAACTGGCATCCATTATCTGAAATTACCACCATAGGAATGCCAAATCGGAATACCACTGACTCCTTCAGAAACTTTAAGCATTCTTATTCCGTAATCAGCCGAAGCGGCTTCGCCTCTACCCACTTAGTCATATAGTCAATTGCCACTATAACAAAGCTGACTTGACCTTTCGCCTTTGGGAGTGGACACAGTATATCTACCCCCCAGACATCAAAAGGTATAGGAGATAAAACCAAGTATAGCTCTTCTGGTGGCTGATGTGGGATAGGACTATTCAACTGGCACTTCTTCACATAATCGGTAGCCTCTTTAAAAATTGTTGGCCAATAATAACCCTGACGTAGCACCTTGTATGCCAATGACTTCACAGCCATGTGATCACCATAAATACCTTCATGAATCTCCCGAAGGGCATATTCAGCTTCAGACAGAATTAAACACTTTAGCAATGGAGACGAATAAGCCCTTCGATAAAGATCACCATCAATAAGGACAAAGTTTGCACTTTTGTACTTCACCTTTTTAGCCAACATCTGATCCGAAGGCAGTACGCCATCTGCCAGATAATTTATATACGGTGTCATCTAGCAATTAGATTGCTCAATGCATATCATTTCCCCTTGCTGGATGCTAGGTTGCTTTAAGACCTCCAAGTAAACTGACCCATCAAAAGCACTTGATTCAGTAGTAGCTAATTTTGACAAAGCATCGGCATTGGAATTATCAGTTTGACCAACCCCTTGAAACTCGTAAGAGTCAAAGTATTGAAGCCGATCTTTTAACTCTGCAAGATATTTAACCATTTTCGAGCCTCGAGCTTCATATTCCCCCGAAACATGTTTAATGACGAGCTGAGAATCACTGTAGATGGTCAGCTTCTGAACCTCCAAGCTCTTTGCCAATCTCAACCCGGCTAACACTGCTTCATATTCAGCATCGTTGTTTGTTGCCCTGAACCCAAATCTGATATCCTGCTGCACTTTGAATCCCTTCGGACTCGTCAGAATGATCCCAGCACCACTGATGTCCGAAGTAGAAGATCCATCATCATATAAAGTCCAAGAATTGTGTGACTGTTGAAGTGTTGCCACCGTTTTTGTAGATCCCTCCGCTTCGTTCAAACTCTCATTAGCTTCAGAGAACGAGCATTCAACCACGAAATCGGCCAAGGCTTGACCTTTAATAGCTGTCCGTGGATAATATTCTATAAAGAACTGAGACAATTCCATCGTCTATGCAGCAAGTCTCCCCAAAACCTCTGGCTTCCCCAACATCTTCTTCAGTGGCTGATCTGTGTATACCACTATTACCCAGTCCTAAAAATATTGCCTAAGCTTTCGACTGGCTACTATCAAAGCGAAAACAAACTTCTCAAGATTTAGGTACCTTGTCTCTGCATCCCTAAGGGCATGGTTCACATAGTAAATTGGGTGCTGCTTACCCCCAACTTCACGCACCCAAATTGCTTCTACTGCCAATGAAGTTGCAGCCAAATACAAATATAAAGGTTCAGCAAGAACGGGCTTCACCAACAAAGGTGCCGAAGACAAATATCTCTTGATTCCTTGGAAAGCCTCCTCACACTCCGAAGTCCACTGGAATGTTTTCACATTTTTCGGCCCTTTCAACGTGTTAAAGAACGGCAAGCACCTTTCTGCCGATTTAGACATGAACTGCTGCAACGATGCTATTCGACCAGTCAAACGTTGTACATCTTTGTACGACTGTGGGGATTTCATGTCCAAGATAGCCTAGATCTTCTCTGGATTAGCTTTGATACCCCTTTTGCTGACCAAATAACCTAAAAATTTGCCTGCCCTCAGTCCGAAGGTGCACTTGGTCAGATTCAGCTTCAAATTATAATATCGAGCCGTCTGGAAGCATTCTTCTAAATCGTCCAGATGACCCCGAACCGACACGCTCTTCACTAACATATCATCGACATAGACCTCCATATTCTTTCCTAGCTATTTCGTGAAGACGCGGTTCATCATCCTCTGATAAGTAGCTCCCACATTAATTAAACCAAATGTCATCTTCTTGTAGGCGTACACCGACCGATGAGTAATAAAGGCTGTCTTCGGGATATCTTCCTTGCATATAGAAATCTGATGATATCCTGAAAAAGCATCCATAAAACTAAGTATGGCATACCCCGAAGTTGCATCAATGAGCTGATCGATGTGAGGCAAAGGGTAGAAGTCCTTCGGGCATGCCTTAATCAGATCGGTATAATGATAGTAGTGTGCATACAAGCCAATCATGTATGATGATAAAGCACGTACTTTGTAAACAATCTTATTTATTTATTAATAAAATATTCATTTATTAAAGGCATTTAATTATCTACATGTTACTGTTTTTATAATATGTAAATAACCCATAGTTTTAAGCAATGCTTTTAGAATCATGATGATGATCATGCTAATAAGATCTAAATTCTTAGAAAGTTTTAAAACTAAAATAGTTCCCAATCGTGGGATTACTAAAAAGGGGATAAGTAAATCTGGATAGATTGGTACATATGTTGCTTGCTCATTGGATGAGGATGATTGATCTCATGATCATTTGTGTGGAGACACTAAAGCAAGTATGTAGGTGCTTATTGGAGAATAAGTTCACTGAACGTGATTCGCTATGGAATACGTTATGGAGATTTACTCACCTGTCAATAGGAATTCCTAATGTGATAGTAGTACAAGTAATCCTTGGACTTGAGATCATCATAGTATCTTGTATGTAACAAATTATACTTTGACTTATTCCTTAAGACCTTTTAAGGCATATATAGGGTATGCTTGGGTATAATGAGTTACATATGGAGATAATGAATGACCAATAAAGAATCTACCACCTCTAGTAAAAGAGGAGATATATCCTATGTGATTCGTTAAATGACAACCCAGGAATCCTTGGCCAAGGTGAAATGAAATTAGAAAGGAGTTTCTAATTTGCATTATTTGGAGTTGTGCATTTTCTAATCGAAATACATATAATTAAATAAAATAAGACTTGACAGTAAATCCATGTCTTATATTTAATTGGGACATTGTATGGTGGAAGGATTGAATTGTATGGTAACTATTAACTCACAGGTTCTTTTATGATTAATGTTGAAATCTATATTATCTGGAAAGTCGTTGATCGCTAGGGAGGCTTATCCCTATTGTAGAATAAATATTATTTATTTAAATAGATTATTAGTTTAATTTATTTATTTAAATAAGATTAAAATTGTTTTAATTGATTTATTCACAACCGGTTTAATATGGAGAACCTAAAGGGTCACACCATAAAAGAAAGAATAATTATTTAAGAAGGTAATGGCATAATCGTAATAATGCATTAAGTATAATTAATTTAATCTATGGTGATAGAATAAATTAAATAGCTTAATGTTTATTATTTAATATTTTGGAAATATTAAATATAAATTAATAAGAGGAGTCTTATTAATATTATTACAATTATTATTATTCTAATTTCTAAAGGAGTTTAGTAATTAATTTAATATTTAGTACTCTCATTTATTCCTAATAAGATTAGGAGACAAATTAATTAAATGAATTTAATTAATTATTCCCATGTGGTGGGAAGCCTAAATTAATTAAAGGAGTTTAATTAATTAAAAGAAATCCCATGTCTAATAGGATTAGAAGGGTTGACTAATATCTATAAAAGAGGAGTCTTATAATAGATATTAGATGATGCAATTTTAATTGTTAGAGAGTACTCCTTTTCTATAGAGGATAGAAAACTAAGCCAACAATCCTCCTTCTTGATAATTCATCTTCCTTGGTGGATCACCTCTAGAGGCCAAACACTTGGGTGGCTAACGTTGATCAAAGGAAGGAATCTAACCCGGAAATTCAAGGAGATCACGAAGAACAAGGAGTTGAACTCGTACCTGTGGAAGCTTCGTTCTATAAGGGTATGATTCCACAACTTCTTATTTATTGTTTTAAATTAATAATTTGCATAAAGGATGATCCGGGTAATGGTTTTGTAGAAATTTTTTAAACTCTGATATACCATGCTTCCGCTAAATTTTGCAATTTGATTGCATCACGATTTCGTACAAACCCAACAGTGGTATCAGAGTCCAAACCTTTATGCAATTATTAATTTATTTTTGATTTCATATACATATGGGTATGTATTTAAAAATAATTTATTGGGCATAATTTTATTGTATAAAATTATTTTTTTTAAGAAAAAAAAATGACGTTTTTTTTTTGGGACGAATCACAATTTTTTTTTGGGGTGCTAATCTTGAATTCTGCAAGAAAAAGGTGTTGTCTCTTTCTTACTCCAAAAAGAAGGTGACCCATCAGGAAAGGACTTTTTTAATAAACCTGCAGGACTCTTTTAATAAAAGAAGGTGACTTCTTTTTAAAAAATAAATGTGAATTTTTATTATATATATATATATATATATATATATATTCTTAATAATTTTATAATTAAAATAAAGAGTTTATTTTAATCTTGAAATTAGATTTCATGCAATTTAAAATTGTCCATTAAATGATACTCATATGTATATGGAATGTTTTAATTCATGAGATGAATATTTATTTATTGATATATATGGTGATATGTATGATAATAAATGGGGATTGATTATGGACTATTTGACCAATGTGATTGGATTTTATTTTAGTTGAATGCTTGAATGAATGAGTTTTATTAAATGGGGTCTGTGTACCTCGTCTTCTCTAATTTTTTTTTCTTGATGTAAAATTCTATCTCCCTCCTATGTACTTCCCCTTGACTGCTGATCAAGGTTTCTATTTAAATTAAATAGTTTAATGTAATAGAAATAGTTAGAATTATCTTGAAGAAATTGGAGACCAAGGAGCAAGGAGCGCGTGAAGACCCATTTGTATGGAGCCCGGGTTTAAATGTAATAGTTATATTTAAATTTAAATTCTTGCACTCCTAGGTTTGACCTTTTGGTTCACTTGGTGGCTCTAGTGAACCAAACTAGAATAAAAGTCCATAATCAATCCGGGTAAATATAGTATTCTATATTGCATGCTAAATATTATATATATTATATTTTATGCAAACATGCTTCGCATGTTTAATAAAATGACGCGTATTTTATATATATATGTGCATGCGCGCTAAACAAGATGAGACAAATAATAACAAACCCCTCAAAGAAATAATATTAAGTCCGAAGCGTTCAAATGATATTTGGAATATCGAACGTCGCCTTCTAGCATGATAAATTAATAGAGTATTAAATATTTAATATGAGCTTGTTGTGCTATCCACAAGGCGAGTATTGCATATTTAAGATGTTAATTAATCACATTTGATGCTTCTCAAGAAAATTGAACGATCTAGTCTTGTTGTGCTATCCACAAGGACGAACATTTTTCTTTTTTGAATTTATAGAAGTGCTAGGCTGGACTTAACTTAAATTATTTTAGTTCGGATGTGCACACACTTGACCATTATGATTTAAGAGGCAAAATAAAAGGAGTTATATAGTGATGTAATTGACAAGAGTTGTCTACCTATTTATTTGTATATCGCTTGTTGTGCTATCCACAAGGTTATATACATTTAAAATGGGATCCTTATTCTCACTAGCAAATCTTTAATTAGATGTTGCCGAACTATATAAGTGAGGGTAATATAGTTTGATAAAAATAGTGGGAGATACCAATTTAAAATAAAGACCTAAATTTATTTTGGTATGCAAAATTAATAAAATGAATGTTTGCTAAAATGTTATTTTTCACATGCAGAATTTTAAAAATGTCAAAATCACTAATTTCACTGCGAAGCATACTTGATGCTAATAAGCTTACCGGGCCGAATTATACGGACTGGCTAAGAAATCTGAGAATAGTTCTCACTGCTGAAAAGATTTCTTATGTCCTAAACTCACCTGTCCCTGGAACTGTTCCAGAAACAGTCTCTGAGGAAGAGATTGCCACCATTGTAAAGTGGCAAGATGATGCATCTGTGGCTCAATGCATCATGCTCGCATCCATGAATAACGAGCTTCAGCGTCAGCACGAAAATATGGATGCTCCTACTATGTTGATTCACCTCAAGGAGTTGTATGGTGAACAAAGTAGGACTGCTAGATATGAGATATCTAAGGAGCTCTTCCGATCTCGGATGACCAAGGGCAAAGTGAACATAAAAGAACAAAAGAAATCTGATCCAGCTAGCAAAGGAATGTGTTTTCATTGCAACGAGCCGGGTCATTGGAAGAGGAACTGCAAGAAGTTTCTGGCAAAGAAGAAGCTTGGAGAAGCTTCGACTTCCAATCAAGGTTTGTTCATGATTGACATTAATTTTTTAGAAAGTCAAAATTCTACTTGGGTATTGGATACCGGCTGTGGTTCTCACATATGTAATAATGTGAAGGGACTGGTCAGAAATAGAAAGCTGAGCAATGATGAGGTCATCCTACGAGTGGGGAATGGAGCAAAGGTTGCTGCATTAGCTGTAGGGACTTATTGTTTAGTAATGCCTTCGGGCAAGTCCATTTTTCTTAATAATTGTTATTATGTTCCGAATATTATTAAAAACATTATTTCAATTTCTGTATTGGATATGGAAGGATTTAACGTTGTTATAAAGAACAATAGTTGTTCTATTTATAAAGACGATGTTTTATATGGTATTGAAAATTTGCGAAATGGACTTTATACACTTGACTTACAAGAAAATATTTTTCAAATTGAACAAACTAAGAAAAGGAAAAGAGATGATATTAATTATACCTACATGTGGCACTGTAGACTCGGTCATATCAACGAAATAAGATTATCCAAGTTGCATAAAGATGGGCTCCTCGAGCTATCCGATTATGAATCATATCCAACTTGTGAATCTTGTCTCATGGGTAAAATGACTAAATCTCCTTTTAGTGGAAAAGGAGAAAGAGTTACAGAGTTGTTGGCATTGATTCACACAGACGTTTGTGGGCCTATGACAACAAGTGCACGAGGTGGGTATTCTTATTTTATTACTTTCACTGATGATCACTCAAGATTTGGATATGTGTATTTGATGAAATACAAGTCAGAATCATTTGAAAAGTTCAAAGAGTTCAAAAGTGAAGTAGAGAAACAAACGGGCAAGAGTATAAAGATACTTCGATCAGATCGAGGTGGAGAATACTTAAGTGGTGAGTTTCTCAATTGTCTCAAAGAAAATTGTATAATCTCACAATGGACTCCTCCAGGTACACCACAGTTAAATGGAGTATCTGAAAGGAGAAATCGAACACTGTTAGACATGGTTCGATCCATGATGAGTTTTATCGACCTTCCAATTTCCTTCTGGGGATATGCCCTAGAAACGGCTGTATACCTACTTAACAAGGTACCTACCAAATCCGTCCCAAAGACTCCATATGAGATGTGGAAGGGGAGGAAACCAAATCTTAAGCATGTTAAGACTTGGGGTTGTCCAGCTTATGTCAAAAAGTTTGAACATGATAAGCTACAGACTAAATCCGAAAAATGTAGATTTGTGGGATACCCTAAAGAAACTGTAGGGTATTATTTCTATCATCTAACTGATCAAAAGGTGTTTGTTGCGAAACATGCTACCTTCTTGGAAAAGGAGTTTATCCATGAAGGGGTCAGTGGGAGTAA
Organism: Panax stipuleanatus; assembly: GCA_020205555.1. Lineage (NCBI taxonomy): Eukaryota > Viridiplantae > Streptophyta > Magnoliopsida > Apiales > Araliaceae > Panax > Panax stipuleanatus. The sequence goes on from CM035120.1 coordinate 111,873,331, forward strand.
GATATATCTTGAAGAAGTTCAAGAACCACAAATTACCACGGATCAAAGTCAGGTACCTGACCAAGTAGAAGAACCTACTATACCACACCCTGTTCGTAAATCTGGGAGAGTACCGAAGATACCTGAGAGGTATGGATTCGTTATAGAGGATGACGATGAGGTACACATCATGAATGATGATGATCCATTGAATTACGAACAGGCCATGAGTAATAAAGACTCAGGGAAATGGCTTGAAGCCATGAAATCAGAAATGGACTCCATGTATGAAAACAAAGTATGGACTTTGGTTTCACCACCTGAAGGCATTAAGCCTATTGGGTGTAAATGGGTCTTTAAAAGAAAGACTGGAGCGGACGGCAAGGTGGAGACCTATAAGGCCCGACTGGTTGCAAAAGGTTTTAAACAAAGACAAGGAGTTGACTATGATGAAACCTTTTCACCAGTAGCTATGCTCAAGTCCATTCGGATTTTGCTTGCGATTGCAGCTTATAACGACTATGAGATCTGGCAGATGGACATGAAAACGGCCTTCCTCAATGGGAAACTTGAGGAGGATGTGTATATGACACAGCCAGAGGGATTTGTTTCAAAGGTTGGAATAAATCAAGTCTGTAAGCTGCAACGATCCTTTTATGGATTGAAGCAAGCTTCTCGTAGATGGAACATTCGTTTTGATGAGACAATCAAAGAGTTTGATTTTATCAAAAATGACGATGAACCATGTGTGTACAAGAAGGTTAGTGGGAGCGCAGTTTCATTCCTTGTATTATATGTTGATGATATATTACTGATAGGGAATGACATTCCTATGCTACAATCAATTAAAATTTGGTTATCTAAACACTTCTCCATGAAGGACTTGGGAGAAGCATCCTATATTTTGGGGATAAAAATCTATAGAGATAGATCTAAAAGGATGCTTAGTTTATCCCAAGGAACGTACATTGATGCAATGCTAAAGAGATTTAGCATGGAAGATTCCAAAAGAGGTCTCATGCCAATGAGCCATGGAATACATCTCTCCAAGAAACAGGCCCCAAAGACACCTGAGGAGAGAGACTGTATGAGTAAGATCCCTTATGCTTTTGCAATAGGATCTATCATGTACGGTATGATATGTATTAGACCGGATGTTGCTCATGTACTTAGTGTAACGAGCAGATACCAGTCGAATCCAGGAGAAGAGCACTGGAAGGCAGTGAAGAATATCCTAAAATACTTGAGAAGGACTAAGGATATTTTTCTTGTCTACGGTAGGTCTGAATTAAAACTCGAGGGCTTCACAGACTCAAGTTTTCAAACGGACCAAGATGACAGTAAATCTGTTTCGGGGTATGTTTTTACCTTGAACGGAGGCGCAGTGAGTTGGAAGAGTTCCAAACAGCAAACAGTTGCTGATTCAGTGACAGAGGCAGAGTATATAGCTGCAAGTGAAGCTGCAAAGGAAGCTGTTTGGATGAAGAAGTTCATAACTGAACTTGGTGTGGTTCCTAGCATTGGAGAAGCAGTTCCCGTTTACAGTGACAACACAGGAGTAGTTGCACAGGCTAAGGAACCGAGGTCTCATCAGAAATCTAAACACGTGTTGCGGCGATTTCATTTGATCAGGGAAATCATTGAAAGAGGAGACGTCACCTTGGAGCGTGTAGACTCTCAAGACAACATTGCAGATCCATTTACTAAAGCTTTAACACAACAGCAGTTTGATCGTCACTTAGAGAAGATGGGTATGAGATACCATGGCGATTGGCTTTAGTGTAAGTGGGAGATTGATAGTAGTGTGCATACAAGCCAATAATGTATGATGATAAAGCACGTACTTTGTAAACAATCTTATTTATTTATTAATAAAATATTCATTTATTAAAGGCATTTAATTATCTACATGTTGCTGTTTTTATAATATGTAAATAACCCATAGTTTTAAGCAATGCTTTTAGAATCATGATGAGATCATGCTAATGAGATCTAAATTCTTAGAAAGTTTTAAAACTAAAATAGTTCCCAATCGTGGGATTACTAAAAAAGGGATTAGTAAATCTGGATAGATTGGTACATATGTTACTTGCTCATTGGATGAGGATGATTGATCTCATGATCATTTGTGTGGAGACACTAAAGCAAGTATGTAGGTGCTTATTGGAGAATAAGTTCACCGAACGTGATTCGCTATGGAATACCTTATGGAGATTTACTCACCTGTCAATAGGAATTCCTAATGTGATAGTAGTACAAGTAATCCTTGGACTTGAGATCATCATAGTATCTTGTATGTAACAAATTATACTTTGACTTATTCCTTAAGACCTTTTAAGGCAAAAATAGGGTATGCTTGGGTATAATGAGTTACATATGGAGATAATGAATGATCAATAAAGAATCTACCACCTCTAGTAAAAGAGGAGATATATCCTATGTGATTCGTTAAATGACAACCCAGGAATCCTTGGCCAAGGTGAAATGAAATTAGAAAGGAGTTTCTAATTTGCATTATTTGGAGTTGTGCATTTTCTAATCGAAATACATATAATTAAATAAAATAAGACTTGACAGTAAATCCATGTCTTATATTTAATTGGGACATTGTATGGTGGAAGGATTGAATTGTATGGTAACTATTAACTCACAGGTTCTTTTATGATTAATGTTGAAATCTATATTATCTTGAAAGTCGTTGATCGCTAGGGAGGCTTATCCCTATTGTAGAATAAATATTATTTATTTAAATAGATTATTAGTTTAATTTATTTATTTAAATAAGATTAAAATTGTTTTAATTGATTTATTCACAACCGGTTTAATATGAAGAACCTAAAGGGTCACACCATAAAAGGAAGAATAATTATTTAAGAAGGTAATGGCATAATCGTAATAATGCATTAAGTATAATTAATTTAATCTATGGTGATAGAATAAATTAAATAGCTTAATGTTTATTATTTAATATTTTGGAAATATTACATATAAATTAATAAGAGGAGTCTTATTAATATTATTACAATTATTATTATTTTAATTTCTAAAGGAGTTTAGTAATTAATTTAATATTTAGTACTCTCATTTATTCCTAATAAGATTAGGAGACAAATTAATTAAATGAATTTAATTAATTATTCCCATGTTGTGGGAAGCCTAAATTAATTAAAGGAGTTTAATTAATTAAAAGAAATCCCATGTCTAATAGGATTAGAAGGGTTGACTAATATCTATATAAGAGAAGTCTTATAATAGATATTAGATGATGCAATTTCAATTGTTAGAGAGTACTCCTTTTCTATAGAGGATAGAAAACTAAGCCAACAATCCTCCTTCTTGATAATTCATCTTCCTTGGTGGATCACCTCTAGAGGCCAAACACTTGGGTGGCTAACGTTGATCAAAGGAAGGAATCTAACCCAGGAAATTCAAGGAGATCACGAAGAACAAGGAGTTGAACTCGTACCTGTGGAAGCTTCGTTCTACAAGGGTATGATTCCACAATTTCTAATTTATTGTTTTAAATTAATAATTTGCATAAAGGATGATCCGGGTAATGGTTTTGTAGAAAATTTTTAAACTCTGATATACCATGCTTCCGCTAAATTTTGCAATTTGATTGCATCACGATTTCGTACAAACCCAACATATAATCTATGCAAACCTGCCACTTTCCATTCTGCTTCTGCACCAGAACTACATTGGCCATCCACTCCGGATAATCGATCTCAAAGATAAAGTCCGCGGCCAGCCACTTCGCAATTTCTTCATCAATTATCTTCTGTCTCTCTGGTGCAAAAATCCTCCTCTTCTGTCGAATTGGCATCCTAGCTGGGTCCACGTGTAGTCTATGTTCGGCCACTTTACGACTCACTCCTGGCATATCACTAGGAATCCAAGCAAAGATATCAGCATAACAACGAAGCAGCTCCATCAGATTTGTTCGAAAGGTTTCTGGTAGTCCCGAACCAATTCTCACAGTCTTTTCTTTCTTTCCAGGTATCAACTCAATTTCTTCGATTTCTCATGATGGCATAACTAATGATTCCGTGATGCTTTCTATAAATGGCTTAATCTCGATGGCCATGGTCTATTTCTGCCTACTGATTCCTACTCCCGAAGTGATCAAAGCATTCCGATAACACTTTTTCGCCAAGTCAAGATCTCCTGCAACTTCGCCAACTCCATGTGGCGTCAGAAATTTAATCTTGAAATGGGGAATTGATGTAACTACTTGAAGAGCTGTCGAAGTAGGTCTCCCCAAAATAGCATTATATGCAGAATCCACATGTACAACATAAAATTTACACATAATTTGAACCTATTTAGGAGCCGTTCCGAAGACAACTGGCAGCTCGATGGTTCCCGCCACTTTGACTGGATCGTTGCTGAAGCCATACAAAGGAGCCTCCTGCCCGATTTCCATCTTCTGACCATCTAAAGGCATCCTATGATATGTATGTGTGTACAGAATATCCACTGAAGACCCATTGTCTATCATCATCCTCTTCATATCCACCGAACCCACTTGCACAGTAACCACCAAAGCTCTTTCATGCGGTTCAATTGGTTCTGGAGGAAGATCATCATCTGTAAAGGATATAATCGACCCTGGATACGCCCTCTCAGCCTTCAGAGGCTTGCCTGCCACCACCATCACCGAGTTCAGATAGCCTCGACACTTCTTCCCTGCAGCCTTACCAAAGTTACCTCCAGTAATCATGTCTACCACATGTCTTGTCTGTTGATTCTGAACTGGTTGTACTGGCTGATTAACTTAATCTGGCTCCCTATTCCTCGGGTGCTCTCTTTGTTGTTCTCGTCCAGCCACGTATTGAACCAAGACTCCACTCTGAACTTTCTTTTCAATGAACTCCTTCAGATTCTAGCAAGATTTAGTATCATGCCCAACTGCCTAATGATAATCACTATACTTAGCAGGGTCTCCCGATCCTGGCCTAGGATTATTTCGAGGTCATTCGAAGTATGGCTGGTTCTTTATCTGCTCAAGAATAGTAGCCCGATCTGTATTGAGCTGAGTATACACTTTATTTATCTTCTGACTCAGGACGGGCGGACGATCTCCTCTGGGTGCCCAATTATTATTATACCTTTTCTGATTTCCATCAGATCGGTCATTATTGCCACCACTCTTCCTCTGACTACCATCAGTTGATTCCTTCGCTTTTTCCTTTGCTTTCTCTGAAGAACCCTATTTCAAACTAGCCATGGCCTCTCCTACCACAATGAAGCCTTCGGCTTTCTCAAACGCTTCGGCCAAGCTCTTCGGATGCTTGAACATCAATTTCTTCACCAACTTCTCAGACTTTACCAGATCTAAACCATTCTGAAACAACCCTACAGCCTGAAGATCGTTAAGATTTGATACTTGTCCTACCGCTTCCCTGAACCTTTTTACATATTGGCCCAGGGTCTCGCTGGGGTACTGCCTAACCTGTGCCAGTGACCCTGTGGGCTTTCCCCTTCTTTTGTTACTTCCGAACTGGGCATGGAATTTGTCACACAATTTAACCTAGGATGAAATCGAATCCGGAGCCAAAGTTCCCATCCACTGCCTTGCATCTTTTCTCAACGTCATTCCAAAGGTATAACATTTAGCTGTGTTTGAGTAGTCATAATAATCCATCAACCTCTCAAACGCTTGACTATGGTTGTACGGGTCCCCTGAACCATCATAACTTTCCATGTGGGGAAGCTTCTTACTAGGATCCACCTTCTCCTTTAGAATTTCAGAAGAGAAAGGAGAAGCTTTCTTACCTGGAGTCTCCTTCTCTTGTTGGACTTCCGCCAACTATTTTCGAAGCTTTTTATCTCTGTGGCCAAGAGCTCAAGTCCTTCTGGCTTAAGCTTCGACGAAACTTCCCTCCTCCGAGAGCATTTCTTCATCCGCTCAGTTCGATCGAGGCGAGGATCCACAGGGTGGTGTGCCTTCTTTTGATTCTTTGGGGAATGACCGCCTGATATGCTTTGGCTACTATTCTCTTCACTATACTGAAAATAATATTCAATACGAGGTACCTTCTTTGTGATTTTGGGAGAGCGTTCTCTTGATCTGCTTCATCTTCTGTTATTACCATCGTCCTGAGAACCTTTATGGTGAGAGGCCCTCTTCGGATCTTCAGGAACATGATGTTTTTCTCTACTTCGGACAGGAGAACGGTTCCGCAGTCGATTTTTTGAATGCCTGGAATCTTCATCACGCTTTGTCCGCCTACCCATAGATCTACCCGGCTCTTCAGGTTGAGTATAACTGGATGCCCCTCCTTCCATTTCAGCCATAAGAACCATCTGTTTTGCAATCTCCTCCCTTTGTTGTAGAAGTGCCTTCAAAGCCATGTCAGTTTCCTATGCCTTTTTAGCCATAGTAGACGCCTTGTCCATCTGTCCTTCTTGGTGTTGGGTTTTAGGCGGTGTGCCTTCTACCCTTTTCTGATCTTTAACAGGTCCTTTATCGGAAGTAGCAAACAACTTCCTTTTAACACCACCATGTTCTTTTGCACACGAATTCTTCGGAACATCTTGCGACCCAAGCCTTTCATGAACACTCTTTGAAGGACCCAACCTATCTTTTACAAAAACCCTCTGTTGAGAAGAACTTGCTGTCGTCGGTTTCCCTTCGCTTGTAATTGTCTTACTTTTCACCATAACTTCCGATGTAAGACGGTCAATAAGTTGTGATTGAAAACCAGAAACACTAGGAAACCCCTCCTTCTAGCGCCAATGTTAACGCCAAGATCTCACCACGCGCCTCAATCACCAAAAGTGCGTCTAATCCTACACAGTAAACACGTCAGCACCGGACCTCGACGACTTTAGGCCATCTAAAATCTCTCCGGTGTGAGAATAAGTACAGGCCAGAAAAAGGATTAACAATAGAGGTCGTGTGTTCTAGTGTCTGGAGAGTAAGAAATGTTATGTTACCTTTTTCATGTAGTAATCTGTATCCTTATATTATCTCACCAACTTGCATGTTTTCCCCTGATGCATATGTCAGCTGGCTGCATGCAAGCTTTACCATACCTTTCTCTCCATTGAGTCAACATTATGTCAACTCCACATGAATGAAGGTGGCTTAAGACGGCTGGGCCCATCACCTCAATCAGCCGCCTGCTAATCCCACATATTAGGGCTAATCCCACAGATTAGGGATAATCTTTAGTCTATAAGCTGCCACCTGTCACCCACTACCAGCTCCGACCCAAGCTTTGTTTAAATAATCATTTAGATAATAGCCCAATGCTCCAAGGGTAAAAATGGGTTTAACCCGGAAAGCCCAAAACAAATAAGATCCGACCGGCCCAAATAATCACCGCCCAACAATACCCTTTTTGGCAAGTTATAACATTATTGTAAGTTAACCGTCAAATAGGATTCAAGAATCAACATATGGTATCACATAACATATATGCATATTAAAGGATACCTTCATGCTTCCCAAGTCCATCTAAGTTCTCTTTTTTATGATATGGTTCTAAGTTAACACATTTGACAACTTACGGTCATTCAAGGTCGTGAAAATCACAAAGTCTAACATGCTTGCTTTTTAAACACATAAGGTATTCATATAACTTGTATTAGGCATGTTCATGAGTATTCATATCGCATACATGCAACTAGCATCGTTTTGGTTTGAAAATATACTTCATTTATGCTTAACTTGAATCACGACACCTAATCATGGTATATATACATGTATGATACATGAGTGAGTCTAAGAGTGCTATCACATATGTTCATAAATTTCAGAATTCAAATCTCAAGGTAGCATGTTAACGTCCACGTTCAAAGTTTGTATTTTCATTAGTAAAGCTCACTAATTAGTCCAACATGTGCATGTTATATCATGAAATATGTATATACATGGTATCACGTTCTTCATGCACTTCTAGGTCATATTAACATGTTCAAAGTCTGAAAGACTGTAAATCTCTATCATATCCATTCTACTACATTGTATAAACATGATAAAGAAGGGCATCAGTAGACACTCAAAATTTCGCATTCCTGTTACTAGCCCTGCAGGAGGGTAAAACCATCTTTTTCCTTCCGATCACTACCCGGGAGGTACAGCAGCCCCGACGACAACCCCAGGATGTCAAGATTAACCTCGGTCACTATATCGGGATGTCAAGTTAAACCCCGGTAACACCAGGATGTCAAGTGAAGCCCCAGTGATAATACCGGGATGTCAAGTAGCACCGACGACCACCCCAAGATGTCAAGATCAACCCCGATCACTACACCGAGATGTCAAGTCAAATCCCGACAACACCGGGATGTCAAGTGAAGCCCCAGTAACAATACCGGGATGTCAAGCAGCCCCGGCGACCACCCCGGGATGTCAAGCTCAACTCTGGTCACTACACCGGGATGTCAAGTCAAACCCCGACAACACAGGGATGTCAAGTGAAGCCCTAGTGATAATACCAGTATGTCAAGAAGCCCCGGTGACAACCCTGTGATGTCAAGCTCAACCCCGGTCACTACACCGGGATGTCAGGTCAGACCACGGCAACACCGAGATGACAAGTGAAGCCCTGGTGACCATACCAGAATGTCAAGCAGCCCCGGCGACAACCCCGGGATGTCAAGCTCAACCCCGGTCACTACACCGGGATGTCAAGTCAAACCCCGGCAACATCGGGATGTCAAGTGAAACCCCGGTGAGCATACCAGGATGTCTAGCAGCCCCGATGACAACCTTGGGAGATCAATCCAACCTTCGGAGATAACCCCGAAGCATTACATCATCCCTAGAGACAACCCTGGGAAACCAAGTCAGCCTCGGAGACAACCCTGAGGACAAACAGAGTAGGCTGGGATCAAAACCTCGAAAACAACCCCGAGAAAATAGTCGAAGACCGTGCCAGTACAGGAGACAACCCCTAGAGGGGCTAAAGGGTCATTTTACTAACTTGAAGTCAATCCGGTCAAAATTAAGCCAAATTGATGCAATCAACGTCAGAAAGAACTATAACATTGATCCCGAGTGAAAATAACACAATACAGCTCAACGGACAAACTGCGAAGAAATAAAGATCCGATTATGAGCCCTATTTCTTGGACTCGAAAAAGGTTTAGTCCCATGTCATTATGACGCTCTTGGCGAGGGCTTTCCAAAAAGGTATAACACACCTCAAATGGACGCTCCGATCAAAAGTTAGAAAGTTTCGAACCTGACATCGCGTTGCTCAGAGTGCACGTTCTACGAGACGACGGGACCCACCATGTGGGCCCTGCCACATGTAACCGCAGGTAGACCTGCGGCTACCGCAGGTAGGGCCACTTCCATCGGGTATAAGTGCCCCCTTGCCAAAAAAAAGAAGAAAAAAATAGAAAACGCTCTAAAACTCTGTCCATTTCGTTTCCTATCCCGACTTCTAGTACTCCAAACCCAGATTTTATTACTCTAACACGTAGGTATACTCATATACTACCACATATCAAAAATTAAACGTTGGAAACGTCAATTTGAAGCCTACCATGTGGCAAAAAGCCTGTGTAGCAGTCCATTATAAGTATTTTTACAACCAAGAAGTTCCTACTACTTTATTACGCATTTATACACGTGCACGTTAAGTTTTGTTTTCTGATTTTGCCCAGTACTCAGTTTTGTGGCCATTTTAGTATACTTTTTAGTACATTTACGCGTTTTCTTGCATTGGCACAGCCCGGATCGTCGATCCGCAGCTTTTAATCACTTATATATATATATATATATATGTATATATACATATATATATTTCTACTTTCTCGGACTGGGTCATGGACTTGTGTCCTTTTTAGCTTTATTATATATATATATATATATATTTAACTATATATATACTAACTTTTCAATTTTGTCAGGCCCGGAAGGCAAATCCGTGGTAGTTACTGCTTTTATATATATAACTATATACATATAAATTTTTTTGACTTCATTTGGCCTGGATTTTGACTTCGTGGCCTTTTTATTATTTTAATATATATATATATATATATAAACTAACTGTATATATTAACATTTACATTTTCGTTTGGCCTAGATCATTTCGTGGCCTTTTTACCTCTTTTATAAATATTTATATATATATTTACATTTTTGTCCGGGCATAGGATTGCAAATCCGTCGCCCTTTACAGCTTATATATATATATATATATATATATATATATATGTATATTCTGGCGAGTCTGGATTAATTTGTGGCTCATTTATAGCTTTTATATATATATATTCCCATTCTGTCAAGCCTAGATTACTCCGTGGCTTTTTACATTATATATATATATATATATATATATATATTTCCATTTTGTTAAGCCTGGATTACTCCATGACTTTTTACAGCTTTTATAAATATATATATTTCCCGTGACGCCCCCAAATTCTCTACACTTCCTATAGCTGATTTGGTGCTTACGTCAATAAATATTCCATAATATATAATTCCTATCTCTCCAATATTCACAGTATCCCATAACAGATAATAGTTCCTGTCAGAACAGTCTCTATGTTTGGATACCTTCACTTGGATGAATAGGTTTATATCTTATGTATATTTCTTTCATACTAATAGTTCCTATCTATCTGACATTCACAGTATGAATGATAAGATTGTTCTTAAAATCGAGGAGCGACCTCAATGCTTACAGAACTTCCAAATTCATTTAATACCCTCATTCAGATGTATAGTTCATATAAATACTGTACTAATTCAATAACATTTGCTAAATTATCTAAGAATGTAAATGTACACGATTGCGAAAACAAAAGATGATAATATATATTTCATATAATATGTTTGGTTACATGGTTCTCAACATTTCGTTTTTATTACAACAAAAAGCCTTATAAGACTTACATTAATAAAGACAGTAATATAAAACTAATCTAAGCATAACTTCTTTCCATTATGCATCCCAGATGTTTTGGATTTATCATCTAAACGACAAAGGAATAATTTGCAAGAATGAGCTATGACATGCTCAACAAGTTTATATTTATAAACAAAATGTTTGATTTGAAGAAAACGATAGTTCAACAATTTCACTTCACTGAGGGTTGGCGACCATTTCTGAATTTTTTATTTCAGTCAACCATTTCTGTCAGTCACACAGACTTCGAAATTTGCGTATTCGGATATGAGATAGAGGATTAGCCTATTCAGTATCCTAGGAGTATGCATATCATCATACTTTTATTGTCTATTATAGACACACATATAGAAAACCCTAATTTAGGGTAAATTCAACTCAGTATAAGATGTCTTACCAAAACAATTTGGTTTGACTAACAATTTATGCTTGATAAACAACAATTCAATTTCATATAAATAAATGATTCATTTCTTAAGTCATGTTGAAACAATGGCAGTAACGTTTTCAGTGATAATAATCAGGTTTGGTAGAAGATATCGAAAGGTATTCAAGTAATGTCATAAGATTAAGTATAAAACTTGAGTAACATAGTACGTTTATGTGTACAATGAAAAGATAAAGTTCGAACACTTGCAATAAAGAAATAAGGTTCTGTTACTTGCAATGAAAATAAAAAGTTTGCAGATAGTGCGAAACAAACTTGCCTTGGTGTTTAGTATACAAAACTATAAGCGTAACCTTGTTAAAATAACCCTACACAATCATATAGTGCATAAGCGGTTAGATTCATCGTATTATATAACTTTATATGTCATATAATAACTTAACTTAACTATGTTCATAGGTGATATAAGCTTCTAAACACCCTAGCTCTTTTAAGCCCTTAAATCAAAGAGACTCCAAGAAATTTTCAACTTAGACGTCCTTTACGGAAACTGCCATAACTTCTTCGTTTTAAAACATTTTTAGGTGATTCTTTGGCCTACACGCTCTTAACTTCCATATATACAACTTTCTTATTCATTTCAAAAACAAATTCCCATTTTAAAATTTTAGAAAATGGATAGAAATGTCATAACTATGATTTTGTTCGTAATTCTTCATTTCATTTGGGAAAACATGATACCACAAGCATTAATTTGTTAGGATAACATGTTCTAACACTTAATAAAGCATCATAACATAAAAATAATAAAATTATAAACCTACTTATGTAAAATTTATGATTTTTGCTCAAGAAAACATGAAGAACGCGAAGAACGCGAAGAACGAAAAATCGAGCATGGTAACGACTTATGTTCTTGAGCTTTTGGTTTTCATAATTAAAATAATTTGGGCATTATAAAGGCTTGAATATGTGATTATAACATTTTATAAATGAAATAACATAAACTTAAATAATACTAGATTTGCTCAAGAACACATGAAGAAACACGGAGTTGGAAAACCCGAAATTCTAACGACTTTTGTTCTTGACATTTCTACTATACAATTACATAAAATTGAACATAATAACGTCTTTCTCAAGAACTTATGAAGAACACGAAGTTGGAAAATCCAAACATGGTAACGAATTATGTTCTTGAGCTTATAGATTATAAAATGAAATAAAATCTAACATAACAACGACTAGAGATGTTACCTCTTGTAGTTGCAAGCTTTTACTATTTCTTTGCAACTTGAGATTATAACTTTATGAATTGGCGAATTTAAGTGAAGGTGGAATGGTCTATTTATAGGATTTCCTATGTTAGGGTATTTTGGTCTTTAAGCCACAAAATATCTACCAAGCATGACACAGCAGCTTGCAACCAAGCACGACACAGTAGCTTGTCACCAAGCTCGACACAATAGCTTGCCTCCAAAAATATCTACCAAGCATGACACAGCAGCTTGCAACCAAGCACGACACAACAACTTGTCACCAAGCTCGACACAGCAGCTTGCCTCCAAAAATATCTACCAAGCTTGACATAGCAGCTTGCAACCAAGCTCGACACAGCAGCTTTTCATCGTAAGTATGACAAAGCGTTTTGTCAGTGTAAGTACGACAAAGCAACTTGTGAAAACGAATATACCGAAAAGTCCAAAAACGAAAGAAAAATTTTAAGCATGAGGTGTCAAGCACGACATTTTTTAGAGAAATTTTTTATTGGATAATAAAACTTTTCACGACGTATTACCGGTAGATCTTGAAACGACAAGTCAATACGACGTACGGATCTTTCAAAATAATCTAGGGTCTAAACCTAACTCGTATTGTTCTTCACGTGAATAGTGTTTTTACGCAAACTTTCTCGAATTTTTTTTATTTTCGTCTTCAAAATTCTTAATTATTTATTCTTGCACGCAACAAAAATACTACAATATTATCACCATCCTAGGTCATAAAACGACATTTAAACACACAATAAAAATAATATTCAAAACTTAAATTTTAAACTCAGTGAAATTTCTCGGTCGTTACATTCTTCCCCTCGTATAAGGATTCTGTCCTCAAAATCACGATACACATTACCAATAAAAAGATGTGAATAACTACATCTTTATCTTTATATTATCTTATATAATATCCTCAAAACTGGTGCCTTTCCAACACAATATCTTTCACAACTTCTTATCTTTTGACATTATATAAAAGAAATTTTACTTGTTTAATATATAGATGATGTAACTTTAAAAAATAAACACCTAAATGAACGTTATTGAACATTCCATGCCACATTTAACATGTAATTCAAATTTTTTATATATTCACATAAAGTTGAATTGGTAAGTTCTAAAAAGTTCAGGTCATCACATTCAACCTTAATTAAAAGAATTTATTCCTCAAAATTAACTTTACAAACAAATTTAGTTATTCAATATCATATTTATATGTTCTATAAATATTCAGGATATTACATTCTCTGCTCCTTATAAGAATTTCATCCTCGAAATTATTTTACAATCAACTTTAGTCTTTTAATATCATATTTATAAGTTATATAAATATTCAGGATATTACATTCTCTCATCCTTATAAGAATTTCGTCCTCGAAATTATCTATAACTTAGTCTTCAATATGAATTTTCTGAATTCATCATTTCTCACATCAAATTTCTAATATTTTAAATTAGGTCAATAATGTTCACTTATCTATACACGTTTCCTTTCTGCTAAGGAAATTATATTTGTAAGGAAGAGCTAGAAAAGGCTCAGTAAGTTTAAACATTTCACAAGTTATACTCACACTATGTTTGAATTGAATGAACATATAGTTCAAAGATTTTTTCACATATATATATTGAGGTTTATCTATTCAACCCCATATTTTCTAGATTATGACAGTCATAAAGACTTAGAATTCATAGGTTGTTCTGTTTAACCAGACATGGTAATCAATCCCAGAGATCACATAGAATTAAGAATCATTAGTTCATATATTTAATATATATATATATATATATATATATGATATAAGCTTTACACAAAAAAGATAATAAGCATTTTAGGTTATTTTTTGTGTAATTAAATATTTTTACGGACTCAAAGACTATATCTTAAGATACCTCTACCTTAGAACTATAGCCTAATGCTCTGATACCATTTTGTGATGCCCCCAAATTCTCTACACTTCTCGTAGCTGATTTGGTGCTTACGTTAATAAATATTCCATAATATATAATTTCTATCTCTCCAATATTCACAGTATCCCATAACGGATAATAGTTCCTATCAGAACAGTCTCTGTGTTTGGATACCCTCACTTGGATGAATAGCTTTATATCTTATGTATATTTCTTTCATACGAATAGTTTCTATCTATTTGACATTTACAGTATGAATGATAAGATTGTTTTTGGAACCGAGGAGCGACCTCAATGCTTACAGAACTCCCAAATTCATTCAATACCCTCATTCAGATATATAATTCATATGGATGCTGTACTAGTTCAATAGTATTTGCTAAATTATCTAAGAATGTAAATGTACACGATTGCGGAAACAAAAGATGATAATATATATTTCATATAATATGTTTGGTTACATGGTTTTCAACATTTCGTTTTTATTACAACAAAAAGCCTTATAAGACTTACATTAATAAATACAGAAATATAAAACTAATCTAAGCATAGCTTCTTTCCATTATGCATCCCAGACGTTCCGGATTTATCATCTAAATTGCAAGAGAATAATTTGCAAGAATGAGCT
Organism: Panax stipuleanatus; assembly: GCA_020205555.1. Lineage (NCBI taxonomy): Eukaryota > Viridiplantae > Streptophyta > Magnoliopsida > Apiales > Araliaceae > Panax > Panax stipuleanatus. The sequence goes on from CM035120.1 coordinate 111,888,391, forward strand.
ATGACATGCTCAACAAGTTTATATTTATAAACAAAATGTTTGATTTGAAGAAAACGATAGTTCAACAATTTCACTTCACTGAGGGTTGGCGACCATTTCTGAAATTTTTATTTCACTCAACCATTTCTGTCAGTCACAAAGACTTAGAAATTTGCGTACTCGGATCTGAGATAGGGGATCAGCCTATTCAGTATCCTAGGAGTATGCATATCATCATACTTCTATTGTCTATTATAGACACACATATAGAAAACCCCAATTTAGGATAAATTCAACTCAATATATGATGCCTTACCAAAATAATTTGGTTTGACTAACAGTTTATGTTTGATAAACAACAATTCAATTTCATATGAATAAATGATTCATTTCTTAAGTCATGCTGAAACAATGGCAGTAACTTTTTCAGTGATAATAATCAGGTTTGGTAGAAGATATCGAAAGGTATTCAAGTAATGTCATAAGATTAAGTATAAAACTTGCGTAACATAGTACGTTTACATATACAATGAAAAGATAAAGTTCGAACACTTGCAATAAAGAAATAAAGTTCAGGTACTTGCAATGAAAATAAAAAGTTTGCAGATAGTGCAAAAAAAACTTGCCTTGGTGTTTAGTATACTAAACTATAAGCGTAACCTTGTTACAATAACCCTATCAATCATATAGTGCATAAGCGATTAGATTCATCGTATTATATAACTTTATATGTCATATAATAACTTAACTTAACTATGTTCATAGGTGATATAAGCTTCTTAACACCCTAACTCTTTTAAGCCCTTAAATCAGAGAGGCTCCAAGAAATCCGAACATGGTAACGACTTGTGTTCTTGACATTTCTACTATACAATTACATAAAATTGAACATAATAACGTCTTTCTCAAGAACTTATGAAGAACACGAAGTTGGATAATCCGAACATGGTAACGACTTATGTTCTTGAGCTTGTAGACTATAAAATGAAATAAAATCAAACATAACAACGACTAGAGATGTTACCTCTTGTAGTTGCAAGCTTTTACTATTTCTTTGCAACTTGAGATTATAACTTTGTGAATTGGCGAATTTAAGTGAAGGTGGAATGGTCTATTTATAGGATTTCCCAGGTTAGGGTATTTTGGTCTTTAAGCCACAAAATATCTACAAAGCACGACACAGCAGCTTGAAACCAAGCACGACACAGCAGTTTGTCACCAAGCTCGACACAGCAGCTTGCCTTCAAAAATATCTACCAACACGACACAGCAGCTTGCAACTAAGCACGACACAACAACTTGTCAGCAAGCTCGACACAGCAGCTTGCCTACAAAAATACCTACTAAGCTCGACACAGCAGCTTGCAACCAAGCTCGACACAGCAGCTTGTCATCATAAGCACGACAAAGCATTTTGTCAATGTAAGCACGACAAAGCAACTTGTCAAAACGAATATACCGAAAAGTCCAAAAATGGAAGAAAAATTTTAAGCACGAGGTGTCAAGCACGACGTTTTTCAGTGAAAATTTTTATTGGACAATAAAACTTTTCACGACGTATTACTGGTAGATCTTGAAACGAAAAGTCAATACGATGTACGGATCTTTCAAAATAATCTAGGGTCTAAACCTAACTCCTATAGTCAAAACCTAACTCGTATCGTTCTTTACGTGAATAGTGTTTTTACGCAAACTTTCACGAAATTTTTTTATTTTCGTCTTCAAAATTCTTAATTATTTATTCTTGCACGCAACAAAAATATTACAATATTATCACCATCCTAGGCCATAAAAGGACATTTAAACACACAATACAAATAATATTCAAAACTTAAATTTTAAACTAAGTGAAATTTCTCGGTCGTTACATTTCCATTCCGATTCGGGCATAGGATTTGAAGTTCGTCGCCCTTTACAGCTTTTATGCATATATATATTTAATTTTGTCAAGCCTGGATTACTCCGTGGCTTTTTACAGCTTTTATAAATATATATTTCCATTTCTGTCCAGGCACAGGATGTCAGATCCGTTGCCCTTCACAGCTTTTATATATATATATATATATATATATATATATATATTTACATTCTGGTACGGGCCTGAGAGTGAAAACCCATCGCCCTTTATAGTTTTTGTATATATATAATTATATATACATACTGTATTCATTGTGATTAAATTTTTGCTTTAAATATTCATTTGATATGAATTGGCATTGATATTCATTTGGCAAACTAGATTTCTTTAAATCTAGCTCTTTCTATCTTTCAAACGGTTCAAAATAGGTCCAATCAAAACTGGGAAGCTAGAATGGCTAAGATTTATTTAAATCTAGCTTTCTTTCTAGTTTTATTCATTATTAAAGCAACCTCGCGACCCTTAGATCGCTATCTATTAGGAAAGAGAAGCTTTGGCTACGCGCAGGCCAGGATTTGACAGATGAATCCTTGGTTCTGCGACTTCTGGACGCAAATATACATTTTCTGTGCATATTTGAGCTGTGCAGGTTTTCTTGGCTTCCCTCTGTGAGCCTAGGAATCGTGGGATTCATGATCAAACTGATCAAAATCTGATTCCTATGATGGACAAACTCCACATTACAAATGTACCCTGCCAGTTTTTCTATAAAATGTACATCCGAAAGATCTTAAAACAGTTATCTGGGTTTAAGGTCTCAAACATTATGAAATATGGTTTGTTGTACTAGAGTCACTCCGATGGCTGTCATGCCCGTGAGAAGACCGACACTTGTATATATTTTGTGGTCGAAGATGCTTTAGAACCCGACAATCACCATTCAAATTGAGCCAAAAGGCTGAAAAGATAAAAAATGAAAGTATCAACATGCTTCAATTCCTACGTGAGCGTAAGGGTTTGAAAACCACCTTTCAAAAACATCATTTCCATATATTTTCTAAAATTTTTTTGTAAATAAAATCAAACCCTTCGTATATAGGTTCAACAAAGCATGTTCATACTTTCAAATAAAACAAACATAGGCCCAATTTCTTCCAACATTCATACACACATTTCAAATAAAAAGGGAAATATTGAAAAGATCCAGTACCGTATTTTCACGGGAGTTGGGGGGTGCCTAACACCTTCCCCCCACTTAACCAAGCCCCCGAACTTAGAACTTCGATTTTAAAGATCAAGTTTCAACAGTGTCTAGTAATTGGGCCTACTTTCAAACAAAACTCGGTTGAGTTGGTACAACCATTTCAAATCTACCAACTGGCGACTCTGTAAACCGTTCAAATCGTCGACATAATACATGTTGGCCTTTTCCTAAAAAACCTTTTCACCATTTGTCGACGTTGGAAAATTTAAGAAATACTGCGGGCCAAAGTATAACCTGAGTTTCCTCAAATCGATATTCCTAAGTTATCTCTACCTTTATTCTTTTAATTGTAAAAAAGGTTTTGAAGGGTTTTTTAGGAAAGAGGCCAACATGTGTATATGTCGACGATTTGATTTAAACAGAGTCGCCAGTTGGTAATTTTAAAAATGGTTGTACCAACTCAACCGAATTTGATTTGAAAAGAGGCCCAATTTGTTGGACACTATCGAAACTTGATCTTTGAAATCGGAGTTTTGAGTTCGGGGGCTTGGTTAAGTGTGGGGAAGGTGTTAGGCACCCCACAACTCCCGTGAAAACACGGTACCGCAATCTTTTCAATATTTCCCTTAAAACTGGAATGCGTGAGTGAATGCTGTTTTGAAAATTTGGGCTTTTTGATTGATTGAAAGCTTTGACAGGCTTCGTTGAGCTTATATACGAAGGGTTTGATTTGATTTGAAAATCAGTCTTTGATTTGATTTGCAAAAGCTTTTTTAATTTGATTTGCAAAAGCTTTTGAATTGAATTGACTGTGATGTTTTGAAAGCTGGTTTTATCAAACCCTTACGCTGACATAGGAATTGAAGCATATCGCTACTCTCAATTTTATATTTATAGCCTTAAGGCTGCATGCAAATGGTGATTTGTCGGGCTGCGAAGCATCCTGTCGCCACAAAAATATAAAGTGTCGGTCTCCTCATGGCTATGAAAATAATTAGAGGGACGCTGACACGACAATCCATATTTTTACTATGTTGAGACCTTAAATCTGGATAACCATTTTAAGGTCTGTGCATGTACATTTTACAGAAAAAAACTGGCAGGGTACATCTGTAAATCGGAGTTTGTCCATCTGGGAATCAGATTCTGATCAGTTTGATCATGAATCCCACGATTCCTAGGCTCACATATGAGTGGCTAGAAAACCTGCACACTTCAAATTTGTACAGAAGCATATAAATATCCCAAGATAGCCAGAACCAGGGATTCATTCAGTAAATCCCGGTCCGCACGGCCGAAGCATCTCGTTCCCACTAGATAGTAATTTAAGGGACGCGAGTTTGCTTTTGAAGCTGAAACTATAAAAATAACTAGATTTAAAGAAATCTCAGCCATTATAGCTTCCAGGTTCGGTCGTCACCTGTTTGAACCGTTGAAAGCTAGAATTGGCGAGATTCAGATAAATCTAGTCCGTCCGCAGGTTTGTCAATGCAAATTCATATACAAATGAATGTTGAATGCATCAGTTGAATAAATTGAATAAAGCAATATATATAGTTATGTATATATAAAAGTTGTAAAAGGGCGATGGGTTTTCACTCGCAAGCCTGGACTGGAATTGAAATATATATATATATATATAACTATAAATAGGCACGAAATAATCCAGGCTATGACAAAAATGAAATATATATATATATATACAGTAATAAGGGCGATGGGTTTTCACTCTGGTGCCCGTACTGGAATTAAAATTGACAGAAAGTAGTCACCCAGTGACTGGGGAGAGCACCCAGTATGGGAAAATATGCAAAAGCAGTAAAATGGCCACAAAATAGTCCAGACCGACTGAAAATATATATATATATATATATATATATATATATTGACAGAAATGTAGTCAACCAGGACTGATAGGAGTACCAGTGATGGTGAAAGTCGCTTATATATGCGTAACTATATATAAAAGGTGTAAACTACCACGGATTTAACTTCCGGGCTTGACAGAATTGAAATGTTAGTACATAAAAAGTTAAATATGTACAAAAAAGGCCAAACCCAGACTGGGAAGATAATCCAGTCAGGCGAAGTTGCCAGAATATGCGTGCTAGTGCATTGAAGTTGCTGGAGCTAACGGATCGTCAATCCGAATTGTAGAAATGTTGAAAACGGAGTTTATGTACAAAAATATATCAATTTTTGATGAAAATTGCCACGGAACTAATTTCCGGGCATATTTAGAAGATAAAGTTTTATGTACAAGTGTAAAGCAGTGCAAAGTAGTAGTATTGACTTTTTGATCATAAAAATACTAACAATGGACTGCAATACGGGCTTTTTGCCAAATTATAGGCTTTAAACGTCCAAATCTATTGGTGGGTTTTTGATATGTGGTAGTATATGGGTATATCTACGTGTTGGAGTGAAAATATTTGGGTTTGGAAGAGGTGTAAAAGTCAGAAAATCAAACTGACATGGCTTCGCTGTGTTTCGTTTTTTTTCAAATGAGCGGGGGGGCACTTTTATTTATAGGCCAGGGAGCCTCAAGTCTACCTGCGACGGCCGCAGGTAGAGCTGCGGCTCCCCTATATGGGGCCCACGTGCCCGACTTGGTCGTCTCAAAGTACGTGCACTCAGAGCAATGCGATGTCCGGTCGAAAACTTTCTAACTTTTGATCTGATGGTCTGTTTGAGGCGTGCGATACCTTTTCGGAAAGCTCTCACCGAGAGTGTCACAATTACATGAGAAAAAACATTTTTCGGGTCCAGGAAGTCAGGTTCATAACCAGGTCTTCGTTTCCCAGCAGTTTATCCGTTAAGTTGTCATGCGTAGTTGCCACTCAGGATCGTTGTTAGGGTTCATTCTGATTTTGTCGGCATCGATTTAGCTTGAGTTTGACCATGTCAGTTGAGAGTTGATGAAATAAGCGTTGTACCCCTCACGGGGCTACCTGTAGTGTGGGCATGGTCCCTGGTTGACTTCCGGGAGCTGATTCCAAGACTTGGATCCCAGTCGAGTCTTTTAACCTCAGGGTTATCTCTGAGGATGACATGGTCATTCTAGGTTTTGCTCTAGAGTTGTTGCGATGCTTCTTGTTGATGTCTAAAGTTGACCTGACGTCCCGGGTTGAGACCGGGGATGACCTGCACTTCCCGTGTTGAGACTGGGGTTAAGTTTGACTTCCCGGGTTGTTACCGGGGATGAACTGTGTTTCCCAGATTGAGATCGGAGATGGCTTGACATGTCATTGGTTGATGTCGAGGTTGCCTTGACTTCTCAGATTGAGACCAGGGTTGATTAATACCTCCCGGGTTGAGACCGGGGTTAATTGATACCTCCCGGGTTGCTGCCGAGGTTGAATTGACTTCCCGGGTTGAGATCGGGGTTGATTTTGACCTCCCAGGTTGAGACCAGGGTTAAGCTTGATGATTTGATCGACTGTCGGAGCTTGATTGATGGTCCGATTGACTGTCGGAGCTTGATTTATTGTCCGATTGACTGTCGAATATTGATTGATTGTTCGATTGACTGTCGGAGCTTGATTGATGGTCCGATTAACTGTCGAAACTTGATTAATGGTCTGATTGACTGTCGAAACTTGATTGACGGTCCGATTGACTGTCAGAACTTGATTGATGGTCCGATTGACTGTCGAAACTTGATTACCGATATTGGGAATCAGATTTAGGTTGAAGGACCGGCGTTGGTGGCCTAATTTGGATTGATTGATGATTTTGCCCTCCTATCGGGTTAGTATTTGGGCAAGAAAAATTTTGAGTGTCTACACCCTTCATAAAATAGATAAGGAAATATGGGTAGAAAGCAACAAAAAAAACTTAGGAAGAGAGAAAGATTTGGTCCAACGATGACAGGATTTTTTACCGACGTCGACAATGAGTCTATACGAAGTACCCATCCACAAATCCACGGGAAAATAAGTCAAATTTAATCTTGTCGACTTTCTTCTAGAACAGGTTTTTACACTTGACACTGTAAGACCCCAACTTTTATGAATAAAGATTTATCTTTCTCTACATATTATTCTAAATAGTAAGGTGTTGATTTGTTATAATAGTTATGAGTGATTTGTGCAAATTTTACAAAGTAAGCAAGTTGTCCAAAAATATTCGTTGTATCGGGGAATATTCGTTGTGTCGGAAAATATTCTTTTTGTCGGGGAATATTTGTACGACGACGCAATCATTGGTGGACTCCACAAAAGAATAACCGTCGGATATAGAAAGTGATAGAAATAACCTTTTTATAAAAGTAACGGCAAGACTTTTACCGTTAAACTGTTGAAATACCCGGTGATAAAAGTACAGTAATACGCGTTGTTGCACAGTAGCACGTGGTATTGCGCAGTATCTCTGATTATTGATTCTTACGTAAGAAGTGTTGGGTTTGTACGAAATCGTGACGCAATCAAATTGCAAAAATTAGCGGAAGCATGGTATATCAGAGTTTAAAAAAATTTCTACAAAACCATTACCCGGATCATCCTTTATGCAAATTATTAATTTAAAACGATAAATAAGAAGTTATGGAATCATACCCTTGTAGAACGAAGCTTCCACAGGTACTAGTTCAACTCCTTGTTCTTCGTGATCTCCTTGAATTTCCGGGTTAGATTCCTTCCTTTGATCAACGTTAGCCACCCAAGTGTTTGGCCTCTAGAGGTGATCCACCAAGGAAGATGAATTATCAAGAAGGAGGGTGTTTGGCTTAACCTTAGTTTTCTATCCTCTATAGAAAAGGAGTACTCTCCAACAATTGGAATTGCATCAATCTAATATCTATTATAAGACTTCTCTTATATAGACATTGGTCAACCCTTCTAATCCTATTAGACATGGGATTTCTTTTAATTAATTAAACTCCTTTAATTAATTTAGGCTTCCCACCACATGGGAATAATTAATTAAATTCATTTAATTAATTTGTCTCCTAATCTTATTAGGAATAAATGAGAGTACTAAATATTAAATTAATTACTAAACTCCTTTAGAAATTAAAATAATAATAATTGTAATAATATTAATAAGACTCCTCTTATTAATTTATATTTAATATTTCCAAAATATTAAATAATAAACATTAAGCTATTTAATTTATTCTATCACCATAGATTAAATTAATTATACTTAATGCATTATTACGATTATGCCATTACCTTCTTAAATAATTATTCTTCCTTTTATGGTGTGACCCTTTAGGTTCTCCATATTAAACCGATTGTGAATAAATCAATTAAAATAATTTTAATCTTATTTAAATAAATAAATTAAACTAATAATTTATTTAAATAAATAATATTTATTCTACAATAGGGATAAGCCTCCCTAACGATCAACGACTTTCCAGATAATATAGATTTCAACATTAATCAAAAAGAACCTGTGAGTAAATAGTTACCGTACAATTCAATCCTTCCACCATACAATGTCCCAATTAAATATAAGACATGGATTTACTGTCAAGTCTTATTTTATTTAATTATATGTATTTCGATTAGAAAATGCACAACTCCAAATAATGCAAATTAGAAACTCCTTTCTAATTTCATTTCACCTTGGCCAAGGATTCCTGGGTTGTCATTTAACGAATCACATAGGACATATCTCCTCTTTTACTAGAGGTGGTAGATTCTTTATTGATCATTCATTATCTCCATATGTAACTCATTATACCCAAGCATACCCTATATATGCCTTAAAAGGTCTTAAGGAATAAGTCAAAGTATAATTTGTTACATACAAGATACTATGATGATCTCAAGTCCAAGGATTACTTGTACTACTATCACATTAGGAATTCCTATTGACAGGCGAGTAAATCTCCATTAGGTATTCCATAGCGAATCACGTTCAGTGAACTTATTCTCCAATAAGCACCTACATACTTGCTTTAGTGTCTCCACAGAAATGATCATGAGATCAATCATCCTCATCCAATGAGCAAGCAACATATGTACCAATCTATCCGGATTTACTAATCCCCTTTTTAGTAATCCCACGATTGGGAACTATTTTAGTTTTAAAACTTTCTAAGAATTTAGATCTCATTAGCATGATCATCATCATGATTCTAAAAGCATTGCTTAAAACTATAGGTTATTTACATATTATAAAAACAGCAACATGTAGATAATTAAATGCCTTTAATAAATGAATATTTTATTAATAAATAAATAAGATTGTTTACAAAGTACGTGCTTTATCATCATACATGATTGGCTTGTATGCACACTACTATCAAGAAGTCACTCATTATTTCATTCAATAATTGCCACAGTAGTTGCTGCATAATATCTTATATTATTGATTCAATTATTGTCACAGTATAATCTGCACAATACTTTATATTATTAAATCAATAATTGACACAACACAGTTACTCATATTATTATTATTAGCATTATTGACAATGTCTAAAAAGTTCCGTCAAAGAAAGGGGTTAGGTTATTTAATTGTGCGCCAATAATGAGAAATCTTTATCGAAAAGTCCCCTCTTTCATGGGAATGATCTGGTTGTCAATATTGTGAGTTATAATATTAATGATGAATTGTTGATATAAATATTTCCATTGTGTTGGGAATATTAATGTTAGTGAAAATTGACATTTATTTCGATAATAGTTGATTTCTGGATATTAAAGTGACCAAACATGCAATTAATCGGATAAATGAGCAATTAATTACTATTGGTTCACATGCAAGGAACTATTGGTTCACATTCAGGTACTATTAGGGGATGTGGTGCAAGACTGACAATACTTGAGGGACTAAATTAAAAATAGAGGTAAAGATAAAGGTACTAAAGTGTAATTAACCTTGTAATTTATAATATTTTTCTAGCCTATAAATACTCCACCATCCATTCGTTATTTCATACCATTTTTAAAAAGAAAATTTATAATCACAAGCTATAGTGAGAGAAACTATAGAGAGAGAAGAAGAGAAAAAGAAAAAGAGTATTCTGCTACTACCCTATTTTAGTATTCAATCTCCTACTAAGATAAATGATGTTATTTTCTTTCAATACACGTAAGGGTTGTTATTATATTCCTTATTAAGCTGTGGGAATAACTTATCTACGCGGGCTACCACATGCATGGTGAATAACCCTTCGTATTTATTCTTTATAAAGCTATGGGAATAACCTATCTACGTGGACTACCACATGCATGGTCAATAATCCTTCGTATTCATTCTTTATTAATCTGTGGGAATAACCTGTCTACATGGACTACTGCATGCCTGGTGAAAATTTATTTCGCAGTTTCATATATTACTTCATTTCAGATTCCTAAATCTAAACTTACTAGGGTAAGTATTGCTTCTATAAATCTTGAAATGATTATAAATTGCTTAAGGTTTTCACTTCATCTAATAATATTTCACTGGAATACTGGTCTGGACTTCTGATTAAAATTTTAATCTTTTCATGTCGGGGTACTATTTATTCGAGTACTATTCACGACAAAATTGGTTTCTTTGTCGGTCCAAATTATTTTTGATATATGAATATCATTCTTGAATTTCGCTCCACAATTGATTATCATGTTGATAATTTGAACATTCTTGAATTTGGATAAATTAAATTACAAATCTCTAATATTTATCATTGATCTCACTTGATTCGTTCTTTATATCATTTTTCATCATCCTCAGTGTTTAATTGCAGTGAAAGTTATCTTTGGCCGTAGTGCAAAGATGAACTGTTGATTGATGAATATCTTTGGCCCGTAGTGCAAAGATGGACAGGTGTTTGGCATGATCAGGACCACTGGTGATACAAACGAATATCTTTGACCCGTAGTGCATAGATAATTCGTTGATTGGAAATATTTATTGATTGGCGTTACAAGGATAAAATATTGATGATTGACTTTTAAATCATAGAAGATAGAAGACATCATTCTGTACTTGACTCTTCTAATGGATTGTTATTTCCGCTGCAGTTTTTGATCTAAAACTGGTTGTCCATAATATTTTATCTGATTTATTGAAGGCTAATGATAATTTATTCTTCATTATCTTAGTCATAATAATCTTTACTGGGCTAGTTGAGCTCACCCTTTTCTTTCATTGTTCTCTTCAGGAAATGAGAATATAGCTGGACTAGTTGGGGAATGGAGTGATGGTCCGAGACAGTGCTATAGTAGTCCTCACTATTTTGTAAAATAGTGTGATAGTAATTGTAATGAGGACTTATTTGAGAGTTAATATTTCTGTATCATATACGACTTGATATTTGAATGAAAGCTCATAGTTTGTGTGGTCATATTTTGCTCGACAGTTTAATATAAAAGATTTGTATTTGGATTCTATACCATGTATTTGGCGACTCAGAATGGGTTGTGTAGACCTATTTTGAGGGCGTCACATGGGCATCACATCTTCCCGTTCGGATCATCAACATGTTCTATTGCTTTGTTTAAGAAATCTGACATCCCATCACGATAAGCTGAGACTAATCCCCTCCCATCACTGGGTATCCCACGGTACATCCAACTTCGGTTGGCTAACATCTTTAACTGCACAGCCGACGTATTCAGTTCCAGGATGTTCATGTATGTGATCCATGCATGAATTATATTTAATTTTCTAGTATCTCCACTCTACAGGACATGGGTAATTTTGGATTCTATCCCGTTCCTAGATGCATCTCCTCACTAATGCCAACACGTTGAGCACGTTTTATACGTTTCAAGAAAATTTTGGTAGCACCTCCCCATGGTTTCTAAGTACACGAAATAGACTAAGATAACTTAATCTAAGTATGCACTCGAAGAACATGTAGAGATCAAAGACGAAAAATCCTCAAAATAACACAAACAAACCGCTTTGTATTGGCACCGGCCTAAGTGAGAGACATAACATCCAGTAACAGTCCCAAACTGGGGACTATTCGACATTCACTCCTACTGAGTAAATGGCAAACGGGTTTCTAAGTTCTAAAGTATAGTTCATAAATAATCCTTCCACTAACCTGCAAACATGTTAACCGCCTTATTTGAGCTGGCAAAGAGTTAAGTTAGACAAATTGTTGTAAAGTGCAGAAACAACTTAAGTTGGCATCTGCATGGTATCATGCAACATTAACACTCAAAGTTAATGTGAATAAAGCATTGCGCTGTGTTGGCTTTCTTCACAATCCGTCCCCGCAACCGCTTGTTGGGACATTTATAACTTCTCTTTATCCACTTAATCTTCCTACTTAAACGTATTACAACTATTATCCTTTTAAAAAAGAAAGTGCATAAATTGCAATGAACTATATATAAGCAAAGTTGAGCAACTAACTAAACGGTCAATTCTAGAACATGAGATTAGGATTGTTAGTAGTTCCAAAGGTCTTGAGGGGACAACTAATACCGCAACGGGGGCAAAAAATGGAAGGTGGAGAATACTCTAAGCCATCGCGTCACATAAAGAGTTGGCTTGTACCCATAAAATGTGGCAACGGGTTAGAGTATTTTTCACCTTACTTTCGCTGCGCTCGTTGCGGTATTCGTTGTCCACTCAAGACTTGGAAACTTTCAAGAATTCTAATCACAAATTCTACAACTGACCGGTTAATTAGTTGATCTGCTTTGTTTATTCCTATATAGTTCATTGCAATTTATGCATTTTCTGTTTTAAAAGGAAAAAAGATGTAATACTATTAAGTAGGAAGCTTAAGTGGGGAAGGAAAACTTATAAATGTCCCAAAATGTGGTTACTGGGACGGATTGTGACGAAAGCCAACACAACATAGTGCTTTCTTCACATTGACTTAAGTGATAAGTTATATGATACCATGTTGATGCCATCCTAAGTTATTCCTACACCTTGCAACTATTGTCATCAACATACCCCTAACCAACTTAATTAAGGCGGTCTACATATTTGCAGGTTAAGGGAATGATATTTGTACTATAAAATGTATAGTTGTAATTGAGTGTATTGAAGATCGAAGAGAGAGTCATATTGAGTTTATTAAATATTGCGGCAAACTAAGCAAATGCTACTTAATTTATTTTACCAATGCAAAACTAAGTAAATGTTACTTAGTTTATGAGAACTATTATTTGGAATATATATGGGGACTACTATTCGACATTCACTCCTATGCGCCAAACGAGTTTTTAAGTTTCAAAGTATAGTACATATATGTATATATATACATATAGTACTTATTGAGTTTATTGAATATTGCGACAAACTATGCAAATGCTACTTAGTTTATTTTGCCAATGAAAAACTAAGTGCGTGCTATTTAGTTTTTGAGAACTGTTATTTGGAATATATATTGAGACTACTGTTTGATATTCACTCCTACTTGTCTGTTGGGTTTCTAATTAAGTTCCAAAGTATATTATTTACTTTAGACATCGGCTCAGTTTCTTTTAATTGCATCCCAACTAAGTAAATGCTACTTAATTTATTATTATATTATATTATATTTTATTGTACTTATTATTATGTTTTATTGTATTTTATTTTATTATGTATTATATTATATAATTTACCGGTTAATTTATTAATGCAATATTATTTTAATTTATTTTATTTATTTAATTAATTTATTATTATTTATTTTATTTTATTAAATTTTATTTTCACTTATATTATATTATCTACTTTTTAAAAATTTATTTTATTTAATAAACTAAATTAAATTAAATTTATTTCATTTTATGTTAGTAGTAAGAAACTATGTAAATACTACTTAGTTTATTTTAATATTGAGAAACTAATTAAATTATAAATAAATATACTTGCAGGGCCCCACAAATTTTGCAATTGCCGAATTACGACAGAAATTCAGTCCGAAATATCAAATATACCAACAATTAACATAAGGCAGTCCCAAAATTGATAAGGCAGTTTTACAATCAATGGCAAAATCAATTATACCAACAATCAAAACAATTGAGTAATTTAGCCTATCTTTTCATTCAATTGAGTGACCCAAATTCAGCCAACAAAATTCATTCAGCCTAATAGACAGACAAAAAAATTAACCAAGACACAAATTTAATCCCAAATTTTTCACAACATTTCAAATTAACCAACAATTGAGAGACCCAACTGACTTCATGCCAAAACACAAATGTAATCCTAATTTTTTCACAACATTTCAAATTTAACTCAAAACTTAATCCTAATTAACCAACAATCAGCAACAACAACTCTAAACTTAATCCTAATTGCTGCTAAAAAATTTAAAAAGTAAACAATCCCAATTTCATACTTTCAACAACAATATATTCACAAAGTAATCCCATATCAAAGTAAAAAAAATTAACCATACTGAAATCTCATAACCACTAACCTTTCAATGAATAGAAAGAGGAGAAAAAGCTACCGGAGGGGAAGAGAAACCACTGTCAGAGTGGGGAAGAAAACCCTGCCAGAGGGGAGGAAGAAAATACAGCCTGAGGTGAGAAGAAAACACTGTTGATGGGTCGTCGCCGGAGGGAGGACAGAGTTGAGTTCATCGTCGGAGGGAGGAGAGAGCTGAGGTACGTCGTCGCCAGAGAGATAAGAGAGCAGAGAGACTGAGACATAGATGACATACGAGAGACTGAGAGAGAGAGAGCAAGAGAGAGAGAGTTTTGAGAGATATAGTAGAGGCAGCTGGGGGAACTAAAATGTTTTTTAGGTTTTAAAGGATATTTTCGACGGAACATTTCGTCGGAATTAAATCCCTCGAATTTACGTTATCCTCGACGAATATTCAGTCGGACATAATGATCATTCCCTTTAAAATATGGTTGGCACTGGCGGGAACATTGGCGCCAATATGCTGGTTGCATGCTCGACGGAATTCTGTCGAAATTAAATAATAATCGACATAATTATTTCTGACAGATCAGTCCGTCGAAATTACTATATTTACGACTAAATTTGTTCCCTCGGAAATAAGTCTAGTCATAATTAGTCTTTTTTCTTGTAATGGTTTGACCCGAATGAATAGCCTAATCCGGCTTTCCTTGACTGGCTAGGGATTTGTACTGAATTTCTGATTCCTTGCTGATTTTTTCCTAACCCTTCTCCAGGGTAGAATCCCAAGGATACCATTTCCTGATCGACCGTCATCACTTTGGGAGACACTTTCGGCTTTAAGGCTGGTGCCCTAATAGGTAAATATTGAGTGTTGCTCACTTCCAGAGCTTGAAAACTAGCAGGTTCAACCTCTTCATTGAGACTGATTATAGGCATATCGCCCTATACGCAGACAGGATATTCTGGCTTAACATATACAATGATTAGATTGTCATCAATAATGTACTTGAGTTGTTGATGAAGAGTGGATGGAACTGCTCCTTCTATGTGGATCCACGGTCTTCCCAACAATAAATTATATCAAGTGGTTATGTTTAATACCTAAAAGGATATGTAGAAAGTATGGGGCCTAATCTCCATTAGAAGCTCGATCTCTCCCACAGCCCCTCGGCGAGATCCGTCGATAGCCGGAATGACTACATGACAAGTCCGGATTCAGTTTGGATTGATCTTCATTCTCTCCAAGGTGTCGTAGGGGCAGATGTTTAAGGATGATCCTCCATCTATCAGCACACCTCCGATCACATATCTTGAGGACATCATTGATATGTGTAGTGACTTGCAATGACCCGTCCCTTCTGTGTGTATATCATCATCAGTGAAAGATATCACATTATAGTTTAAAATGTGCTCTATCATGTGACAGAATTTTTTAGTATCAACCGTCTTCGGCATATGTGCTTCCTCCAGTACTTTCACAAGAATTTTGCAATGATCCTCCGAGGATAGGACCAAATCCAGAATGGATATCTCTTTGGGTGCCTCTTTCAAGCTTTGCACCACTTTGATCTCATTATGCCTCATCTTGCTGAGGAATTCTTTAATTTTATCGTCAGACACTCTTTCTTTAGCTTTATTAATGGAGTTGATTACTCGTTGCGGCAGGTATAACTGGTTTTCTTTTGATACAATTGCAACGTGGTTTTATGTCTCTCCTTCAACTTTCCCATAGTTCCATGGGACTTTCTTCAAGCTGACCACATGATATTGCAGTCTGAATGGCAACATTAGAGGTTTGGGCGCAGCCACATTCACAAGATTCTTTCCTTCCTGGACCCCTTTTCCCTGCAGTATCAGGGGTGTGATGGCTAGATCCTTCTCACAGAAAATGACAGTCACTACTTCTTTCTGATTCCCTGGAATGGGAATAAAGATTTCTTCCTTATCAGGATAACCATAATCTTGGTTTGCCTTCATCAACTCACAACTTTCAATCAGATTTTGAATCAGGTGACGAAGTCCCCAACAATCCTTTGTGTCATGACCAAGCGTGTTGGAATGATATTGACAGATCCTATCCAGTTTGAATTTCCTGGATCGAGGGTATCCCCTCGTTGATAAGCATTTTGGGGATTTCTTTCATTGGCCGATTCAAATTAGTGAAATTCCTCTTGAAGGAGAATTCCCTGTTGGCTTGGAACTTCTCCTCCTTGGCAACCTTGTCGGCCCAACATTCACGCTCATGAAATCGATAATGATCCCTCATGGCGATGGGACTACTTTCAGGAGTAGGAGGATTTGCTTCTTATTGGTTGGTCTGATTTATCAACTGTCTTGTTATCTGATATTGATACACCACCAGTTCTGGCAGTTGTCCCACCTGGTCCTTAATAGACTTGATTTCCTGTTCTATCAGGAACTGCCTTTCTGAGAACTCCCAATTGTCTGGGCTATTGGTGCTTGCTTGGGTTGAATCTCCAACATACTGGAGGTACTTGGATCTTTCTCCTTTTCCCATGTCGATCATATTGACACTCTCCTCATTATGTTGAGGGAGAGGATTATCTTGCACATGTGGTTGCTTTTATTTTGTCAGCACAATCTCTCCGTTATCTATAAAGTCTTGGATTTTATACTTGAGAGACCAGCAATTTTGTGTGTCGTGACCTTGTGCTCCAGAATGGTACACACACTTCTTACTCAAGTCAAAATTCCGTCCTCTTGAAAAAGCTGGCGGAAGGAGTTTTGGCAAAATTTCGTTCAGAACTAGTTGCACGATCTTCTTTTGTGCTGTTAGCAATTTTAACACATTTTCTAGGGAATCCCCCAAGGGTGTGAATGTTCTTTGACGTCTGACATCTCCAGCTTTCTGAAAGGGAGGATTAAAAGATTGTGCGGGAGCTTGAAAAGGGGAATAATTTTTCCTTTGAATAAGAAAGCTTGGATTGCCTCTTTGATTCTATCCCTGAGGTATCAAAGACACCTCCTCTTCTTTCTTCTTGTGTACTCTCCTAGGATTACTGCCATAGCTTCCAGATTGAATATGCTCGGCCACAGCCTACAAAGAGGTAAGTTCCTTGATCTTCCCAGACTTTACACCCATTTCGGCCATTTCTCCATATTTGATCATCTCCGAGAATGGTTTTCCTATACCTGCCAAGACCCTCTCGTAATATGGAGCTTCTTGGATGTCTATGAAGGTTAGGACTATCTCAGTCTCTGCCATAGGCGGGGTGACGTGTGCCGACATCCGTCTCCATTGTTGGGCATACTCTCTGACTGACTCAGTGTTTTATTTCTTGACTTTGGTGATTTGATATCTGTGTCGAGCCATCTGAGACTGGAAGCTGTATTAATTTAGGAAGGCATGGGCTAGCTCTTCCCAACTGTGAATCTTAGAATTGTCCAGTCGGGCATACCAGGCTCTAGCCTCTCCGGTCAGACTCTTCTGGAATAATTGCATCCTGAGCTTCTCGTCCTCTACATAGGATCCGAGCTCTCTAATGAATACCTTCAAATGCGTGTAGGGATCTCCTAGTCCATATTTTTCAAAATCAGGGACTTGAAACTTGTTTGGATATCGAGTCCTTGGGAATATATATAAGTCTGAGTAATTTACCCTTCCAAACGTCCCAGTTCCTGTGATGGACCGGATTGTTTCTTCCATTTATTGAACCTTCTTCCTAATATCATCAGCTTCCTGCTCTTTGTTGAGGTTGATAATTTTAGTGGTTTTTTTGGTCAGGTCCTTGTTTTGGGACTCTGAGGTCTGAGTATCTTTCTTGTCGCTATCCTGACAGCTACCGGGTATGGATGATCCTGTTTGACCGGGTATTTGTTTACCCTGAAGACTTTTTCTTTGCTCTTTGAGAAAAATAGCCAACTCCGCTATCTGATTCTTTAATCCTTCAAACTCCTCCCGAGAGACCGGGGTGGATTTAGGTTGAGCACTTGAAGCCATGATTGGAGATGGGCTTAGTGCTTTTTTAGCCTTCGATCTGGTAACGGGACCAATTTGTTTCCTACAATAAAAGTAGTTGTGTTAATTTTGATATATATATATATATATATATATATATATATATATATATATATATTAACAGGGTGCATGATATGCAAATGTGTTTATTGTCGAAGTTTTTTAATCTTTTCCTTCAAAACCAAGGTCAGTTGTTTTGATGACAGGATTTACAATAAAATGTCTATTTACATTTATTCAATTGAAATTTACATTGAATTGAAAGGGGAAGGCATGAAGAGGTTTCCCTTCATATTTGGTTAATCAGAGGCTGACCTATCTTAGGCTAGTCTCGCGGTTTTTTGGCATAAAGGTCCCCAGATCATAGCAATCTACTCGAGGGGAAATTAATTCGTTCTTTCAATTGGACCAGATCTGAGTGGCGTCTTTCCTGAGCCTCGCAGGATTAGTCTCCTTTGAGTCCAGTAATCAATCACTGACTAGTTTGCCCCCTGGTGGAGGAATCACACAACATAAATTTACATACATCGTGTCTCACTATATGAAATGATGACATCGTGCGAAACACTAATATAAAGCAGTAAAGCATTTATTTACATCCATTTAATGTAAACACAGCATCTAGACACACGTAGATAGAAAAAGGAAATTTTGAAAAGATTTAAAGTGCGGCTTAAGCCCTATACTGTCCCCAGCAGAATCGCCACCTGTCGATGTTGGGAAAATCTTCGGACAGATCTTCCTTTCCCTAAATTTTTGTTTTTGTTTTCTACCTTTGTTTGTCTCATCTATTTTATGAAGGGTGAATTTTTTAGGAAAAGGCCAACATGTATCATGTCGACGATTTGAAAGGTTTACAGAGTAGCCAGTTGGTATATCTAAAATGGTTGTACTAACTCAACCGAGTTTTGTTTGATTTTGCAAGTAGGCCCAATTACTGGACGCTGTCAAAACTTGGCCTTCGAAACCAAGATTCATAAAGTTCGGGGGCTTGGTTAACCGGGGGGGGGGGAAAGGGTTAGGCACCCCCCGACTTCCGTGAAACACGGTTACCGCATCATTTCAATTTTTCCCTTTTTAATTTGCAATGTGTGTGTATGTGCTTAAAGTAATTGAGCCTATGTGCTTGATTGGAAGTAGTGCCTTGCTTCGTTGGACCTATATAAGAAGGGTTTGGTTTGTTTGAAAAGTCCATTTTAGACAAAGATATAGAAATGACATTTTGAAAGATAGTTTTCAAACCCTTTCGCTCGCATAGGAATTGAAGCCTTTTGATACTTCCATTTTATTCCGCATTTGCTTGATTTGGATTTTATTGTTGGGATGCAAAGCATCCTCGACCACAAAATGTATATACAAGTGCCGGTCTTCTTATGGGCATGACAACCATCGAAGTGACCTGAACACTACAAACCAAATTTTTACTATGTTGAAACCATAAATCTGGATAACCGTTTTAAGGTCCCTCGAATATACATTTACAAAAAAAAATTGGCACGATGTATTTACAATGCGAATTTGTCCATCATGGGAATCAGATTTAGATCCGTGTGGTTGATCCTTAATCCCATGATTCCTAGGCTCACAGAAATTGATCAAGAAAGCCTGCACAACATAAATATAGCAATGACAATGCGAATTTACATCTAGATGTCGCAAGACAAAGGATTCATCAGTTAAATTCTTGCATGCGCGTAGCCTAAGCTTTTCGTTCCCACTAGATATGGATCTAGGGTTGCATAGTCGCTTTAATATTTACAAAACTAGAAAGAAAGCTAGATTTAAATAAATCTTAGCCATTCTAGCTTCCCGGTTCCGGTTTGACCGATTTTGAACCGTTTGAAAGTTAGAAGTGGCTAGATTTAGATGAATTTAATCCACAAAATTTACATTAACAAAGATTCATATCAAATGAATAATTAAAACATATATTTAATCACATTGAAATATATATATATATGTAAAAGCTGTAAAGGGCCACGGATTTTCAATCCAGGCCTTATTGAGAAAATGTAAATATATATATATATATATATATAAGCTGAAAAAGGTCACAGATTTCCAATCCAGGCCTGACTGAATGAAATGTTAATATATACAGTTAGTATATATATATTAAAGCTGAAAAAGGCCACAGATTTTCAATCTAGGCCAAACGAGTTAGTATATATATATAGTTATATATATAAAAGAAATAAAAAGTAATGAATTAACAATCAAGGCTAACGAAGTCAGAATATATATATATATATATAAGCGATAAATGCCACGAATTTATAATCCAGGCTTGACGGAATTGAATGTTAGTATATATATAGTCATTTATATATATAATAAAGTTTAAAAGGCCACGAATTAGCAATCCAGGCCAAATAAAATAGTATATATATATATATATATATATATATATATATATATATATATAAAAGCGATAGAAAGCCCCGGATTTATAATCCAGGCTGTGCAAGCAAAGAAAAACTTATATATATACTTATATATACTTAAAAGTAAGCTAGAAAGGCCACGAATTTAAAATTCAGACGAAACCAGAAGCTCAAACTTCATATGTATGATAAAGCAGTAAACAGCTTCTGATCGTAAAAAAACTTACAATAGATAGCTTTACGGGCTTTTCCCACTCGGACTGCTTCAAATTTTCGTTTCCACTGGTTAAAACTTGATATGTTGTAGAATATACATATGCAAACGTATTAGAAGAATAAAAGTAAAGTTTGGAGCACTATAGGTAGGGCTAAGGGTCGAAATGGACAGAGTTTCTCTATTTTTTTCCAATTTTTTTCTTCTTTTTTTGCAAGGGTGGGGGGTCTTATTTATAGACTAAATGGTAGCGGGTCTACTCGCGGCAGTTGCAATTCTAC
Organism: Panax stipuleanatus; assembly: GCA_020205555.1. NCBI lineage: Eukaryota > Viridiplantae > Streptophyta > Magnoliopsida > Apiales > Araliaceae > Panax > Panax stipuleanatus. The sequence continues at coordinate 111,909,567 of CM035120.1, forward strand.
CTGCGTCTTCCCGAGTGGTCCCCGCTCCCGTGGGTCTTGTTGTCTAGAATTACATGCACTTCGACCAACGCGCTGTCTGCTTCAAACCTTCATCACTTGCAATCCGGGAGTCCGTTTGAGGCATGCTATACCTTTTCGAAAATCCTTTTCCGAGAGCTACACAATGACATGGGATTTGACCTTTTCCAAATCTTGGAAGATCGGTCCATAACCAGATCTTTGAATTTTTGCAGTCAGTTTGTTTCTCGGGATGGTCTTCGAGGTTTTGATCCCAGTCGACTCTGTTCTTTCTCGGGGTTGTCTCCGAGGTTGACTTGGTCTCCCAGGGTTGTCTCCGGGGATGATTTGATGATTCAGAGCTGTCTCCGAAGGTTGATCTGGTCTCCCGGGGTTGCCGCCGGGGTTACAGTACCTCCCGGAGTTATCACCAGGGTTTGACTATACCTCTCGGGGTTGTTGTCGGGGTTGACTTGACATCCCGATTTTGTTGACAGGGTTACTTTGGTCTCTTGGTGTTGTTGTTGGGGTTACTGTATCTCCCGGTGTTGTCGTCGGGGCTGACTTGATCTCCCGGGGTTGTCGTCGGGGCTGTCTTAACATCCCGGTGTTGTCGCCGGGGTGACTATACCTCCCGGGGTTGTCGCCAGGGTTTGACTTGACCTTTATACTTCCAGGGTTGTCTTTGGAAGGTAAACGATGATTTTGCCCTCCTGCAGGGTTAGTAACAAGAATGCAAAATTTCAAGTGTCTACAATCCTTTATTGATCATTCATTATCTCCATGTATAAATTATTATACCCAATCATATCCTTTGATATACCCTTAGGGTCTTAAGGGACATGTCAAAGTATAACTTATCATACACAAGATACTATGATGATCTCAAGTCTAAGGATTATTTGTACTACTATCACTTAAGGAATTCCTATTGATAGATAAGTAAAACTCTATTAGGTATTCTTTAGCTAGCCATGTTCAGTGTACTTATTCTCCAATAAACACCTACATACTTGCTTTAGTGTCTCCACACAAATGATTAAGAGATTGATCATCCTCATCCAATGAGCAAGCAACGTATGTACCAATCTATCCGGATTCACTAATCACCTTTTTAGTAATCCAACGATTGAGAACTATTTTAGTTTTAAGCTATCTAAGAATTTAGATCTCATTAGCATGATCATCATCATGATTCTAAAAGCATTGCTTAAAACTATGGGTTTATCACATATTATAAAAGCAGCACCATATAGATAAATTAAATGCCTTTAATTAAATAATACTTTTATTAAAAAATGAATAAAATTGTTACAAGGTAAATGCTTTATCATCAAACATGATTGACTTCTATGCATATTATTTTCACTGTGTTCCTCCACCAAGAGGCGAACTCGTCGGTCACTAATTACTGAACTCCAGTGGCGATTAAGTCCAAGTGAGGCTCAGGAAAGGTACCACTCAGATCTGCTCCAATTGAAAGATCAGATTAGCTTCCCATTTAGTAAATTGCGATGATTTGGGAACCTCTATGCCGAAAACCCCATGAGAGTAACCTAAGATAGGTCAGCCTTTGATAAACCAAACGCGAAGGGAAGGCTCTTCATACCTTTCTCTTTCAATTCCATGTCAAATATTAAATGTTGTAAATATCAATTCATATCAAAAGTTATAAATTGTAAATTATGTTATATCAAATATAAAATCCTGTCATGATATCCTGTTATCAAAACAACTGACCTCTGTTTTGCAGAAAAATATTAAAAACCTCTAAACCTGACACATTGTATAGTATGCATACTGTTCAGATCTATCTAGACTAAACTACCTACTTTAATTGTAAGCAAGATTGGTTCCACTACCAAATCCAAATCAAGAAGGAAAAAAGCCTACCCATTAATATGGAAAAAAGTACACAACAAGGGACATTCTTCGTGTCTCGAGAAGAATTCGAGGGACTCAGAAATCAGATAGCAGAATTAACTATTTTCTTGAAACAACAGAGCAAAAATACTCAAGGTCCACAAATACCCAATCAAACAGAGTCCTCCGAACAAGGTGGCAGTAAGGGTACTGACAAGAAAAAGGAAGCTCAAATACTTGAACCTCGAAATAATGGAAAGACCAACAAAACCCTTGAAATCATCAATCTCAAAGAAGATCGAGAGATTGGGGATATCCGAAAGAAAGTGCAATAAATGGAAGAAACTACCCGATCAATCAAAGGGATTGGATCCTACGGAAGTGTCAACTACTCAAACCTTTGCATCTTTCCCGGGGCTTAGTATCCAGAAAAATTCCAGATCCTGGATTTTGAAAAATATAATGGATTGGGAGATCCCTACACTCATTTGAAAGTATTCATTGGAGAACTCGAATCCTATGCAGAGGACGAGAAGCTGAGAATGCAGTTGTTTTAGAAAAGTATGACCGGAGAGGCCAGAGCCTGGTATGCCATACTGGACAATTCCAAAATCCATAGCTGGGAAGAGCTAGCTCATGCCTTCTTAAATTAATATAACTTCCAGTCACAAATGGCTCCAGATAGATATCAAATTACCAAGGTTAAAAAGCAGAACAATAAGTTATTTAGAGAATATGCCCAAAGATGGAGGTGTCTGGCTGTTCAAGTCATCCCATCAATGATAGAGACTAAGATGGTGATGACATTCATCGATATACAAGAAGCTCCATTCTATGAAAGGGTCCTAGAAGGCATACGAAAACCATTCTCAGAAATGACCAAACATGGGGAAATGGCTGAGATGGGACTGAAGTCTGGAAAGATCATAGACCTTACTACTTTAGAAGCTGTAGTTGAGCACATTCAGGCCGAAAATTATGGGAATAATTGTAATACTCGAGAATTTCCATATATGATTAAATGAATATATTAATGGAAGTGAATATTTATTCATATATAAATGATTTTGTGATATGAGGTGAGTTAACTCAATTATATTAGATTGAAGGTGGAGTTTATTATGAGCCCGATGAATGCCTAGTGTGGCACAGTAATGGGAAGTATGTAATTTAATTCATTAAAGAAAGAATTGATGAATGGATAATTAATTAATAATATATTAATTAATGATTATTACGAGTAATGACATGTTAAGTAATGTTTGAGATTAATGTGTGTTCAATTAAATGCTTCATGTAAAATTATGTAATCATATATCATATAGTAACTACAACTATATAATATAAAGTATAACGTGATAATTTGGTATAACTATGTAATATAGAAACTATATTTTAAGAGAAAGTGAGCCACATGGGTGGACTTATAAGAAAACATGTTATGTGTGCATGGTACAATGTGAAACCAAACTATACTATATAGAGTGTATTGTGACAATACAAGAAACTATATAATATATAAAATGTAGTGTGACACTTTAACAAGGCTATGTAATATATATTATATGGTATATTAAAGCATGTGAATAAGGAATAACAATTATTTCAATAAGTGATATGGATGGAATAATGAGCTTTATGATAATGTGATGTGTATACATGTACCCCAATGTGCTACCATATAATGTTGTTGTGACACTTTGAGTCCATATACACCCTAAGTGAATATAAGCTAAGGTGTAGATATGTGTACTAAGTATATATAATATATAGTAGTTCATTCCCAATTGCAAATGCTGAAAGGCTAGAGTCTACTTCCTCATTCGTCACCCAAGCTCCATCCTAGCTAATGATCATGAGGGGAGTGGTTTTGATGATTTGATCCACCAACCATTTACCTACCACTCCTTAACCTCCATGTAATTCACAAATCCCATTGGTTTAATTTGTTGAGTAATTGCATAGTCTGGATAATGGTTTTGCTATATATATGGCCCTCTTCTCTTCATATTTTCATTGCTGAGAATTGTTAGGTTTGGAATTGAGAGCATATACATATATCAGTGCAAGCATTCTAGATTTAGCAGCATTAGCAAGCTTACTCCATTTACAGAGGTATAATCTACACTTCTCGTTCTTCATTCGTATTTCTCTGTCAAAACTCCATTTTTTGTTTCTGTGAAAATTCAAATTCTTGATCATGTGGAATTGAAGTATAACTGAATTATAGAAAGCTTGTGTAGTGTATTATGGTCTTACATACCTGTTGGAACTACAATTTAACTTCCCTGCTCATCATCTTTATTTTCTGTTTTGATTTCTAAAATTTCTGTAAAATCTTCAATTCTTGAATTGAGTTGAAATTCTTGAATTGGTGATTTGATGATGACAATTGATGGTTATATAAGCTATATATGCGTTAGTAAGGTAACATAGTTGGTTTAATAACAATTTTGTAAGAAATTTCTGCATTTGGGTTTGTGAACTGCCGAGCCTGGCTGCTGTCTGGCCTGGAACGGGAGCCGCGCGGTCGCGCGTCTGCTTAGTACAACCAGCGCGCGGCCGTGCCAATTTACAATTTTAGTTTTTGTTTTCTGTTTCAAAATCTGTGAAGTGTTAGTTTAATTATATAACTTAGATAAGCCTGCAAGCATGATTAATACACATATATGAACATGTTAAACTAGTGTGAGCATGCCATATTAGGATCAAATGCTTGAATGGTGAAAATATGGACTTCACAATGAACTTAGAGTTTCAAAACGGACATTGACTTGTTTTATCCGTTTAAAACATTCTGACTTTTGAGACATGTTTGTATGACCTAGAAACACATAATATGAATGTCGAATTGCGTATCTAAGCTTCATAATGTAACTTGAGCATGTGAACCTCAATTGAACCTTTCTAACGAAGACACAAGCTTGAAACATGGACTCTAACATGTTATATTAGGGTTCTAGGTTCTGATTTTTGTGAGCATGTTTATATGGCCTTGAAATGCATGAAAGGCATGTTGACTTACTTATATATGTTTCATAGTATGACATGAGCATGTGGACTTCATTTGTGAACTTTACTAAGTGAAAGTGTAAGTTTGAAACGTAACTCTTGACATGTTATATCGAAGCCTAGATTCTGAAAATCGTGGACATGTTTGGTAGTGCTCATAACCTCATTAAAATGTCATAAACATACACATGCCATGTTAGATGCCATGAGAACTAGTTAGGCACCAGTGAAGAATGAATTAAGTTATAACGGTGCTAGTTATATGTGCATAATATAGATACTTGCAAGCATGCTTAAAACAAGTTATGTGATCACCTCGTATAACAAAGCATGATAGCTAATGTAATTTCATAACCTTGAATGGCTTTAAGTTATTGAACGTACTGACTTAGAATCTATATCATGTATGTTTGGAGCAAGGCAAGGTTGTATAAACGTAGAAGTATCCTTTCATATGTATACATGTTATGTGATATCACATGTTGTTACTTGAATTCGATTTGACGGTTAGCTTATAAAAATGCTATAAAGTGCTAGAATGATTATGTTTGCTATTTGTTGTGATCTTATGTGATATTAATGATATGACAATGTGTCTTAACTCAAGAGGGGGAACGTTAAGGATAAAAGTTATATTAATAAAATACTATATAACTGTGTAGCTAGATTAAAACTTAGCTTATGTGTTTGATCGTAAATACAAGATGAGATATAATGTTGAACTATATGACTAATGGATATCTTATATACATAACTATATTACGATAGGATTCGAAAAGTGTTGAATTTCTTAACATGGATAAATTATGCTAAAGGCAAGTATCCGAACCCTACTTCTATTGTACAAGTTTCCTAACTTACACTCTTTTATGGTGCAAGTATTCTATCCTTGTATATTGCGAGCTAGTTTCTTTACTTACTCGTTTGAATTGAATTAGCATACTTGAACTCTTATTTCATTAAAGCTATTATTCATGTTGAACTTGGTATTGTTCTTGAATATTGTGAAAGTGTCTATGTCATTTGATTTGGCTAGACTTATATTATTGAAAAGCGACCCAAAACCAATTGATTGGTGCGGGATCTTATATTTGACTGAGAAGAACAACCTTCTTTGAAGGGAAAATATAATTGTCGAAGAACCGACGTGCGCACTTGAGTATGATTGATTGCTATGCATAACGTAGGGTACTTTAGGCTGATCACCTGTTGTACTTGTTTTGATTTGGGTTATCAGGTTAATACTGTTAATTCTAGTAGAAGTTCATAGTCTTTAGTGACTGCTCAGTATTCAGTTATCTTGAAATCTTGAATTAATTTATTATTGAATCACATTGATATTATTCTGTCCTAAGCGACTGTTATTAAGAACTGTTGATATTCTTGTTATCCTTGAACTATCAAACCTTGCTATACCCTTTCAAGAATTGAGAATTATATTACTCACCCTTATTGTATATTACTTGCTGGGCAATTTGTGCTCATTCTTGCTTTCCCTAAAACTTTTCAGTGAATGCAGAGCAGGGCGAACCTTCAAGTGTTGATAAGGGCAAGGGCAAGGCTACCAACTAGCTTGTTCCTTTATGTTTAAAATTGTTATGTTATATTGAGACTATCTTCAGACTATGTTTAAGCTTAAGAAGGATTATGTAATAAGTCTTTATTCGATATTATTATGTAATCTATTAAGTACTGTAGGTTGTGAGACTTGGGGGAATAATTATAATAAATCATTATAATTTATTCTAAATTAGATTTCTTTCGCTGTGAATGTGTGATTTTAGTTATTATGGTATTATCATGAGAACGTGACGAACCGAATTTGAGAGACCAAGTGGAGGTCCGAATTTGGGGGTGTCACAGGTTGGTATAAAAGCTGTAGTTATAAACCTTAGGAACGAGTGTCCTTAGATTATAACTTAGGCGAACTTAGAAGTTAGGAAGGAGATAAAACTCATGTAGAGTTTTCCTTGAGGGACTTAGTTTGTTATGAAATGTAACTTAATTTTATACAATGAACTTATGTTTTATTTAACATTCTAATGGAGTTGCTGTTTCTTAGCTGTATTTGTGATTGTAGATGATAGATATGGGAGTATCCGCTAGAGTGGCTGAGGATGAGCCCAGGGGTATTCATGTAGTGTACGAGGCACCCTTAGAGGCTATGTCAGTACAGGCTGTTGCACCATCCAACTCAGATGACAAAGATGAGGTTGAGATTGAGATAGAGTCCGATCCAGAGGAGGAGCCGATGGAGGATGAGCCTTCAGAGGAGGAGCCCATGGAGGACTCCTATGAGCCTAACCTAGAGGAGCATATATTAGGCGAGTATAAGGAGCGGATCCTAGAGTTGGACTGCAGAGTCCAGGAGTTAGAGGCAGAGGCCCAAGAGAGAGAGTCGGTGTGACGCCCCCAAATCCACGTTCCTTCGAAACCTCGGATTCGGTACAGTCACGATATTACTAACGCCAAACTATTATATCTTTTATTCATTACTAAAAGAATACATCTTGCTTTATTACAATTTAGAATATAAATTATATTCATATCCAAGATCTCGTCTTTACATCATATTCGATGTTACTAAAATGCGGAATAATTTCAACTTTTTCAATCCTCCTTGAATAAAATCTTTTTATTGATTCCATAACTTGATACCGATTACAAATCTTGAATCAACTATATAATATGATTCCTTCTTATATGAGTTATCGTATAAACATTAACAACTCAACTCGATATCCTTTATGTATTAATTAATACATTCTTACAATACAACAAGTATTAAACAGTGTAAGCAACTATCGAGTACATCATCTAGAATCTAGACATGGTCCAGACAATAATCTAAGTAATATTCTTCAATGCGATACTATCTATCTTTATCAATCAAGAAGCACGAAATCTTTACCGTGAATCCTTAACCTGCAAAAGTGGTTATTTGCAAGAGTGAGCTCGACAGCTCAGCAATTCTAACAGTCCTCATGCATCACATAGCATATAACATCATACTCAGTTCATGCATTTATAAACAGTTTATATTTACTACGCATGTTACTTTTCACATAACAAGTATATCATCAAAGATCAACTTTCAATCTCATTTATATCTCATATACAGTTCATATATAAGTTCACATTATCACAGCATAATATAATTCAACTAACAGTTATTGAATTCATATATCAAATAGGAACTGAAAGACTTGCTTGATTCGTAGTTTAACAACTACGACTTAACTGCTTAAGAATCTCTGCACTTTGTGTAATCCTACACAGTTATATTAATCATAGAGATCACACTCATCAGTTATATGTATCACACATTGTCAATGTAATAATAAAGGTTACATTGTTGTCTAACTTGGTTCTTAGAACCTTGTTTCACTTTCTTAACATACTCCTATAATAGCTAGTATAGGTATACTTTGAATATTAACATTCATACACCTTTACTCGACTCGCTATGTGTTCGACACGTATTTAAAGCTCATAGATACATGATCTATATTGCTTTCATGTTTCTCAAACCTTATCGAAACCATTACATTCAAACTTTTCTAAGATTCACCCTTTCAAAATCCTTGTTATATTTTAAATTAGGCATGCAAGGTTATTATGTTTATCATATAGTCATAAACCAGTAGGGGTCAGACCATGATTTGCAGTTTAAGTAATAATACAAGTCTACTACAAAATCAAGAACAAACAGACTGCACAAATCCTGAAAACAGGATGGCGCAGCTGCGCAGGTATTGGCCTTAAGAGTGGCGCAGCTGCGCCACTCACTGATCAAACCAGGAATGAAATTTCATTCTGCTGGACCACCCGAGTTCAATCAATATCATTCAAGTTACTGATATTAATCAATACGCATGCTCTATGGTTATAATTTCAAGTTCGAACCTAGCATGCTCATCCTAATCCAATTAAGGCCATATGCCGATAAACTTTAAATAAATCAAGCCCACGTTACTAATGGTCCATTACTAAAGTCATATCAACACACCACGAGGCTAAACAATACTAAGTATACATGCTCGTGCGTTCATCACACATGTATATGTTAATCACATAGTTTATGCTTTATAAATTCATTTTCTATGAATATGCGTGCATAGGTGAAATCCATGTTTCATCACATGATGCTTATGTCAACATGTCTATAGGCACAATGAAATCCTAATATACATGCTTGCATGTTCATAACGTAAGTTCACTTAGTACTTTATGATATTAGTTTTCACATTCAAATCTTTCTTTGAAAAGTACACTAATCTTAGTACATGCAAGGCATCTCAACATATAACTCATGTGCACTCGAAACACATATCTAAACCACATAAATGTTCTCACATGGTCAGAATCTAAAAGACGTAAGTCTTGGTTAAGTTCGTTTTCGAAAGTCTTAAGTTTCTTTTCAAATCGTTTGAATCTTGCAATCACGTATGCTAGTTTATTCAACACTTTAAACGTACATTTTATGTCAATATAGAATATATGATCATGTTTACAAAAATTAGAATGCTCACATGAAATATTTGTGATGAAGTTCAATTTAATCATTTCTAAGTTCACTTCTAATCTAGAAAGCTTTTTATCAAAAGCATATGCTATTATGGCCATAAACATTCATGTTGTATCAAGAGACATGTTTATAGGAGTTATACCAGTTTTCATGCTTGTCTTAATTAATATCAATAAGTTATCACGTAGCAGGCTGCTGCAGAAAACAGAAAACAAAAGCCAGGACCCTGCGCAGCTGCGCAGGCACCAGGTACAAACCCGGCGCAGCTGCGCCGGTGTCCGGCCAACCCAGTGATAGCTTCCTGTTCGGCAGAACTGGAAACCCATCTCAGAAAATTCATACGAATTCTATTCTATATCAGCCATAATACAATTTAAACATGCTTACATGGTTATATAACAACTATGTAAACATTTCCCAACTCCATTATCATTTAACTCCACATAATTAAGAAATTGGGAATTTAAGAATGGAAATTTTGACAGAAACAAAAATGAAGAACAAGAAGAAACCTTATACCTTTGTAATTTGCTTGCTAATTCACACTTCCTCTACTGATGTGTATATAATTACTCACTCTATATATATGCTCTCAATTTCACACTTAAGCAATTCTCAGCAATGGAAAAATGGAGAAGGAGAGTCTATATTTATAGAAAAAGGATTACACAGACATTGCAATTTCCCACTAAAACAAACCCATGGATTGAAGAATTGCATGAAGGTTATTAAAGAGTTGTTAGATTAGTTGTTGAACTCCACTATTTAGCCCACTCCCATTGTGATGATTTGCTATGAAGCTAGAGTTGCTGAGTTTGAGAGCAATAGTAGGCTTAGCCTTTTGCTTGAACACGTGAGGGAGAAAAGTGACCATCATATTGGGACAAGGCTTGATAAAACTCAGTAATTGGGTAACATGAGTTATATATAACACTTGGTTTATATATATACTTTCCATATACATTTAAGTTGTACACCTTCCATTTCATATAACTTATGTTATAAATTAATGTGTCACAATGTAGTCCCAATAATACTATCATGTAGTAAATTTTAACTTGCACATATATAAATTCATGTACATTTCATCCTACCGGATATAATTCTATCGGGTATTACTCATTATTATAATGGTTATTAATTATCATAACGGTTATTATTACAGTTATAATATCCTATAGAAATCATTATCAATTAACAATTACTATATGCTAATAGGGTATTCCTTAAGGTCTACCTACACACATCATGTTACATAAGCAATAATATTATGTAATTCACATAATGCAATCAATTTTACTATATAGTTTATATATAATACAGTCACATTAATGTTGCACTATACTACATAAAACATATGTGTAACTACAATATGTTATATTCTTAATAATCACATCCTTTGCACATATCAACTAATTGAGCAATTATAATCATATTAATAATCTACTCAGTTTATATATTATTATACTATCACTAGTTATAATAATAAATCAACATAATATTATAATAACAATTAATATAGACTAATTGTTTAATTAATAATTCTTTCATCCATGAATTAATTAATTCATTACCGAATCTATTACCGTGCCACACAAGGCAATTCATACAAGCTTAATCTCAAGCTTATTATTATTCCCATCTCACTTAAACATTCTTTTAGTATAATGTTTGCGTGTCTTAAGCATTTAAATGCTAAACTACCTCAAATATTCATACTTATAATAAGTATAACCTTTACGCTTATAATACTTAATATATACTCTATTAATTATTCCAATAATAATATTCACGATCAAATAATAACTTAAGTTATTTAATATATTAAAATAACTTAGTTTCCTTTCATTAATTAAACTCCCTTGAAAATACATTTAAAATTATGTATTTAGCCATATCATAAAATATTATGTTTTCTCCAAATAAGCACATTCGTTATTAGAAAATAATTTACTTATTGTCTCGTGATATTATTTTTAATATAATACCAAATAACTATATGTACGACACATGTACATATATTATATATAGAAAATAGATAATCAGTTTATTTTCTATTATAATAAATTATTTCCATCAATTTAATTACATATAGCAATTACGTTTTAATATATTTACTATATTAACCAATCACACCTTATACAAAAGCATATAAGGTAATATTATTATTCAAAAATAACATTCCCTCTTTTATTAAAATAATTCAACATTAGAAACTATTTTAATATCCTTTATTAGAAAAATCATATCTCTTTCTTTTCTATAAATTGTTCCCAAAACAATTTCTTCAATATACATTTAATCATATAATGATTTCCATCTCCCTTTAATAACGTATATATATTTAACGTTATTCGCACATTAGACTTTCTCACATATTACCACTCTAAGTAATATATATAAAAAGTATCAACTATAATTACATATTCAACACACATATTAATTCACTCATTTACTTAAGTAAATTAAACATTGTACTATATCATCATAGTTAATTAAGGTTCAATACTGACATTATATTATTCCATAATATAACTCCCAACTTAAATTAACTAATATTTATTCTTATTAGTTAATTCCTTAACTAACTCATGCTTCACTATCCAAACCTATTCATGGATAGCTTAAGTGCCATTAATAACCTATATTATAAACATACTAGTTATTAATACACATACTCAAGAATATGGTGATTATACATTAAGGATATTTAATGTCACCAACTTACTATAAAATAATTCTATAAATTATTTAATATCGATAGGAATTTATCCACCTTCTTTATCTCAACTGGATCGTCTCTACGATAAGTAACAAATATATATTAATAATATATTTATAAATCACAAAAACACACTTTACATAGTCCATATTATCCTATGTAATATAATACCACATACCTCATATCATATATATATATATTATTATTCGAACCCATCTCACGGTTTAAGAATTTTATTTATTAAATCCTTATTTAATAATATCTGAAAATTCGGGTTCTTACATCCTCTCTCCTTTATAAGGATTCCGTCCACGGAATCACCGAAACTTCCTCTACTCGGTGCTATTCCGAATATTACATATTCTCTTGAATAATTTTATTCATACTCTTTTCAGAAGTTTTATTACTATAACTTTCTCAATTGCATTCTACCACTTTCTCATTTCTAAGGAACATTCTACTTACTACATTCATCCTTTAGAAGAATAAGAATCTTCCACGATTTTTCAATAATCGGGAAGTAGTATGAATAACTCAGATTCCAATTTATGCTGAGGGGTCACAAGACCGTGAACTTTTCTCCAGGTTTACTAATGCTTCAACACAATTCTTCACACCGCAAACCAGAGTGTTTATCAATCACAAAGACTGAAAACACCCTCCACGCGTACTCTAGGTGGCCAACCTATTGTACCACTATGTTGGGCCGCAACGTAGTGTTTTGTAACGACTATATGCGCTACGTTCGGAACCATTGTCCCCGAAAACATGTCCCCTTATAGGGTTGTTCACCTCAGCTTTTCAACATCAAAATCCGCACCAGAGTAATCTGGTTTGGCATACAGACACACGAATACTTGAATTCTATAATCCCTTTCCAACAGTCGCCTAGTCGAATCAAATAGCTTAGACTCTCATCAACAATTCGGACATCAATCGAAATAATTTAGCCAACTTAATTGACCTTCTTTATAATTTACAAGAAAACCAAAAATTCTTTTATGACGTCATGATACCATACTAGATTAGTAGTACGTTGAGGATTCTGCCATTTTATGACTTTGTCATATTACAACATACCATAGTGGGCTGACGATCTTTCGATCACAACCAACACTAGGTTCGATTGCATTGATGACTCCATCGTTTACCATTCTACATCATATCAAATGATGCACATGGTTAAAATATATTTTGAAAGATTGTCAAATCATTTTTGTCTTAGCCGAAACAAATAGCGTAGACATACGAATAACGGTGTTGTTTTTAAAACTCATTGGTTCAGTCACCCAACTCAATGTTTTTCTCAAGAAAACCGAAGTGCAAACACTAGCACGAAGTCAATAAATTTTGAAAATCTAGCGTAGCTAGAGGATTTAGGAAAATCCAATTTCTCCATCGCTTCAATCTCTTACCACCATCAATGCTTACTATTCCAAAACTCTTATATAATATATCTATTCTCAGTACAGTTCACCAACTTACCACACCATGGAAGCTCAGGAACTTACCATAATCATATGGGTTGAGGAACTTATCCTAGTCAGACCAAAATCGTCCATTCGCTGAGGGGTCCCATCATACGATTATGAGTCACGAACTTGTCATAGGCATGAGTTTTAAGAACTCGCATCTAATCTTAATATTATCTAATTATATCTTAGAAACCTCTATCTATCAAAATAAATATGAGAAAAGAATCACCTTTCCGCCATATGTATAATGATACCGCGACACTAACATTCCAACGATTATCAATGTGACGTACTCAGTGCAAGCACAAAACTTCTGCCCATACAAAAGTTTGTACAACTAAGCCGTTACATGAGTCCTCAATGGAAGTCCAACACTTAAATCTATCTTACTCTATCACTTGCTCGTTACGAGCTTTCTATGTTTCATCACATACAACTCCTCATGAGTTCATCTCGTACTTTATCATAGTACATTCTCTTATAGCATCAAGCTATACATACTTAGTCATTACAGACTATCTATCATTTCACAGTTCAATCTGATCACGTCGTGATCATCACTATACCTTAGGGTTCTTTCCCTGTTATCAACCAAACTCCATCTGAGTTCATTCTCATTATCTTTGTCATATACATCTTATAGACATCATCTTAACATTTTCATTACCGGAGTTAGAAAACTCCTGATTCTCATTCTCTAGATATTTCAAGATTCTTCTTTGAATCTTCACGTATATATTTTAATCTTATCTTTCACTCTCTCAGGTTATAGTCTAAGGTACACTTACCTAAGGTTTATAACCTACAGCTTTGATACCAACCTGTGACGCCCCCAAATCCACATTTCTTCGAAACCTCGGATTCGGTGCAGTCACGATACTACTAACGCCAAACTATTATATCTTTTATTCATTACTAAAAGAATACATCTTGCTTTATTACAATTTAGAATATAAATTCTATTTATATCCAAGATCTCGTCTTTACATCATATTCGATGTTACTAAAATGCGGAATAATTTAAACTTTTTCAATCCTCCTTGAATAAAATCTTTTTATTGATTCCATAACTTGATACCGATTACAAATCTTGAATCAACTATATAATATGATTCCTTCTTATATGAGTTATCGTATAAACATTAACAACTCAACTCGATATCCTCTATGCATTAATTAATACATTCTTACAATACAACAAGTATTAAACAGTGTAAGCAACTATCGAGTACATCATCTAGAATCTAGACATGGTCCAGACAATAATCTAAGTAATATTCTTCAATGCGATACTATCTATCTTTATCAATCAAGAAGCACGAAATCTTTACCGTGAATCCTTAACCTGCAAAAGTGGTTATTTGCAAGAGTGAGCTTGACAGCTCAACAATTCTAACAGTCCTCATGCATCACATAGCATATAACATCATACTCAGTTCATGCATTTATAAACAGTTTATATTTACTACGCATGTTACTTTTCACATAACAAGTATATCATCAAAGATCAACTTTCAATCTCATTTATATCTCATATACAGTTCATATATAAGTTCACATTATCACAGCATAATATAATTCAACTAACAGTTATTGAATTCATATATCAAATAGGAACTGAAAGACTTGCCTGATTCGTAGTTTAACAACTACGACTTAACTGCTTAAGAATCTCTGCACTTTGTGTAATCCTACACAGTTATATTAATCATAGAGATCACACTCATCAGTTATATGTATCACACATTGTCAATGTAATAATAAAGGTTACATTGTTGTCTAACTTGGTTCTTAGAACCTTGTTTCACTTTCTTAACATACTCCTATAATAGCTAGTATAGGTATACTTTTAATATCAACATTCATACACCTTTACTCGATTCGCTATGTGTTCGACACGTATTTAAAGCTCATAGATACATGATCTATATTGCTTTCATGTTTCTCAAACCTTATCGAAACCATTACATTCAAATTTTTCTAAGTTTCACCCTTTCAAAATCCTTGTCATATTTTAAATTAGGCATGCAAGGTTATTATGTTTATCATATAGTCATAAACTAGTAGGGGTCAGACCATGATTTGCAGTTTAAGTAATAATACAAGTCTACTACAAAATCAAGAACAAACAGACTGCACAAATCCTGAAAACAGGATGGCGCAGCTACGCAGGTATTTGATAGTAGTGTGCATACAAGCCAATCATGTATGATGATAAAGCACGTACTTTGTAAACAATCTTATTTATTTATTAATAAAATATTCATTTATTAAAGTCATTTAATTATCTACATGGTGCTGTTTTTATAATATGTAAATAACCCATAGTTTTAAGCAATGCTTTTAGAATCATGATGATGATCATGCTAATGAGATCTAAATTCTTAGAAAGCTCTAAAACTAAAATAGTTCCCAATCGTGGGATTACTAAAAAGGGGATTAGTAAATCCGGATAGATTGGTACATATGTTGCTTGCTCATTGGATGAGGATGGTTGATCTCATGATCATTTGTGTGGAGACACTAAAGCAAGTATGTAGGTGCTTATTGAAGAATAAGTTCACTGAACGTGATTCGCTATGGAATACCTAATGGAGTTTTACTCGCATGTCAATAGGAATTCCTAATGTGATAGTAGTACAAGTGATCCTTGGACTTGAGATCATCATAGTATCTTGTATGTAACAAATTATACTTTGACTTATTCCTTAAGACCTTTTAAGGCATATATAGGGTATGCTTGGGTATAATGAGTTACATATGGAGATAATGAATGATCAATAAAGAATCTACCACCTCTAGTAAAAGAGGAGATATGTCCCATGTGATTCGTTAAATGACAACCCAGGAATCCTTGGCCAAGGTGAAATGAAATTAGAAAGGAGTTTTTAATTTGCATTATTTGGAGTTGTGCATTTTCTAATCGAAATACATATAATTAAATAAAATAAGACTTGACAGTAAATCCATGTCTTATATTTAATTGGGACATTGTATGGTGGAAGGATTGAATTGTATGGTAACTATTAACTCACAGGTTCTTTTATGATTAATGTTGAAATCTATATTATCTGGAAAGTCGTTGATCGCTAGGGAGGCTTATCCCTATTGTAGAATAACTATTATTTATTTAAATAGATTATTAGTTTAATTTATTTATTTAAATAAGATTAAAATTGTTTTAATTGATTTATTCACAACCGGTTTAATATGGAGAACCTAAAGGGTCACACCATAAAAGGAAGAATAATTATTTAAGAAGGTAATGGCATAATCGTAATAATGCATTAAGTATAATTAATTTAATCTATGGTGATAGAATAAATTAAATAGCTTAATGTTTATTATTTAATATTTTGGAAATATTAAATATAAATTAATAAGAGGAGTCTTATTAATATTATTACAATTATTATTATTTTAATTTCTAAAGGAGTTTAGTAATTAATTTAATATTTAGTACTCTCATTTATTCCTAATAAGATTAGGAGACAAATTAATTAAATGAATTTAATTAATTATTCCCATGTGGTGGGAAGCCTAAATTAATTAAAGGAGTTTAATTAATTAAAAGAAATCCCATGTCTAATAGGATTAGAAGGGTTGACCAATGTCTATATAAGAGAAGTCTTATAATAGATATTAGATTGATGCAATTCCAATTGTTGGAGAGTACTCCTTTTCTATAGAGGATAGAAAACTAAGGTTAAGCCAAACACCCTCCTTCTTGATAATTCATCTTCCTTGGTGGATCACCTCTAGAGGCCAAACACTTGGGTGGCTAACGTTGATCAAAGGAAGGAATCTAACCCAGAAATTCAAGGAGATTACGAAGAACAAGGAGTTGAACTAGTACCTGTGGAAGCTTCGTTCTACAAGGGTATGATTCCATAACTTCTTATTTATCGTTTTAAATTAATAATTTGCATAAAGGATGATCCGGGTAATGGTTTTGTAGAAATTTTTTAAACTCTGATATACCATGCTTCCGCTAATTTTTACAATTTGATTGCGTCACGATTTCGTACAAACCCAACAGTGGCATCAGAGCCAAATCTTTATGCAATTATTAATTTTTTTTTGATTTCATATACATATGGGTATGTATTTAAAATAATTTATTGGGCATAATTTTATTGTATAAAATTATATTTTTTAAGAAAAAAAAAAGACTTTTTTTGGGACGAATCACATTTTTTTTTTTTTGGTGCTAATCTTGAATTCTGCAAAGAAAAGGTGTTGTCTCTTTCTTACTCCAAAAAGAAGGTGACCCATCAGGAAAGGACTTTTTTAATAAACCTGCAGGACTCTTTTAATAAAAGAAGGTGACTTCTTTTTAAAAAATAAATATGATATATTTATATATTATATTCTAAATAATTTTATAATTAAAATAAAGAGTTTATTTTAATCTTGAAATTGAATTTCATGCAATTTAAAATTGCCCATTAAATGATACTCATATATATATGGAATGTTTTAATTCATGAGATGAATATTTATTTATTGATATATATGGTGATATGTATGAAAATAAATGGGGATTGATTATGGACTATTTGACCAATGTGATTGGATTTTATTTTAGTTGAATGCTTGAATGAATGGGTTTTATTAAATGGGGTCTGCGTACCTCGTCTTCTCTAATTTTTTTTTTCTTGATGTAAAATTCTATCTCCCTCCTATGTACTTCCCCTTGACTGTTGATCAAGGTTTCTATTTAAATTAAATAGTTTAATGTAATAGAAATAGTTAGAATTATCTTTAAAAATTGGAGACCAAGGAGCAAGGAGCGCGTGAAGACCCGTTTGTATGGAGCCCGAGTTTAAATGTAATAGTTATATTTAAATTTAAATTCTTGCACTCCTAGGTTTGACCTTTTGGTTCACTTGGTGGCTCTAGTGAACCAAACTAGAATAAAAGTCCATAATCAATCCGGGTAGAATATAATATTCTATATTGCATGCTAAATATTATATATATTATATTTTATGCAAACATGCTTCGCATGTTTAATAAAATGACGCGTATTTTATATATATATGTGCATGCGCGCTAAACAAGATGAGACAAATAATAACAAACCCCTCAAAGAAATAATATTAAGTCCGAAGCGTTCAAATGATATTTGGAATATCGAACGTCGCCTTCTAGCATGATAAATTAATAGAGTATTAAATATTTAATATGAGCTTGTTGTGCTATCCAAAAGGCGAGTATTGCGTATTTAAGATGTTAATTAATCACATTTGATGCTTATCAAGAAAATTGAACGATCTAGTCTTGTTGTGCTATCCACAAGGACGAACATTTTTCTTTTTTGAATTTATGGAAGTGCTAGGCTGGACTTAACTTAAATCATTTTAGTTCGGATGTGCACACACTTGACCATTATGATTTAAGAGGCAAAATAAAAGGAGTTATATAGTGTTGTAATTGACAAGAGTTGTCTACCTATTTATTTGTATATCGCTTGTTGTGCTATGCACAAGGTTATATACATTTGAAATGGGATCCTTATTCTCACTAGCAAATCTTTAATTAGATGTTGCCGAACTATATAAGTGAGGGTAATATAGTTTGATGAAAATAGTGGGAGATACCAATTTAAAATAAAGACCTAAATTTATTTTGGTATGCAAAATTAATAAAATGAATGTTTGCTAAAATGTTATTTTTCACATGCAGAATTTTAAAAATGTCTAAATCACTAATCTCACTACGAAGCATACTTGATGCAAACAAGCTTACCGGGCCGAATTATGAGGACTGGCTAAGAAATCTGAGAATTGTTCTCACGGCTGAAAAGATTTCTTATGTCCTAAATTCAACTGTCCCTGAATCTGTTTCAGAAACAGCCTCTGAGGAAGAGATTGTCACTTTCAATAAGTGGCAAGATGATGCATCTGTGGCTCAATGCATCATGCTCGCATCCATGAATAACGAGCTTCAGCGTCAGCACGAAAAAATGGATGCTCCTGCTATGCTGCTTCACCTCAAGGAGTTGTATGGTGAACAGAGTAGGACTGCTAGATATGAGATATCTAAGGAACTCTTCCGATCTCGGATGACCGAGGGTACTGCCGTCGAGACTCATGTCCTGAAAGTGATCAATTTGATTGAACGCCTTGGACAGCTTGGGTTCGTCATGGATGGGGAGTTGAGTCAAGACTTGGTCTTGCAGTCACTCCCTGAGACCTTCTCGCAGTTTGTGGTTAATTTTCACATGAATAAGCTAGATGTCAGCTTGCCTGAGCTGCTTAACATGCTGAAAACTGCAGAAGGTCACTTCCCATCCAAGAAGAACCATATCTTGATGGTGGATTCTTCCAATAAAAGGAAGAGACCTAAGGTATCTTCTGAAAAGAAGAAATCCAAGAAGGCTAAGGGAAAGGGGAAAGAAAAGGAACAAAAGAAACCTGAATCAGCTAAAGGAATGTGCTTTCATTGCAACAAGCCGGGACATTAGAAAAGGAACTGCAAGAAGTATCTAGCAGAGAAGAAGCTTGGAGAAGCTTCGACTTCCAATCAAGGTTTGTTTATGATTGAAATTAATTTTTCTGAAAGTCATAATTCTACTTGGGTATTGGATACCGGCTGTGGTTCTCACATATGTAATACTGTGCAGGGACTGGTCAAAAGTAGAAAGCTGAACAATGATGAGGTGATCCTACGAGTGGGGAATGGAGCAAAGGTTGCTGCATTAGCTGTAGGAACTTATTATTTAGCAATGCCTTCGGGCAAGTCCATTTATCTTAATAATTGTTATTATGTTCCGAATATTATTAAAAACATTATTTCAATTTCTGTATTGGATATGGAGGGATTTAACGTTGTTATAAAGAACAATAGTTGTTCTATTTATAAAGACGATGTTTTATATGGTAATGGAAATTTGCGAAATGGACTTTATACACTTGACTTACAAGAAAATATATTTCAAATTGAACAAACTAAGAAAAGAAAAAGAGATGATATTAATTATACCTACATGTGGCACTGTAGACTCGGTCATATCAATGAAACAAGATTATCCAAGTTGCATAAAGATGGGCTCCTCGAGCTATCCGATTATGAATCATATCCAACTTGTGAATCTTGTCTCATGGGTAAAATGACTAAATCTCCTTTTAGTGGAAGAGGAGAAAGAGTTACAGAGTTGTTGACATTGATTCACACAGACGTTTGTGGGCCTATGACAACAAGTGCACGGGGTGGGTATTCTTATTTTATTACTTTCACTGATGATCACTCAAGATTTGGATATGTGTATTTAATGAAATACAAGTCAGAATCATTTGAAAAGTTCAAAGAGTTCAGAAGTGAAGTAGAGAAACAAACGGGCAAGAGTATAAAGATACTTCGATCAGATCGAGGCGGAGAATACTTAAGCGGTGAGTTTCTCAATTGTCTCAAAGAAAATGGTATAATCTCACAATGGACTCCTCCAGGTACACCACAGTAAAATGGAGTATCTGAAAGGAGAAATCGAACACTGTTAGACATGGTTCGATCCATGATGAGTTTTACCGACCTTCCAATTTCCTTCTGGGGATATGCCCTAGAAACGGCTGCATACCTACTTAACAAGGTACCTACCAAATCCGCCCCAAAGACTCCATATGAGATGTGGAAGGGGAGGAAACCAAATCTTAAGCATGTTAAGACTTGGGGTTGTCCAGCTTATGTCAAAAAGTTTGAACATGATAAGCTACAGACTAAATCCGAAAAGTGTAGATTTGTGGGATACCCTAAAGAAACTGTAGGGTATTATTTCTATCATCTAACTGATCAAAAGGTGTTTGTTGCGAAACATGCTGCCTTCTTGGAAAAGGAGTTTATCCATGAAGGGGTCAGTGGGAGTAAGATATATCTTGAAGAAGTTCAAGAACCACAAATTACCACGGATCAAAGTCAGGTACCTGACCAAGTAGAAGAACCTACTATACCACACCCTGTTCGTAAATCTTGGAGAGTACCGAAGATACCTGAGAGGTATGGATTCGTTATAGAGGATGACGATGAGGTACACATCATGAATGATGATGATCCATTGAATTACGAACAGGCCATGAGTAATAAAGACTCAGGGAAATGGCTTGAAGCCATGAAATCCGAAATGGACTCCATGTATGAAAACAAAGTATGGACTTTGGTTTCACCACCTGAAGGCATTAAGCCTATTGGGTGTAAATGGGTCTTTAAAAGAAAGACTGGAGCGGACGGCAAGGTGGAGACCTATAAGGCCCGACTGGTTGCAAAAGGTTTTAAACAAAGACAAGGAGTTGATTATGATGAAACCTTTTCACCAGTAGCTATGCTCAAGTCCATTCGGATTTTGCTTGCGATTGCAGCTTATAACGACTATGAGATCTGGCAGATGGACGTGAAAACGGCCTTCCTCAATGGGAAACTTGAGGAGGATGTGTATATGACACAGCCAGAGGGATTTGTTTCAAAGGTTGGAATAAATCAAGTCTGTAAGCTGCAACGATCCATTTATGGATTGAAGCAAGCTTCTCGTAGATGGAACATTCGTTTTGATGAGACAATCAAAGAGTTTGATTTTATAAAAAATGACGATGAACCATGTGTGTACAAGAAGGTTAGTGGGAGCGCAGTTTCATTCCTTGTATTATATGTTGATGATATATTACTGATAGGGAATGACATTCCTATGCTACAATCAATTAAAATCTGGTTATCTAAACACTTCTCCATGAAGGACTTGGGAGAAGCATCCTATATTTTGGGGATAAAGATCTATAGAGATAGATCTAAAAGGATGCTTGGTTTATCCCAAGGAACGTACATTGATGCAATGCTAAAGAGATTTAGCATGGAAGATTCCAAAAGAGGTCTCATGCTGATGAGCCATGGAATACATCTCTCCAAGAAACAGGCCCCAAAGACACCTGAGGAGAGAGGCCGTATGAGTAAGATCCCTTATGCTTCTGCAATAGGATCTATCATGTACGGTATGATATGTACTAGACCGGATGTTGCTCATGCACTTAGTGTAACGAGCAGATACCAGTCGAATCCTGGAGAAGAGCACTGGAAGGCAGTGAAGAATATCCTAAAGTACTTGAGAAGGACTAAAGATATTTTTCTTGTCTACGGTGGGTCTGAATTAAAACTCGAGGGCTTCGCAGACTCAAGTTTTCAAACGGACCAAGATGACAGTAAATCTGTTTCGGGGTATGTTTTTACCTTGAACGGAGGCGTAGTGAGTTGGAAGAGTTCCAAGCAGCAAACAGTTGCTGATTCAGTGACAGAGGCAGAGTATATAACTGTAAGTGAAGCTGCAAGTTGATGTTTTAGATGAAAAGTTCATTACAGAACTAGGAATAGTTCCTAAGTCTCATCTTGAATCTAAACATGTGTTGCGGCACTTTGATTAAACAAATCATTGAAAGAGGAGAGTGTAGACTCTCAAGACAACATTGCAGATCCATTAACTAAAGCTTTAACACAACAGCAGTTTGATCGTCACTTAGAGAAGATGGGTATGAGATACCATGGCGATTGGCTTTAGTGCAAGTGGGAGATTGATAGTAGTGTGCATACAAGCCAATCATGTATGATGATAAAGCACGTACTTTGTAAACAATCTTATTTATTTATTAATAAAATATTCATTTATTAAAGGCATTTAATTATCTACATGGTGCTGTTTTTATAATATGTAAATAACCCATAGTTTTAAGCAATGCTTTTAGAATCATGATGATGATCATGCTAATGAGATCTAAATTCTTAGAAAGCTCTAAAACTAAAATAGTTCCCAATCGTGGGATTACTAAAAAGGGGATTAGTAAATCCGGATAGATTGGTACATATGTTGCTTGCTCATTGGATGAGGATGATTGATCTCATGATCATTTGTGTGGAGACACTAAAGCAAGTATGTAGGTGCTTATTGAAGAATAAGTTCACTGAACGTGATTCGCTATGGAATACCTAATGGAGTTTTACTCGCATGTCAATAGGAATTCCTAATGTGATAGTAGTACAAGTGATCCTTGGACTTGAGATCATCATAGTATCTTGTATGTAACAAATTATACTTTGACTTATTCCTTAAGACCTTTTAAGGCATATATAGGGTATGCTTGGGTATAATGAGTTACATATGGAGATAATGAATGATCAATAAAGAATCTACCACCTCTAGTAAAAGAGGAGATATGTCCCATGTGATTCGTTAAATGACAACCCAGGAATCCTTGGCCAAGGTGAAATGAAATTAGAAAGGAGTTTTTAATTTGCATTATTTGGAGTTGTGCATTTTCTAATCGAAATACATATAATTAAATAAAATAAGACTTGACAGTAAATCCATGTCTTATATTTAATTGGGACATTGTATGGTGGAAGGATTGAATTGTATGGTAACTATTAACTCACAGGTTCTTTTATGATTAATGTTGAAATCTATATTATCTGGAAAGTCGTTGATCGCTAGGGAGGCTTATCCCTATTGTAGAATAACTATTATTTATTTAAATAGATTATTAGTTTAATTTATTTATTTAAATAAGATTAAAATTGTTTTAATTGATTTATTCACAACCGGTTTAATATGGAGAACCTAAAGGGTCACACCATAAAAGGAAGAATAATTATTTAAGAAGGTAATGGCATAATCGTAATAATGCATTAAGTATAATTAATTTAATCTATGGTGATAGAATAAATTAAATAGCTTAATGTTTATTATTTAATATTTTGGAAATATTAAATATAAATTAATAAGAGGAGTCTTAATAATATTATTACAATTATTATTATTTTAATTTCTAAAGGAGTTTAGTAATTAATTTAATATTTAGTACTCTCATTTATTCCTAATAAGATTAGGAGACAAATTAATTAAATGAATTTAATTAATTATTCCCATGTGGTGGGAAGCCTAAATTAATTAAAGGAGTTTAATTAATTAAAAGAAATCCCATGTCTAATAGGATTAGAAGGGTTGACCAATGTCTATATAAGAGAAGTCTTATAATAGATATTAGATTGATGCAATTCCAATTGTTGGAGAGTACTCCTTTTCTATAGAGGATAGAAAACTAAGGTTAAGCCAAACACCCTCCTTCTTGATAATTCATCTTCCTTGGTGGATCACCTCTAGAGGCCAAACACTTGGGTGGCTAACGTTGATCAAAGGAAGGAATCTAACCCGGAAATTCAAGGAGATTACGAAGAACAAGGAGTTGAACTAGTACCTGTGGAAGCTTCGTTCTACAAGGGTATGATTCCATAACTTCTTATTTATCGTTTTAAATTAATAATTTGCATAAAGGATGATCCGGGTAATGGTTTTGTAGAAATTTTTTAAACTCTGATATACCATGCTTCCGCTAATTTTTACAATTTGATTGCGTCACGATTTCGTACAAACCCAACAGTATTGGCCTTAAGAGTGGCGCAGCTGCGCCACTCACTGATCAAACCAGGAATGAAATTTCATTCTGCTGGACCACCCGAGTTCAATCAATATCATTCAAGTTACTGATATTAATCAATACGCATGCTCTATGGTTATAATTTCAAGTTCGAACCTAGCATGCTCATCCTAATCCAATTAAGGCCATATGCCGATAAACTTTAAATAAATCAAGCCCACGTTACTAATGGTCCATTACTAAAGTCATATCAACACACCACGAGGCTAAACAATACTAAGTATACATGCTCGTGCGTTCATCACACATGTATATGTTAATCACATAGTTTATGCTTTATAAATTCATTTTCTATGAATATGCGTGCATAGGTGAAATCCATGTTTCATCACATGATGCTTATGTCAACATGTCTATAGGCACAATGAAATCCTAATATACATGCTTGCATGTTCATAACGTAAGTTCACTTAGTACTTTATGATATTAGTTTTCACATTCAAATCTTTCTTTGAAAAGTACACTAATCTTAGTACATGCAAGGCATCTCAACATATAACTCATGTGCACTCGAAACACATATCTAAACCACATAAATGTTATCACATGGTCAGAATCTAAAAGACGTAAGTCTTGGTTAAGTTCATTTTCGAAAGTCTTAAGTTTCTTTTCAAATCGTTTGAATCTTGCAATCACGTATGCTAGTTTATTCAACACTTTAAACGTACATTTCATGTCAATATAGAATATATGATCATGTTTACAAAAATTAGAATGCTCACATGAAATATTTGTGATGAAGTTCACTTTAATCATTTCTAAGTTCACTTCTAATCTAGAAAGCTTTTTATCAAAAGCATATGCTATTATGGGCATAAACATTCATGTTGTATCAAGAGACATGTTTATAGGAGTTATACCAGTTTTCATGCTTGTCTTAATTAATATCAATAAGTTATCACGTAGCAGGCTGCTGCAGAAAACAGAAAACAAAAGCCAGGACCCTGCGCAGCTGCGCAGGCACCAGGTACAAACCCGGCGCAGCTGCGCCGGTGTCCGGCCAACCCAGTGATAGCTTCCTGTTCGGCAGAACTGGAAACCCATCTCAGAAAATTCATACGAATTCTATTCTATATCAGCCATAATACAATTTAAACATGCTTACATGGTTATATAACAACTATGTAAACATTTCCCAACTCCATTATCATTTAACTCCACATAATTAAGAAATTGGGAATTTAAGAATGGAAATTTTGACAGAAACAAAAATGAAGAACAAGAAGAAACCTTATACCTTTGTAATTTGCTTGCTAATTCACACTTCCTCTACTGATGTGTATATAATTACTCACTCTATATATATGCTCTCAATTTCACACTTAAGCAATTCTCAGCAATGGAAAAATGGAGAAGGAGAGTCTATATTTATAGAAAAAGGATTACACAGACATTGCAATTTCCCACTAAAACAAACCCATGGATTGAAGAATTGCATGAAGGTTATTAAAGAGTTGTTAGATTAGTTGTTGAACTCCACTATTTAGCCCACTCCCATTGTGATGATTTGCTATGAAGCTAGAGTTGCTGAGTTTGAGAGCAATAGTAGGCTTAGCCTTTTGCTTGAACACGTGAGGGAGAAAAGTGACCATCATATTGGGACAAGGCTTGATAAAACTCAGTAATTGGGTAACATGAGTTATATATAACACTTGGTTTATATATATACTTTCCATATACATTTAAGTTGTACACCTTCCATTTCATATAACTTATGTTATAAATTAATGTGTCACAATGTAGTCCCAATAATACTATCATGTAGTAAATTTTAACTTGCACATATATAAATTCATGTACATTTCATCCTACCGGATATAATTCTATCGGGTATTACTCATTATTATAATGGTTATTAATTATCATAACGGTTATTATTACAGTTATAATATCCTATAGAAATCATTATCAATTAACAATTACTATATGCTAATAGGATATTCCTTAAGGTCTACCCACACACATCATGTTACATAAGCAATAATATTATGTAATTCACATAATGCAATCAATTTTACTATATAGTTTATATATAATACAGTCACATTAATGTTGCACTATACTACATAAAACATATGTGTAACTACAATATGTTATATTCTTAATAATCACATCCTTTGCACATATCAACTAATTGAGCAATTATAATCATATTAATAATCTACTCGTTTATATATTATTATACTATCACTAGTTATAATAATAAATCAACATAATATTATAATAACAATTAATATAGACTAATTGTTTAATTAATAATTCTTTCTTCCATGAATTAATTAATTCATTACCGAATCTATTACCGTGCCACACAAGGCAATTCATACAAGCTTAATCTCAAGCTTATTATTATTCCCATCTCACTTAAACATTCTTTTAGTATAATGTTTGCGTGTCTTAAGCATTTAAATGCTAAACTACCTCAAATATTCATACTTATAATAAGTATAACCTTTACGCTTATAATACTTAATATATACTCTATTAATTATTCCAATAATAATATTCACGATCAAATAATAACTTAAGTTATTTAATATATTAAAATAACTTAGTTTCCTTTCATTAATTAAACTCCCTTGAAAATACATTTAAAATTATGTATTTAGCCATATCATAAAATATTATGTTTTCTCCAAATAAGCACATTCGTTATTAGAAAATAATTTACTTATTGTCTCGTGATATTATTTTTAATATAATACCAAATAACTATATGTACGACACATGTACATATATTATATATAGAAAATAGATAATCAGTTTATTTTCTATTATAATAAATTGTTTCCATCAATTTAATTACATATAGCAATTACGTTTTAATATATTTACTATATTAACCAATCACACCTTATACAAAAACATATAAGGTAATATTATTATTCAAAAATAACATTCCCTCTTTTATTAAAATAATTCAACATTAGAAACTATTTTAATATCCTTTATTAGAAAAATCATATCTCTTTCTTTTCTATAAATTGTTCACAAAACAATTTCTTCAATATACATTTAATCATATAATGATTTCCATCTCCCTTTAATAACGTATATATATTTAACGTTATTTGCACATTAAACTTTCTCACATATTACCACTCTAAGTAATATATATAAAAAGTATCAACTATAATTACATATTCAACACACATATTAATTCACTCATTTACTTAAGTAAATTAAACATTGTACTATATCATCATAGTTAATTAAGGTTCAATACTGACATTATATTATTCCATAATATAACTCCCAACTTAAATTAACTAATATTTATTCTTATTAATTAATTCCTTAACTAACTCATGCTTCACTATCCAAACCTATTCATGGATAGCTTAAGTGCTATTAATAACCTCTATTATAAACATACTAGTTATTAATACACATACTCAAGAATATGGTGATTATACATTAAGGATATTTAATGTCACCAACTTACTATAAAATAATTCTATAAATTATTTAATATCGATAGAAATTTATCCACCTCCTTTATCTCAACTGGATCGTCTCTACGATAAGTAACAAATATATATTAATAATATATTTATAAATCACAAAAACACACTTTACATAGTCCATATTATCCTATGTAATATAATACCACATACCACATATCACATATATATTATTATTCGAACCCATCTCACGGTTTAAGAATTTTATTTATTAAATCCTTATTTAATAACATCTAAAAATTCGGGTTCTTACAGTCGGAGTTCCAGAAGCTGAAGGACGAAGACCATCAGTGAAAGCTGGCTATGCAGGAGCTAGAGGTAGAAATTGCTTATCACAAGGAGGCTGGAATTTAGATGGGGACTTTATTTCACAAGGTAGTGGCTAGGAACGTGGATATAGCAGGGAAGCTAGAAGAGGTAGAATAGAGGGAACTTAGAGAGAAGACTGAGAAGGAAGCGCTCCGTACTCAGTTAGAATTAGAAGTGATGGATATGATACACTTCAAGGAGAAGTGGGAGGCGGTCAATGAGAGAGCAGATGACCTAGAAGATGAGGTTAGATGCAAGAAGAGGAAAATGAATAAGATGGGGTACGTGTTGCGTATATAGCACAGATTGAGTACAAGAGCGCTGTGGAGCGTGGCATGATGGGATGAGACCCCTAGTCAGTCTAGTAGTAGTTTAGTAGTATTTATCTTTATGTGTTGTATATACTATGTTGTAATCCCAATCTTTTGTGTAAGATGTGGGATAGTGATGTAAACCCCGTGTAAGCTTTTGTTAGAGGGGTAGTATGGTAATAGGTCGGTATATTCCCCGTCTTTTGTGATATTAGGGGATATATGTGATGACATTAATAGCAGTATGCTAGGATAATCATGTAACAGAACGATTGGCATATGAATATAAATGAAGTTTATTTCAAAAATGTTTTATAAATTATTCTTTTAATATTAAAAGAAATACTTAAGTAATATACTTGAATAATAATAGAATGAAAATTTGTGATGCAGATAATGGCACCAAGACGTAGATTGACTGCACCCGAAGAATCAGTTAATAACAAGAGGGAACAAGTAGACCCGATCCAGAAGCTAGTTGATCTGTTAGGAGAAGCTCTTAGTGGAAGGAACAATGAACCCGTTCACCCAAACCCTCAAGCTGTCCCAGTAACAACCTTCAAAGACTTTAAGAGCATAGGAACCCCAGAGTTCGAGGGAAGTACCGACCCAATCGTCGTACAAACCTGGATCAAGGAGATTGAGAAGGGTTTCACTATATCTCATGTGGGTGAAGACCAGAAGACAGTATTTGCGACGTACATGATGAGAGGCAAGGCGAACTACTGGTTGGAGGCAAATCAACAGAGAGTTGGAGAAGGGACAATAACATGGGATAGGTTTAAGACGCTGTTCTTCGAGAATTACTTCCCGAAGAGCATGAAGAATTGAATGGAGGTGAAATTCCTAGAGTTAAAATAAGGTGAGATGACGGTGGCGCAATACGTAGCTAAATTTAATGAACTTGCGCGATTTGCGGAGCACCTAGTTAGTGATGAAGAGAGGAAAGCTAGACGATTCGAACAAGGACTGAAGCCTTGGCTATTCAATAAGGTGTCAGTTCTTCAGATCAATTCTTTTGCAACACTGCTGGAAAAGGCTATTATTGCCGAGGGAGGAAGTGAAGCTTTGAGCTTGTATAACAAAGAGAAGAAAAACAAGAATACTGGATGAGAGAACCATACTGGAGGAAGCAGTAGCGGAGGAAAGTGGGAGAATAACAACAACAACAACAAAAATCAATCGAGAAATTTTCATGGAGGATTTAAGAAGAATGTTGAAGGATGCCAGAAATATGGGAAGAACCATCAGGGTGAGTTCTGGAAGGGGCGCGACACTTGCTACAATTGCGGACAGGAAGGGCACATCTCGCCCAACTGCCCGAAACCAAAGAAGATACAAGGATGCTTTGCATGTGGCTCGACGGAGCACAGGATTAAGGACTGCCCGAAGAAGGGAAGTGGCGGAGGTAGTAGCCAGCAAGGAGGAAACAAGCTAATGATCGGCGGACCGGCACAATCCAACCGCCCAACCGCTACAACTTTTAAAATGACCGTCCAGGATGCAGTGGCTGCAAAGGACATGGTGTCAGGTATAATCCCAATCAATGATATAAATGCTTATGTATTATTTGATTCGGGTGTCACCTGTTCTTTTATATCTGAAGAATTTTCTAGTAAACTTAGTACACCCCGAGAATGATTAGAAAATCCTTTGAACATAGAAGTTGCGAATAAGGAAATAATCCTTGTAGAATACGTTTATCGAAATTATCGTGCAAACATTAGAGAATATGAACTTAGCGTAGACTTGATTCCTATTTGACTGGGAGAATTTGATGTGATGTTGAGAATGGATTGGTTGTATAACCATGCAGCGATAATTGATTGTCAGAATAAATGTGTGAACCTTCAGACTCCGAGTAAGTCTAAGGTAGTGTTTTATGGTAGCTCATCGCTTAAGCAATCATGTTGCGTTACGATGATGCAGTATAAGAAATTATTAAGGAAAGGATGTGTAGGTTATTTAGCTTACATCGTAGATACTCGAAAAAGGGAATAGAAATTAAAGATATATCCGTATTGAATGAATTTCAAGATGTGTTTTTGGACGATCTGCCTGGTCTTTCGCTAGACAGAGAAATCGAATTCGTAATAGACTTAGCACCGGGAATGGCACCGATTTCGAAAGCTCCATATCGTATAGCGCCAGTAGAAATGAAGGAATTGATGATACAATTGCAAGAATTGTTGGATAAGGGTTACATTTGACCGAGTGTGTCTCCTTGGGGAGCACCAGTGTTATTCGTGAAGAAAAAAGACGGATCGATGAGGCTCTTTATCGATTATCTAGAATTAAACAGAGTAACGATCAAGAATCGATATCCGCTACCAAGGATAGACGACTTATCTGATCAACTAAAGGGAGCGAAATGTTTCTCGAATATCGACCTACGGACAGGATATCACCAACTGAAAGTACGGGATGAGGACATACCAAAGACTGCATTTCGAACCCGTTATGGATATTACGAGTTTTTGGTAATGTCATTTGGATTGACTAATGCTCCGACAGCATTTATGGACTTGATGAACCGAGTTTTCAAGCCATACTTGGATAAATTCGTGGAAGTTTTTATCGACAACATCTTGATCTACTCAAAGACAAAGGAAGAACACGCCGAACATCTAAAGATTATTTTGGAGGCACTAAGGAAAGAGAAGATGTATGCGAAATTTTCAAAATGTGAATTTTGGATGGAGAAGGTTCAATTCTTAGGTCACGTAGTGGATAAGAATGGAATCTTAGTAGACCTTGCAAAGGTCGAAGCAGTGAGTAATTGGAAACAACCGAGAACACCGACAGAGGTGAGAAGCTTTTTAGGGTTAGCTGGGTACTATCGAAGATTCATCCAAGATTTTTCTAAGATAGCAACCCCGTTGACTAATCTGACGAGGAAGACAGTGAAATTTGTATGGATAGAAAAATGTGAAGAGAGTTTTCAAGAGCTAAAAAGGAGATTGAGCGAAGCACCTGTATTATCATTATCAGATGATGCGGGAAGTTTTGTAGTGTACAGTGATGCATCACACAAGGGACTTGGTTGTGTGCTCATACAACACGGCAAGGTCATTGCGTATGCATTATGACAGTTGAAGGATTACGAAAAACGATACCCTACTCACGACTTAGAGTTAGCGGCAGTAGTTTTTGCGTTGAAGATATGGAAGCATTATCTATATGGGGAAAAATGTGAGATATACACGGACCATAAAAGTCTGAAATATATCTTCACACAGAAGAGCTGAACATGCAGCAGAGAAGGTGGTTAGAATTAATCAAAGACTACGACTGCGATATTCTTTATCACCCGGGAAAGGCAAACATGGTTGCAGACGCTCTAAGGAGGAAGGAAGGGAGAAATTGTTTCATTTGACGACTCAAGAAGAGTTGATAAGAGAAATGGAGAAATTAGAGATAGAGGTAAAAGAACCAGAGAAGTCTGGAGAGAAGTTGTTTGTAATGGAAGCTCATCCGACATTGTTGGATAGAGTAAAGGTAGCCCAGGAAAAAGACGAAGAGTGTGAGAAAATCCGAAAGAGGATCACAGAGAATGAAGAAGAGAAATTTCGAATGGATAAAGACGGTATTTTAAGATTTGAAGAAAGAGTATGGGTACCAGCGGTAACCGAGTTGAGGGAAGAGATTTTGCATGAGGCACACAACACGACATATTCCGTTCATCCGGGAGGCACGAAGATGTACCGAGACTTAAGGCAACATTTTTGGTGGCCCAATTTGAAATGGGAGGTCACAGAGTGTGTTAGTAAATGTTTGACTTGCCAATGCGTTAAAGCAGAGCATTAACGGCCGAGTGGTTTACTTCAACCGTTAGAAATAACAGAGTGGAAATGGGAGCATATTACGATGGATTTTGTGGTAGGACGTCCAGTCACGCAGAAAGGTTATGATACCATTTGGGTTATCGTGGATCGACTTATGAGGACCGCACATTTTCTACCAATCAAGATCTGCTACAGTTTGAATCAGTTAGCGAGCCTATACGTAAAGGAGATTGTTTTACGACATGGAGTGCCGGTGTCAATTATTTTCGATCGAGATCCGCACTTCACGTCAAATTTTTGGAAGAGTTTGCAAGAGAGAATGGGAACGCAGTTGAGGTTGAGTACCGCTTATCATCCTCAGACAGACGGACAAAGTGAGTGAACTATACAAACGCTAGAGGACATGCTTAGAACTTGCGTGATGGACTTCAAGGGAAACTGGGACGACCATCTACCTTTAGTAGAATTTGCGTATAATAATAGTTATCATGCCAGTATCGGCATGCCACCGTACGAAGCTCTTTATGGGAGAAAGTGCAGAATGCCATTATATTGGGATGAAGTCGGAGAGCGACGAATACTCGGACCAGAGTTAGTACAACAAACCGCAGACGTGGTGACAGTAATAAGAGCCAGACTTGTAGTAGCTCAAGATCACCAGAAGAAATACGCAGATTTGCATCGACAAGACCGGGACTTTAGAGTCGGCAATTTTATTTTCTTGAAAGTATCTCTGTGGAAGGGAAAGATCCGTTTCGACAAGAAGGGAAAATTGAGTCCAAGATTCATAGGACCGTTCGAGATACTGCGCACTTCTTACTCCGATCAAAATTTTTCTGCTTGAATTGGCCTGCGGAAGGAGCTATACAACCTTCTTTTGTGTTGTCAGAAGTTTAAGTACATTTTCCAGTGAGTCCCCTAAGGTTGTGAACGTTCTTCGGCGTTTAACTTCTCCGGTCTTTTGAAAGGGAGGATTCAAATATTGTGCAGGAGTTTGGAAAGGGGAATAGATCCTTCTTTAAATGGGCAAGTTTTGATTGCCTTTTTGATTTTGTCCCTGAAGTATCAAGGACACATCCTCTTCTTTCTTTTTGTGGATTCTCTGAGGATTATTCCCGTAGCTTCCATCTTGAATATGTTCGGCCACTACCTCCAAAGAGGTAAGGTCTTTGATCTTCCCAGACTTCAGACCCATTTCGGCCATTTCTCCATGTTTAATCATTTCTGAGAATGGTTTTTGTGACGCCCCCAAATCCAGGTTCTTTAACCTCGGATTCAGTGCTCACGGTACATCATCATCATAAGCATTCTATAAACTATTGCGGAGTAATAAACATATATTGTTCATTACACTAAAGTCTTACGAACATATCCCAAGATCTATTACCTTAACTTAAACATACCTTATATAAGTTACATATAGTGACATAAAAGGTTTACAAATACATCAAACATAATATCTCATGATACATAACCATTTATGTTAACTATTCCTGAACCTTTCCTTTGCCCTCGTCTTTCTTACTCGAATTCTCGGGCTTAGCTAAAATAATTGTCATGATATAGCAAGAGTAAGCAACTAATTTGCTTAGCAAGTTTGAATATGAAATAGATATATCATAATTAGAAAAGAATTTAGCTTTCAATGTTCAACAAGATAAATCGATTGTGAAAGAACATGAATTACATCTTTATAACTGTATATTCGAATAATTGAATAACAGATGCTGAGCAGTTTTAAATAACTGTGAACATATACTAAGGTTGTCAGTATTTAAACTGGTTCTTTTAGTAAAGTTTGGTACTCAAGGAGATCAGCCTTTCATACCCGGTGAAATATGCATAATCACTCAACATACTAGCAACAATTATTTTCCAATAATGCTTTAGTAACACTGTTCTTTTTCTCAGTCAAGAGTCCTTACCATTTCAATTGGTTAGGCACCGCTTTAAAAAACATATTTGATTTAACAAATTTAAACATGCTTAATCTAGCTGATACAACTAGCATAGATCCATATCATAAACAGTCCATGAATAAAAGAACTTTAACTAATTCACAGTTCAATAATAATAAAACATGAATTCGATTGCACAAAGTACGAATATCAATAATTAATATCAATGTGAATAATCATCAATAACTTTTCACTAACGTGCTTTGAAAATATAACTCAAGTTTGAGTTAGAGAACTTGCCTCAATCGTAGTCTACTGCTATGCAATTTACTTTAACTTTTTTAGAGAAAAGACCTATAATTAATCTTTCGATTAGTCATAGCATAACTCACTTATAATCTTATCATATTATATTAAAGTGTCTAATATTTAATCATATAGTTAAATATTAGACATTATATTAAAGTCTTAGTGTTACTGTTATACTTTGATAATCTTTTAATCATGTCATAACTTATAATTATAAGTTTTCCTTTTATATGTTATTTTAGTAAACTAGATAACATGTCAGTAAACAGAAATACCATTTCAGTAAACCAAAATATATTTCAGCATCCTGAAATCATAATTTCAGCAGACCAAAATCAAACTCAGTAAACCGAAATCATTTCAGCAACCCTGAACCCATTTCAGTACCTTGACTTCTCATTTCAATCTACTACCATCATAATATAGTCAATTGCATACCAATTTCAACGACTTACAATTAAAATAAAGCAATTTCTCAATTTTAATCTCCCGTTTAATATTATTAATTAAATAATAATATTTCAAACTAATGTTATTAACTTTTAATAACATTTAGGTCTAATATTACTAATAATATTTCAATCCAATATTATTAGTCATGTAAAAATATTTTAAATCATTTAATCAATTAATAAATAATTTATTTAATTACTTTTTCTTTCATTAATTAATTCATTTAAATCTTCTACAACACCATACACATAACCACCTTCACCACTGACTGAAATCCTTAACACAAATCTGTATCAACCATTCTTAAAGATCTCAAGTCATGAAACCATATTTTTCACATTTTTGGTATCATATATTTAATTAAATTCATTTAATCATATAACATCATTTATATGAAAAATAGCAAAATAACTCCAAAACCATATCTTTTCTAGACAGTAGCTACATATAATCCCCTCATGAAAATATATTTTTTTGGAAAATTTTAAAATTCATTTACTATATTTAAATAGTCCATAATGGCCAAATATTGTCAGATTTTTCATAAATCGAAATTAACTCCAACAATTCTGAAATATTCAAGGTAGGCTCCTGTTATGTACATGTACTTCCAATAAAAATTTCATAATTTTTGGACCAATACACAGAGAGTTATTCTGTTAGAGTTTTAAAAGTAGCCCTTCGCCGTAAAATGGATAACTCTCAAACTGTATGGCCAAAAATTCTTAAATTTTTACA
This sequence comes from Panax stipuleanatus, assembly GCA_020205555.1. Lineage (NCBI taxonomy): Eukaryota > Viridiplantae > Streptophyta > Magnoliopsida > Apiales > Araliaceae > Panax > Panax stipuleanatus. Next base: position 111,945,902 of record CM035120.1, read on the forward strand.
GGACCTACCTAACCTCTGATATTACCTCCCCAAATTTTCCTCGAATTTTTAAAGTAAAATAAGTGGACAAAACTACCCTCGTGGCAGACTGATCAGTGAGCTTTTTTAAACAATTTGTCCACTACGTGGACTGTTTTGACCAAAATACATACCACGACTGCTAGACACGTGATTTTCAAGTTCTACCGCTTGGGTTAACTAGTAAACACATATATCTAGCACCCCTCTTCGACGGATCATAAAAAGAAGGTGTAGATTTAATATACCATTTGATCAAAGGGAGAGAAAGCTAGGGTTTTCTAGATTTCTAGAAACCTAGTTTCATTGCCCTCCTTTTGATCCACTTTCTAACACTTAAATTAGTTAAACCCATATATGAATCCATATAAAACACATAGTTTAAAGGGTTCTATACTTCCAACTCATAAACCCTTTTCACCATCAAATCCATAAAAGAAAATAAAAGTAAAGCTTAGAGAATAGGTTATACCTTATTTTTCTAGCTTCCTTTCTTCTCCACCCGTAATATGTGATGAACCTTGGGTGCATCTAAGCTTAAGTCCTCCTCTCATCTTCTTCTTCATCTACCGAATTCTTCCCCTCTCTCTAGTTACTTTTGTTTTCTCTCTCTTTCTCTTAGAAAATGAAAGAAAGCAAAACGAAAAATTAGATTTTAATTTACTTAAATATAAGAAGTATAGATATATAATATATATCTATACATTATATCCTATCTTGCTTTCCATCTCTCTCTCTCATTATACAATATGTTGCTTGCAAGGAACACTAAGTGTGTTGGCACATTATTAAAGTAACACCTAATAAAGGTGATTACCTAATAAAGTTAATATTATCATTATATACTCCCCCCTTATCTCTTCTTACCTGATCCGACCACTAAGGCCCTTATTCTCTCTTCTTTTGCTTTTTATATAAAGCTTAATTAATGACTAAAATATCCTTTACAAATGGGCTAAGCCTTGGGCTTTTAATTAAATGCTTATTGGGCTTGTATTTTTATATAGTTTTGCTTACTTACACAAATGAACTTGGGCTTCCTCTATAATTTAAATTGGGCCATTATTATACATATCTTATACCTAATATATTGAGCTAATTTAATAATTCAATTGCCCTTAAATCAATTTATCTACAAGTCCCACGCTTAAATAAATAATTTGGCTTGTTTAATTTATTTACTCTTCTTAATTTATTATCTCTTGAGCTAATGCTCATTATTATCGGTATTTCCATATTATTATTCATCAATAATATTAATTCACTTACATAACCCAATTAGACTTGCCTTATACAAGTTTATTGAGTATGTAATTAGGGTTTAACACTTTAAACCAATTTTCTGGATTCTTAAAATACTTAGGTTAGTTCACTAACTTATTTAACTTATTAGCGAGACTTCCTTTAATAATATAACATATTATTCACATAATTACTTAATTATCCATAATATATCACAAATTATTTAATATATTTATTTACAATGCAATACAAAAATTCTTGGTTATTACAATTTTCCTATACCTGCTAGGACCCTCTCATAATAAGGAGCTTCCTGGATGTCTATGAAAGTCATTACTATCTCAGTCTCTGTTATAGGTGGGGTGACTTGTGCAGCCATCTGTCTCCAGCTTTGGGTGTACACACAGAAAGACTCATTGCTTTGTTGTTTAAGGAAAATAGTCAATTCATCTATCTGGTTTTTTAGTCCTTCGAACTCTTCCCGAGAAATAAGGGTGGATTCAGGTTGGGCACTTGAAGCCATGCCTAGAGATGGGCTTAGTGCTTTTTTAGACTTTGATCTGGTAACGGGACCAATTTTTTTCTACAATAAAAGTAGGTATGTTAATTTTGATATATATATTAACAAGATGCATGCTATGTAATTCATCATTTTTTTTGAAGTTTTTTAATCTTTTCCTGTAAAACCAAGGTTAGTTGTTTTGATGACAGGATAGTATGACAGGATTTAATAAAATTGCCAAGAAATGTCTATTTACATTTATTTGATATTTACATAGAATTTAAAATATACATTGCATTGAAAGGGAAAAGGATGCAGTGACTTCCTTTCGCATTTGGTTTATCAGAGGCTGACCTATCTTAGGTTACTCTCGAATTTTTTGGCATGAAGGTCCCCAGATCATCGTAATTTACTAGATAGGAAATTAATCCATTCTTTCAATTGGAGCGGATCTGAGTGGCGCCTTTCGTGAGCCTCGCAGGATTAGTCTCCTTTGAGTCTAGAAATCAAAGGCCGACGAGTTTGCGTTCTGGTGGAGGAATCACACAACATGCATTCACATACAATGTGTCTCATCGTATAAAATGATGACATTGTGCGAAGCACTAATATTTAAGCAGTAAAACATTTATTTACATCCATTTAATGTAAACACAACATCCACACACATGCAGATAAAATGAGAATTTTTGAAAAGATTAAAATGCAGCTTAAGCCCTCTATTGTCCCCAGTAGAGTCACCACCTATCGACGTCGGGAAAAAATCTTTGGGATCCCTTTTCTTATGTGTTTCTATCCTTTATGTCCTCTATTTGATTTGTTTGACCTGAATGGTGAATTTTTAGGAAAAGATAGACATATAATGTCGACGATTTGAAAATTTTGATTTTACAGAGTCGCCAGTTGGTATATTTAAAATGGTTGTACCAACTCAACCGAGTTTTATTTTGAAAAGTTTTACAAGTATGCCTAATTACTGGACTCTATTTAACATGGCCTTGGAAACCAAGATTCATAGAGTTCGGGGGCTTTATTAAGTGAGTTGAAGGTGTTAGGCACCGTAAAATACGGTTACCGTGTCTTTTCAATTTCCCTATTTTATTTGCAGTGAGTGTGTGTGTGTGTGTGTGCTTGCAGTAATTAGGCATAAGTGCTTTATTTAAAAGTAGTATTGTACTTCGTTGGACCTATATACGAAGGGTTTGATTTAATGAAAAGTCCATTTTTAGACAAGATATGAAAGTGATCTTTTGAAAGATGGTTTCAAACCCTTTCGCTAACATAGGAATTGAAGCCTTTTGATACTTTCATTTTATTCTGCATTCGGCTGATTTTGATTTTATTATCGGGATGAGAAGCATCCTTGACCAAGTAATATATATACAAGTGTCGGGCTCCTTATGGCATGCAAGCCATCGAAGTGACCCGAGCACTACAAACCACAATTTACTATGTTGAGACCTTAAATTCGGATAACCGTTTTAAGGTCCCTCTCATTTACATTTACAAAAAGACAGGAAAGTCGTATTTACAGTTTAAATTTGTCCATCGTGGGAATCGAATCTAGATCCATGTGGTTAATCGTACATCCCGTGATTCCTAGGCCCACAAAATATCATCAAAAAGCTTGCACATCAGATATATTGAAATAAAATGCAAATTAAAATCTAGGCGTCGCAAGACAAAGGATTCATCAGTTAAATCCTTGCATGCGCGTAGCCAAAGCTTCCCGTTCCCTCTATATATGGATCTAGGATCGCGTAGTTGCTTTAATATTTACAAAATTAGAAAGAAACTAGATTTGAATAAATCTTAGTCATTCTAGCTCAATGGTTCTAGCTTTACAAATTTTGAACCAATTGGAAGTTAGATATGGCTAGATTTAGATAAATCTAGACAACAAACTTTACATCAGTATATAATTATATCAAATAAATAGTTAAAATTGATATTTAATCACATTGAATAAATAATATATATATATATATATATATTAAAGCTGGAAAGAGCCATGGATTTACAATCCAGGCGTGACTGATCAATATAAATGTATATATATATATATATATGCTTATATATATATTGAAGCTGAAAAGGTCACGGATTAGCAATCCAGGCCAAACGAGTTAGTATATATATATATATATATATATATATATATTAAAGCGAGAAAAAGCCACGGATTAGCAATCCAGGTTAACGGAGTTAATAGAAATATATATAGAGAGTTATATGTCTATTAAAGCAGAAAAAGCCACAGATTTATAATTCAGGCATGACTGAGTTAATGTAAATATATATATATATATATATATATATATATATATACGGTCCAGATCTTAAGCTCACCCTTTATCCAACATACCTTGCTCAACCCCCTTTTAGTGATGGACCGGGAGACGGTTCGGTCCATCGCTATATATACAACCATCGTCTATATGTTGTTCGTCGCTATATGTTGTCCGTCGCTAAAAGTTAAAACGACGGTTGTATATATAGCGACGGACCAAACTGTCGTCCGGTCTGTCGCTAAAGGGGGGTGAGCAAGATATGTTAGATAAAGGGTGGGCTTAAGATCCGAACCGTATATATATATTAAAGCGACAAAAGCTAGAGATTTGCAATCTAGGCTAAAATAGCACTTATAAATGTATACATAGATTGAAGCCAGAAAGGCCATAGATTTTAAATGCAAGAAATACCAAAAGCTATAAATATATATATATATATATATATATATGCTTATATATATTTTAAAGCAGTAAAAAGCTTCAGATCAAGAGAAATTTCACAATGTATAGCGATAAAGGCTTTAAACCACTGGGTAGGCTTGAAACTTCATTTTCACTAGTTAAAACTTGATATGTTAGTATATATATGGATACAAATGTTTAGGAAGAGAAATATCGAAGTTTGGGGCACTGTAGGTAGGGTTAAGAGCTGAAATGGGCAAAATTTCCTATCTTTTCTTCTTTTTTTCTTTACTTTTTGGCTGATGGGGGTCTTATTTATAAACCAAGGAGCCGCGACTCTACCTATGGCAGCCGCGAGTCTATCTACGACTCCCGGGTAGGCCCGGTCCCGTGGGTCCTATTGTCTTGAAGTACGTGCACTCCGACCAATGCGTTGTCTACTTCAAACATTCATAACTTTCAATCCGGGAGTCCGATGGAGGCGTGTTATACCTTTTCGGAAATCCCCTTCCGAGAGATACAAAATGACATGGGATTTGACCTTTTTCAAATTCAGGAAGATGGGTCAATGACTAGATCTTCAAGTTTTTACAGTCCTTTCGTTGAGCTGTCTTGTACTATTTTCACTCAGGATTGACATTATGGTTCTACACGACCATCATGGCAGTGATTTGGCTTGATTTTGACTTTATTTGATGTTAAGTTGGCTAAATAACTATTTTACCCTTCCGAGGGTTGTCTCCAGGATTGACAGGGTTTTCGACTGTTTCTCGGGGTTATCTCCAAGGTTCGATTCCAGCCGACTCTGTTCTTCCTTAGGGTCGTCTCTCAAGTTTGATTTGATATCCCGGGATTGTCGTGGGGCTGATTCGATGCTTCGGGGCTGTCTCCAAAGGTTGATTTGGTCTCCCAAGGTTGTCGCCGGGTTTTGCCTTGATCTATCGGAGTTGTTGCCGGGGTTGGATTTGATCTTTCATGGTTGTCGTCAGGGTTTGGCATTGATCTGTCGGGGTTATCTCCGGGGTTTGGTTTTCTCTCCTGTCATCGAGGTTGGATTTGATCTCCTGGGATTGTCGTCGGGGTTTGACTTGATCTCTCGGGGTTGTCACTGGGGTTTGACTTGATCTCCCGGGTTTGTCATCGGGGTTTGACTTGATCACCCGGGGTTATCGTCGGGGTTGAACTTAATCTCCCGGTGTTGTCTTCGGGGTTTGACTTGCTGATTTGGACTTCCAGAGTTGTCTCTGGAAGGTAAAAGATGATTTTGCCCTCCTGTAGGGTTAGTAACAGGAATATAAAATTTCGAGTGTCTACAGCGTATAGATGCTATAACCGCAAAGTAATTGCAAGGAACGATCGGTCTTAGCACACAACAAACAGTATGGCTTAGATATTATGAGAGAACGATGAACGTGAAGTTTATGTAATTGATAATGAATAAGAGCGATTAAAACCTTAAGTAAAGGTTGAGTGAAGGTTTAAAAGACAAACAACGTGAACGTAGAATACTTAAACGATCATCGTGAATCGTATTTGCGTCAGGCGAACGTTCTAAGTGTATATTAGTTGTATGAATTAAACGTTGATGAGTGTAGTAAGTATGGGAAGGAAGGAAAGGAAGAGGAAAAGTTATCGATTTTGCAAGCTTTGTCCAACGGAAGAAGATTAAAGAAGAAATGTAATCCTAAAACCTAGTTTAATCTAAGTTTTCGTTAGGGTTTTATATGAAAATCATATAGCTTAACAATTATGGAAGTAAAAGATGTTAAGAAACATTTTCCATATGGTTGAATCATAAGAAAATGTAGAAATAAGAATTTAAAGTTAGTTTATAAGTTTCTTTAAAAGCTTTCATAGAAAGTATGAATTATTTGATGTTAATGGGTGATTCGGATGAGTTATATCGATTAAAAACGAAGAACGAACGAAGAACACGAAGAATGAACAAAGAATGCGAAGAACGCGATAAGAATGTTGTTGATGGACAAATTTAAAACCATCTAATTAGAGCTTGTTGTTGATGGACAAGTTTAAAACCATCATATATATGTATGCTTGGTTAGGAATGGTAGAAACGTTCATGAAGAACGGATCGAAATTAGCCGATAACGAAGTTATGGCAAAATTTTGTAAAATACGAATGACACGTAAAAAGTAAGCTAAGGAACCCGAATAGCTAGGGTTTCATAAGAATGTAAGAATAAGTAGAAAATGTGAGTCGTGGACTCTAGAACGAACGAATTCTGGGTTCAGATGAACGAATTCGGACGAACAAAAATTTAACGTAAAGTTCAAAAACTTTACGAGGGAGGACTTTTGAGCCAATTTTAAGGTTGGTTAGAAACTCAAAAAATTTATTGTATCCAAGGGAATGTGTAGTAGGTGTTGCAAGGTTTCCAAAGCCACCGAAACTGACCAATTCCGTTATTGAGAGAAGAAGTTATGAAATTTCAAAGTAGGCGTCTCAAACTTGCTCAACACTTAAAAAATTTTGAGTTTTAAGGGAGGCGCCGCAGTGCCACCCAACAAAGAGGAAGGGGCACCGCAGTGCCTACTCCGGACCCCAAGTACTGCCACCCGGCGTCAGCAGCGCCGGGTTCAACAAAAAGAGTGGTGTTGCAGCGCCCTTAACCCAAATATTTCAGACTGGAGATTTTTATTGTCCTACTTTTTGGATGAAAATTAAAGGGCAAGCATGAATGCAATGTTCATTAAAAGAAATGTCTACTTTTTGACGATTAAATGTCGAATAAAGGTAATAAAATGATGAACGCAAGATATGTAACCGATATCCAGGGACAGTATTCGCGTTAAAACGAACGTGTGGGATTGCTATATTTGTGATTCCTTAGACGTTGAGTGATGAGGGTGACTTGTAACATTTCGATGTTATAAGATTGAATTGGAAGTTAAGTGTAAAGTGTATAGATGATATAACCACAAAGTAATTGCGAGGAATGATCGGCCTTAGCATACAACGAACAGTATGGCTTAGATATTATGAGAGAACGATGAACTTGATGTTCATGTCATGGATAACAAATAAAGGCGATTAAAACCTTAAATAAAGGTTGAGTGAAGGTTTAAAAGACGAACAACGTGAACGCAGAATACTGTAAACGATCCTCGTGAATCGTATTCGCGTCGGGCGAAAGTTCTAAGTATACATTGGTTATATGACTTAAACGTTGATGAGTGTAGTAAGTAAGATGTATAGTCATAAAAAAAAGTCGTAACAAACGATAATAATATTAATAAAAGTCCGAGTGTGAATCGGATAACGAGCATAGAATGAAGTGTAAGCGTTAAAACACTTAAGCCGACGTAAAGGTATTAAGTGTACGCGTGAATTAAACATGCATAACCTACACACCGTGTATGGTTTGAACGTGAGATAATGAAGAATAACTTATAACGTTAAACAAGTCAAGTTAGTGATAATAAATTGAATAACGTTTTGAGTTAAATGGACCAAACGTTGTAAAATATGAAGATAAGGTAATGTAAAATGCTTAAAGGCTATGAACGCATAGTCTTAACTTTGAGAATTCGTTCTCGACATACAAATGCTTGTACGACCTAGAAATTAATAAATAAATCTTGAGGTATGGCATTTAGTTGCCAGAAAACCATAAGGAATGGGAAATAAACTTAACTAACATTATAGTTTTAATGGTTCTGGTAAGTTATGATTAAAAGGTAAGAATAAGAAGTTAAGTTTAAGTTGTGGTACAATCGTACTCTTTGATGGTTGTTGTATGGTATCTGGGCTAAACGATTCCGTTAGACAGCAACGGTTAATACGGATTAGCAACCGATCTAACTCGCTGTGAAAGACAGTGTAGACGAGACGGGAAACTAATTTGTTGGTTGTTTGTGGGAAACCACTTAGCATACTATAATGAACACTATTAGAGACTCGAGGTGTGCTAGGTATAGAGTTGTGAATACGTATGGTGAAAAGGTGATTCTTTTCACATATATGGATGTATAGGATGAGTTAAGTCCTAGAAATATTATAAGAAAAAGATAAGAATGTAAATCTATCGTAAAAGATGATTTTAAGGTTTATGTCATCTTTGTATGCCATAATACCGAAGGAATGAAAGTAAAGTTGGTCGCGTAAACTTAGATTACAAGAACGCGAGCCATAGGAAGTAAAGTTAAGTTTAAACCGATGCGTAAGTCAAATGTATGACTAATTGGTGTATGTGTTATTCTTTATATGATATATAGGGATTGCGGTAAACAATTTAGTGTAAACTATAAGACGTAGCTGTGCATAAGGCAAGTTTCCTAACTTTATTCATATTTCAAATGAATGTTAGTTTCTTAACTTTCTCAGATGTTGAACATGAGAAAGTATTTCGTATGTGCAAATGTGTGATATTTGTGCAAGGTGTTTATGTATGAGGCCTTATGCCAAACTTTCAACACTTATGTGTTTCTATGAAATAAAATGTTCTCCGATTGAACGATTTAATGTGGTATAGTTCTATTAGTGAACTGTTAGGATTAAGTTTGTGCTAATGATTCTTGCCAGACTGAATGTATGGGATGTGAAAGTAAATGTGATTAATGTTTTAAAATGATAAGAATTAGAGTTTTTTCTATTATTCGAACTGCTTCATAACCTTTGTTCGGTTATTAAAGTCTTAAAAGAATACGTGATTCTTGCTTAGTTGTTATTCAATTGATTTAATTTGCTGAGCAATTGAATGCTCACTCTTGCTTTAAATAAAAATATTTTTAGCAAACGATGTTAGAATGAACTTAAGGATCCCGTAAAGATCAAGCTGACCGGTGTCCTGCTGAAGTTCTGTTCATTATATAAACAAGAGTGAAGATTAAGCCAAGACTTGTAATGTAGAGTAGTTAGTTAAACTATAGAGTAGTTTAGTAAACTGTTATGTATCTTTGGTGGCAGATGAAAGTCACTTTTGTAAGATGTAAAGAATAATGTAATCATCATTATTTGTAATGAATGAGATTTTAAGGTAATAGAATATGGGATTTACGGATGAATGTTGTTATATTTAGATATATAATGATATCTGTTTGGAATGAGATGTTCTCGTGAAAATAGACCAGATTTTGGGGCGTCACAAAAGTAGTGTTGTGCCTCTTTGAACCTATGTACAAAGGGTTTGATTTACACAAAAGTTCATTTTTTTAGTTAAAACTTATGATAGTGAGGTTTTGAAATCTGGTTTTCAAACCCTTCGCCAAATAGGAATCAAGGCCCTTTGATACTTCTAATTTTATTCCATATTCGACTTGATTTAATTTTATTTAAAATGCGAAGCATCTTTGACAGTATATAAATATTATCTACAAGGGCCGGGCTCCTTGTGGGCATGAAAGCCGTCAGAGTAAGCCCGAACACCTATAAACCACAGTTTCACTATTTTGGGGTCTTAAATCTAGATAATTAACCTCTTTAATGCCCTAGATTACATGTACAAGGGTTTGCAAGCTAGCTATACAACTTAAATATGTCCATTATGGGAATCAGATCTGGATCCACGAACCTAATGTTCCTAGGCTCACATCACATCATTCAAAGCTTGCACAACAAATATATAGCAACAAAAATATTAACAAGCTTACTAATTTTGCTAGATGAGGGATTTATTGGCTAAATCCCTGTTTGCGCTTAACAAAGCTTCCCATTCCCTCTATATACAACTCTAGGATCATGTGGTTGCTGAATATCTACAAACTAGAAAGTAAACTAGATCTACCCAGATCCTAGTCATTCTAGCTTAACTGTTCACGTTTTATAACTTTTGAACCGGTTAAAAACTAGATCTGGATAAATCAATCGTAGATCTAGTCAATACACCTCAAATATTAACTATTTACACCAAAATGAACTGTTAAAAGTTAGATCCAGCCACAACCAAGCAATATATACACAGATCTAGCACTTATATATGCAATAAAGTAAAGAAAAAGCACATATCTAAAGTGATCTTACAATCTAACACGAGTTTTGCAAACGAATGACTTTTTGCACCACAAAACTCAGTTTCCACCGGTTAAAACTTGATATGTTGCTGTGAGAACCCGAATTTTCAGAAATTATTAAGTAAGGATTTAATAAATAAAATTCTTAAAGTATGAGATGTGTTCGAATAAGAACATTTATGTGATTTTTGTGGTTAATAAATATATTATTAAAATATATTCGTTATTTATTTTGGAGACAATTCAGTGGAGATAAAGGAAGTGGATAAGATTTATCTATCGGTATTAAATAATTTATATAATTATTTATCATGGTAAGATTGGTGACATTAAATATCCTTAATGTATAATCACCATATTCTTGTGTATGTGTATTAATAACTAGTATGTTTATAATATAGGTTATTGATAGTACTTAAGCTATCCGTGAATGGGTTGGGATAGTAAAGCAAGAGTTAGTTAAGGGAATTAGCTAATAAGAATAAATATTAGTTAATTTAAGTTGGGAGTTATATCATGGAATATTATAATGTGAATATTAAACCTTAATTAACTAAGGTGATATAGTACAGGGTTCAATTTACTTAAGTAAAGGAGTGAACCAATATATGTGTTGGATATAAAATTATAGTTGCTACTTTTTATATATATTACTTAGAATGGTAATATGTGAGAAAGTCTAATGTACGAATAACGTTAATAAATATATATATACGTTATTAAAGAGAAATGAAAATCATTATATCTTTAAATCAATATTTGAAGAAACTGTTTTGGGAACAATTTATAGAAAAGAAAGAGAACTAATTATTATATATTTCTAATAAAGGGTATTAAAATAATTTCTAATATTGAATTATTTTAATAAAAGAAGAAAATATTATTTTTAGAATAATAATATTACCTTATATGTTTTGTATGAGGTATGATTAATTAATATAGTAAATATATTAAAACGTATTTGCTATATGTGAATAAATTGATAGAAACAATTTATAGAAAATAATCTTATTATCTATTTTCTATATATAATATATGTACATGTGCCGTACATATAGTTATTTGATAATATATTAAGAATATTGTCTTGAGACAATAAGTAAATTATTTTCTAATAATAAATGTCCTTATCGGGAGGAAACATAATATCTTATGGCAAAATACAAAATTTCTAATGTATTTTCAAGGGAGATTGATTAATGAAAGAAAACTAAGTTATTAAATAACTTAAGATATTATTTTATCGCGTATATTATTATTTATAATGATTAATAGAATATATATTAATTATTATAAGCATAAAGGTTATACTTGTTGTAAGTATAATTAATTGATGTAATTTAGTATTTAAATGCTTGAGTCACACGAACATTATATTAAAAGAATATTAATGTGGTGGAAATAAATAAGTGTTGAGAATGAGAATAGCTCGATGTATGCTTGTGAGAAATATGCTTTGTGTGGAACGATAATAGATTCGAAGATGAATTAATTAATTCAAGGACGGAAGGTTTATTAATTAAACAATTAGTCTATATTAATTGTAATTATAATAATATGTTGATTTATTATTATAACTAGTGATAGTATAATAATAAGAAAATTGATTATAAATATAATCAGAATTGTATTGATGAGGAATGAGATATATTGTCTTATAATATTAATTATTGTTATGGACAATATACTTGTATCTAGTAATTATTTGATGATATGTGGATTAATGAGTAAATAATTTATAAATATAATAAGATTTATATTTATAATATAAATGTTGATTAATTGTTGTGGATATTAATAATTTCACAATTAGTTGATATGTGCAAGGGATGTAATTATTAAGAGTATAACATATAGTAGTTACGTGTATGTTATATAAAGTGTAGTGCAACATTAATGTGGCTATATATTATATATATAGACTATATAGTAAAAAAAAATTGATTTGCATTATGTGAATTACATTATATTATTGCTTATGTAACATGATGTGTGTGGGTAGACCTTAAGGAATACCCTATTAGCATATAGTAATTGTTAATTGATAATGATTTCTATAGGATATTATAACTGTAATAATAACCGTTATGATAATTAATAACCGTTATAATAATAAGTAATACCCGATAGAATTATATCCGGTAGGATGAAATGTACATGAATTTATATATGTGCAAGTTAAAATTTACTACATGATAGTATTATTGGGACTACATTGTGACACATTAATTTATAACTTAAGTTATATAAAATAAATGTGTACAACTTAAATGTATATGTAATGTATATATATAAACCAAGTGTTGTATTACATTTGCAAGTTGATTTTGCTGAGATTTAGAAGCATTGTCCAATATTGAGTGCCCACCTTCTCATTTCTTCCCACGTGAACCCACATGGCTATACTCCTTCTCAATTTCTTCAAAACATAGTTAATCATTACAAGGGGAGTGGGAATCATGATGGAGTTCACCAACTCTCACCAACTCTTTCTTATCCATTGAGCATTCTTGCAATCCTTTGAATTAATTTGGAAGGTAATTGAGTTGTCTGGATATCCATTTGCCTATATAAGGAGCTCTCTTCCTTCTCTATTTCAATTGCTGAGAATTGCTTAAGTTGAGAGCATATAGAGGGTGGATACTTGTATACATATTAGTAGAGGAAATGAGGATTAGCAAGTTCTATTTAAATGTTAATAGAGGTATAATCCCTCTTTCATTATTCTTCATTTATGTATACTGTCAATTTTTCGGTTCTTAAATTTAGTATGAAGTTCATGATTTTGTGATGTGATAATGTTTATTAGTTGCTAAATAGAGTTATAAGCATGATAGGATTGTGTTATAGCAGGTACAGAATAAATTTTGTGAGTAATTCTGTGATGGGTTTAAGCTTCTGCCGAGCAGAATGCAATTCCTGGTCTGACCAGTGCCCTGCGCAGCTGCGCCAGGCTTGAACCATAAACTTTGATTTCCATTTTTGTTAAGTACTGTTAATAGCATGAGATATATAATTAGAACAAGCATGCACACATAAATAACATGTATATATGAGTATCATGACATGACATAAGCATGATAGTATACATTATTGATGAAGAACTTATAGTTTTAAAATGAAACTTATAGTTTTCGATATGAACCTTGATACATGTGTAACATGTGTGTTATGACCTTGTAAGCGCATTTGTATGACTTAGACATGCATGAGAGTTGGTATTAGCTTATAGTATGTGTTCATGCACTTTCATGGCCATGTTAGTCCGTATTATGTATGATTTTAAAATAAAACTTATGGTCTTGGATTTGAACCTTGATGCATACATAGCATGTATATATTCTGATTTTGTGAACGTGGTCATGTGGCCTATATTGACATGAAAGGCATACTTAAAGTGTTGGGCACACACTAGCATACATGATTAAAGACTACATTGATTTCAAAAGACAAACTTAGAGTTTTTGGACATATATATAGGATGTCCACATTCTGATCATTTGAGCATGTATAAGTAGCTTATATATGTGTTCTAATACGAGAGAGTCATGACTACAAGGAACCTTGCATATACTTAGTGACCTTTGTTGACTTAGTGCGATTTTTATGAAAACTTAGAATGTGAAAGCTAATATCATCAAGTACTAAGTGAACTTACATTACGAACATGCAAGCATGTATATTAGGATCTCATTATGCCTATAGACATGTTGACATAAGCATCATGTGATGAAACATGGATTTCACCTATGCACGCATATTCAAGAAAATGAATTTCTAAAACATAGACTATGTGATTAAGTATACATGTGTAGTATAAGCACGAGCATGCCTACTTAGTATTGTTTAGCCTCTTTATGTGGTAATATGACGTTAGTAGTTGTCCCTTGAGGCATGAACTTGATTTACTTGAAGTATATGAAAGTCCGACATGAAAACCATATGACTTTGAATTGGATTTGAATGTACATGCTAGGTTTCAAACATGAGTTAATGACCCTATAGACTTATGTATGTAATGGATATCAGTAATTTGAATGCTAGTGAATGACCACGGGTTGTCTAGCAGCATAAAATGTCATTTCTAGGTTGACCAGTGAGTGGCGCAGCTGCGCCACTCTTAAGGCCAATACCTGCGCAGCTGAGCCAGCCTGTTTGCAAGAGTTTTGCAGTCTGCTTGCTCTTGATTTTGTAGTAGACTTGTATTGTTACTTAAGCAACAAATCATAGTCTGACCCCTACTGGTATATAATTATATGACGAACACGTAAAGTTAAGTTTGTGATAAATGTATATGAAAGATGATAGTTAGCATGTATGGTTAAAGTATACCTATACGTATATAGTTATTCTAAGAATACGATGAGATAGTAAAACGAAGGTTCTAAGAACCAAGATGGAAAACAATATAATACTTATTATTATATTGAGGATATATGGATGTATATAACTGATGAGTGTGATCTCTATGATTACTATAACTGTGTAGGATTACACGAAGTGCATATATTCCTAAGCAGTTAAGTCGTAGTTGTTAAACTACGCATCAGACAAGTCTTTCAGTTCCTATTTGATATATGAATTCAATAACTGTTAGTTGAATTATATTATGCTGTGATAATGTGAACTTATATATGAACTGTATATGAGATATAAATGAGATTGAAAGTTGATCTTTGATGATATATTTGTTATGTGAAAAGTAACATGCGTAGTAAATATAAATTGTTTATAAATGCATGAACTGAGTATGATGTTGTATGCTATGTGATGCATGAAAACTGTTATAATTGTTGAGCTGTCGAGCTCACTCTTGCAAATAACCACTTTTGCAGGTTAAGGATTCACGGTAAAGATTTCGTGCTTCTTGATTGATAAAGATAGATAGTATCGCATTGAAGAATACTACTTAGATTATTATCTAGATCGTGTTTAGGTTCTACATGATGTACTTGATAGTTGTTTACACTGTTTAATACTCGTTGTATTATAAAAATGTATTAGTTAATACATAGGAGATATCAAGTTGAGTTGTAAACGTTTACACGATAACTCAAATAGACTGAATCATATTTTATAGTTGATTCGAGAATTGTAATTGATTCAAGTTATGAAATCAATAAGAAGAATTTATTCAAAGGATATTGAAAAGTTTAAGTTATTCCGCATTTTAGTAACATCGAATATGATGTAAAGACGAGATCTTGGATATGAATATAATTTATATGCTAAATTGTAATAAGTAAAGTTGTATTCTTTTACTAATGAATAAAAGATGTAATAGTTCGATGATAGTAGTATCGTGACTGCACCGGATCCGAGGAAAGAGAGGAACCCGAATTTGGGGGCATCACAGTTGCAATATATATCTATATGAGTGTTTATAGAAGAGATTTAGAGAGTTTAAACGTAAGAACTAGCCTTTTTCTCTCTCTAAACCTAACCCTCACTCTAGCTCTCTCTTCCCAAATAAGCTATTGGCCAGATTTTTATAGAGGAAAAAGGGGGAACCGCAGGTCTACTGGAGGCAGCCGCAGGTAGACATGTGACAACCCTAAAGTGGGCATCGTTTGCTTGGTTTTCATGCCGAGAGGTCAGTTTTCATGTTGTGCACTGGAACGGCCATAACTCTCAATTTGAGAGGATTTAGAAGACGTTCCATATCAATCCGGAAAGCTCTTTTCGATAGCTTCGCAATGGTATATTATTCATCCCATTTTGAGTTCGGGAGGCAGAGAAAAAAAGGAAAACCCATCCTTAGGTAGATGCTAGCAAGCCATTCGTCTTGCTATGCGCTGGAAAGTTTGCTCCTTTCAATTCGGGAATAGTTGGGATGTGACACCCCCAAATTCAGACACTCGTATCTCGAATTCAGTGCATCACGTACTAACTCTAATAACAACAAAAATCTTAAATAATTGAATAATAGAATACTTTACATTGATATAACATAAATATTCTCGTCCAAAGTCTTTAAACTATTACTAATACACTTCATAACTTAATTCAAACATATCTTAATTTATAACATTAATTAAGTCTTAATACAACATAAAGAAAACATCTTAACATAGAAGAGCACAACTACTTCATAGCCTTACCTTCGCTCTTATCCTGTACTGGGGTTCCACCTTGTCCTGCCCTAACTGAAATGTTTATGGGAAGCAAGAGTGAGCAACAAATTTGCCCAGCAAGTGATATGCCAATAAATGTGAATAGGTGTATATACGGTTCTTAATCTCAAGGGTAAAATGATAATTAATAGTTCAGGAATTTAAATAAGAATGTTGTGAACAAAGTAAATATCAATGGCTGCCAAATCTATTCTATGAAGTTAAATAAGAACCACTACGGGTTGAGAAGTTATTAAAGGATGCAAAGGTTTCAACAATTTCAAGTGAATGAATAGATATCACTGAGTGTCACTGTGAACCAAGAATTTATAGAAGAATCCAATGAATTCAATAATTTCAAGTTAATAAATATTAGATACTGAGTAGTCACTAAAGACCATAAAGTTCTACTAGAATCACCAAAAATATTTCTGGTAATCCAAACAAGTACAAATAGGGGATCAGCCTATCGTACCAGGTGTTATGCATAACATACCTTGCTGTTGTCAGCACCCCGACTATATAGTTTCCCTTTTTTGATCATCTCAGTAGATTATAAAAGTCCGCACCAAAGCAATTGGTTTGGATTGCTTTCTAATTCATGATATTGGTCTAGCCGAATCAATTGGGATAGAAAACTTTTATAATATATATAAAAACAATTTTATAAGTTCAATACTCGCAACATGATTTGAAGAATATAATCGTGATTTAAATCAAGCTATAAAATATTAATTTATAAGACAAGAATTCTTCTAGCAATTATTTACTCGTACAATCAATAATAGTACAAGCCTAAGTACGTGCTAAATAAGGAGTACGGTTCGAATACTTGCTCAATAAAAAGTATAGTTAAAAAACTTGCTTACAAGATCCATTACATAAAGTAAATGCAAGGGTTAGAATACTTGCACAATATCCAAAGTTGTGTAAGATAGGGAACTTACATTCAATATAAAGTCAAATGAATTTATGAAACTTGCTCATTAAAGAGTAAGGTTCGAGTACTTGCACAATGGAAAGGTAGAGTCAAGAACTTTCACAATAGAAGAGAAAAGTCAGGATACTTGCCTTTCGCGTAGATTACCAATATTAGCTTAACGTCACCTCAAGGTCCTAGTTATCATAGTTACGTATATAAACATGTTTATTAGTTATACACGCTCGATAAGTAAACCAACAATTTTATAATACACATGTTCAATCATGTATGTCGTATACATTCAATCATATATTTGACATACCATCACATCACATCATTGCATTTTACCCTTATCTTTGTTTTTTTAAAAGTTTTTATCTAAAACTTGGTATAAACTTGTTAAATCTTGGTTTTATATAGTCACCACATATTTGAACATCTAAAACATCTCTTTTGTTCTGTAATATAACTTAAGACATAAAGGTATACATACTTTAAGGTTCAGATCATAATTAAAACAATCAGTCAATCCTGCCCTGCGGTGCGATCAAGCTGCATTATGACTAGGGAGTGGCGCGATCGCGCTGCTCCCTGTCAAGACCAGAGTTGAGTTTTTGTTCACTTGATTCCATCTTACTTTCTAGTATACACAGATACTAATACATGTCATATACACATGTTGAGAGGTCTTGGACTAGGTTTGGTCTTCCCTACGATCATCTCAAGTTCACTTTCAAACATTATGCATTTGAGAAAATTTTATTTTAACAAAGGTAATTGGGTTCATGCAACAAAGGACTAACTAGGATAACCATTAATCCACATAAGGATGTTACCTAGACTGTCAATACGCATGCTCAAAAGTATTTAAACCATCTATTCATATCTAGCATAACTTTACATTCAAAAGTTTTTAGATCATATAGTTTCGTTTTGAAATATCTAATTCAAGGTATAGTGGATTCATCTCACATCGGACTAGCTACATTAACATTTAATCCACATAGTGTAGTCGTACTACTTTCATATGCATGCTCAAGCTATTCAACTTATTTACACATAGTTAGTATAGGTTTACCCTTGAAATTTATTGTAAATCATGCTTGAGTAGTTTATTCCATGTCTAACTAGATGGATCAATATACCAATCATGTTTTGAGACATAAGAGAACTTACTATGCTTGCACATAAGGTTGGTAGCTATCGTCTAGCAATACAAAATTTAACTTACTAAGGTTCTACTAATTCAAGAATCAGTATAGCAATAAGCAAGGATCGATCCCACAAAGAGTGAATTGTATTTTAATTATCCAATGAATCCAATGAATTGGGGGGTTTTTGTTGAAAACAATTTAATTTGACTAAAGTGAATTGCTGAGAAAATATCAATAAGTAAAAGAGTTCAATTCTTCAGTTTAGTGTCCCCTTTTCACAATTATAATTTAATCAAGTCATTATACTATTTATGTTCCACTGAGATTAATAACCCTAAATAACCGCGATCGCAAATTACCCGAAATTCTCCTTAAGTGTAGATCTAATGCGACGATCGCCAACAAGAGATTCTAACTAACATACAACCTATAACTATCAGCCTATATTTAATATGATAGAAGCATTAAGCATGCGAATTAGATTATTCCAAGCAATAATTGCACAATCAGGAATTATTTAACTTTTCTTCTAAATGTCTTAACAATATTTCAAAGCATGTCCATAATAAAATACTGTTAATCGCTACTTAGGTTAGACACACTTCGTATACTTAAAATCTATCTTAATCTAGCAGATATAATCAATTTATTAATTTAATCCTGCAGAAACCAAATCAATCAATTGAATAACATATATGAAAGTTCATGTAGATAATCAGAATAAATCTTAGATGAACGAATAAATATTATAAACTTAATCAAACCATAAACTGTTAATCAGGTTCAACACCCCTTCAGAATTGACTAAGTGAATTAGTCTGACATGCCATAATGAATAGCCTCCAAGATGAAAGAATGAAATTATATGATCCAAGATAGTCTAAACTCAGCAGAACAACTGATATATATAGACTAACAAAACCCTAGTCTAATAAGGCAATACGCAATCCTAATCCTACACAACTTTGCAATTAAAACACCTAAAACCTAGTCAGCCAGTCTGTCCGACGCGTCCCGCGCCCAATGCCTTCTTCTTCTGGCGCGCCCCATGCCTAATATGTAGGGATTCAAGTTCTTTATGCAGCGTGGCCCGTGCCGGTTCCTTTGCATCTGTAGCGCGCCCCGCTCCAATCAGTCAATAATTCTAACATTGCCCTTTTAATCCCCTTTTGTCCAAACACTCTCCATTCCTGCACATTACACAAAACACATGAAAAGTACAATGTATACTTAAGTAAATGCAATATATCAAGCTATAAAATACCCATTAAGTAGGTTAAAAACCTACTTATCAAATACCCCCAAACTTGAACCATTGCTTGTCCTTAAGCAAACAAACACAATGCAAACTACTTAACAGAATGAATGCAACCTAACAAAATTGAGCCGAAATCTCATTAAGTAATCACAGGTTGTAATAATTTTTACGAAGAAACACTTAAGCTCACAATCCATCTTCACTTATGATCAGTCATAGACTCTCACCTCCTCACATCATATACATGACCATCATTCTCTCTAGTGCGTGTGTGTCCAATTATATATCAGTAATTCAAAGTTGTTCATAAGATTATTCCCAACAAATAACCTACTCAAACATAGATATCTTCGCAATCATGGCATCCACATAAGTATATCGGAAACCAGGCTTTAATAAGCAATAATAGAATAAACATCAAAGCTTATGCTTTGTGGGTGCGTTTTAACGCTCCAACCCACCAATTATTTCATATTTTTGATTCGTGCAATGTTCAACCCCTTTAGGCTATTCAATGTCACCCGTGTAACGGACCTTCGACCAACGACTCCCAAACCCGAAGGCTTTAGGGCGCTAGGTGTCAAGACATCCCCTAGGGTTTACTTGTCCGAGTAACAAAGGTCACGATGTCAAACTAAATCAATTTTTTATTTCACAATTTTTTATTTTCTTTTTTTTTTCTCTTGCTTTATATTTTTTTTCTTTTCTAAGCCTTAATTCCCCCAAACTTATGTTTCAGCCAATTCTTTATCTTTCATCTGTGATCAAGTAAATGTCCGAGTTCCTAATACATATGAATTCCTAATCACTACTGACTAGTTATTAGTGTGCTTGAAAGTTGAGAGAAAACTATAATCATGAAATGATGTTACTATGTTCAAAACTAATCAGATCATGAGCTCAATTTCATGCAATATTCAGTGCAACTTCCAAATCATCAACCATGTATTTTATTACCTTGAAGGACTGCTAAATCTCTATGTATGTATTTACTGACAAAATCCTACACGAATTCAATATTTTTATATATATATTTTTTTATAAGATGTATATGAACAGAATATACTCTAAATGCAACCTAATCTACATGCTAAAATATATAAAATTTTAAAATTTACTCCCCCCCACACTTAAATCAAGGAATGTCCTCATTACTTGGCATGTAACAAATTACAAAATGAGGGCTTCCCTGAGCGACGAGTTAAAACTCGTCGGAATCGTCATCCTCTTGTGGAGGGTAAGTAGGCAACATTGGAGGAGTGGGCATCTGGACTGGATCATGTGGAGAGAAACGCGAGAAGGCATCGGCTAATGCAGTGAATGCCCTTCTGTTGTACATATGCGTAGAAGCTTGACGTTGGGCAAGTCGCATACTTCGGTCCCGACTACGTCTCTGAAAAGTGGATGGTGACTCTGGGGGGGACGCTTCTTCATCCTCATCAGACATCGGCTCATCCAGCTGAGGTGGTGTGAAAGTCAGTATTATGATAAATCCTTCTCCTCGCGGATGTGACTGGGCCCCTGTCTATGGTTTATAAGACTCTATCGTCGGATGGTCAATGATGGCCATAAGCTGGACAATTGGCTCAGAAAGGTGCCATTGAACTCCCGCTTTTCTACAAAGGTCAGTGATCAGGAAACCATGCAGTAACCCACCTGTGGTTCCTCCCCTCAGCAATCGTATAATGGACTCCTGAATCCACCGTTCGATGTCTACGTTCAGAATCTCGACCTCATTATTGGACCCTTACTCATGAGTTACAATACCAAAAAGTAGTCGGGCCCTTTCTTTAGTGACGTCATTCTGATGATGTGTTGGCATGAGTCGGGCACATATGAAGGCATACCAAGCCTTGCCGTATCTGCTCAAGGCGGAGTATGGAAAAGATATTTTCTCGTCGGTGCCCATTCTTGTGACCTACTGAGTGCCTGACTTGCAGAGCCGCTCTATGATCTCATTGAGATTTGGAAGACGATCCTCGTAGCGGTCTATCTGTGGTGTTTCCAGCCCAAAATAATCATTGATCGCCTTTGCGTCGAAGGATACCGGCGTGCCCCGAACCAAAACCACGTGATCATCGTGCTCTATGGCGTTGGCGTAGAATTCTTTCACGATGTTTATCACTGCTGGCAGAGGTTATGCGACCAGTTGGAACCACCCTCGCTCCGCTATCATCTGTGCCATGGCGCCGTCGAGGTTCGCATCTGGCTTTAGGCCCCTTTCTAGCACCAAAGTCTTTTTGTCGATGACTTTGGCGTAGCATGTCGCCGTACCCTCACTCACAAATTGAGTGGTGTCATATTGGGAAGGAGCCCTTAAAGATGAAGTCCTCGGCCTTTTGGATGGCATAAGAAAGGTTGCTAGATGAATTGGATGTTAAAAGGTGAAGATACCCTTGAAAACCTGTTGAAGCAATTTGTCGAATACTTAGTGGGCGACAAAGTCTCTCCCCCAAACTTAGTACAGTTTATATAACAAAAACTCCCAACTATAAGAATTAAATCCAACCTTGGGTCGTCAGTAACCCAAGGATTTTCAAAATAATTGATTAAGCAATATAATGAACTTGGGAAAACCTTAGGCAATATAACCAAATTTACTTGCAAAATTTTTCATTTGAATTGTTGCTTTGATTGGATTTATTTGTGAATTCAAGTTCCTTTGCACTTCCTTACTTCCAATCCATATTGATGAAGTCTTTTAGTTGCAGAGAAAATTCTGTAGTTGGTGGTGATGGACGAATGTGATGATGACAGTGTATGGTGAATTGGGTTTATATGTAGAGAGAAAGTAGAAGGAAGACTAGATTTGGGAAAAGGGGTTTTGTACTTGGGTTTGGTTAAGTAGAGTTGTGTAAGGTTTGGAGTAGAAGAAATGGCTTCTAGTTGGTATAGGATTAGAGGAAGTAGAATTAGATTAGGAGTTGGCACATAAAAGAAAGGTTTAAAAACCTTTTTGAAGTTGGAAACCGCCGACCGGTGCGCCCTGTGCCCTGTCATACCTCCTTGCAGTGCGGCCCGTGCTGGCTGTTCCTCTCGAGCCTAATTCCCTGCATGCCTAGCGCACCCCAAGCCTGCAGTGCGCCTCGAGCCAGTGAGAGCGAGCTCCGTGCCGGTTGGCTTGAAACGACCAGTGTGTGCTGGTTACCTAGCCCACCCCGCACCTAGAGTGGCGCGCCCCACGCCACATGGGAATTGACTAAGCCTCAAATGCTGGTGGTGTAGCGCGCCTCGCGCCGTGTCCTTCATCCTTTGGGGGCGGCCCGCGCTAGCCTGTTGGCATTGCTGATTTTTTTTGTTGCTTGGCTTTGATCAGTTTCCCTACCACCTTCTGCATTGAATCATGATGTACCTTAGGAGTCAATTATACTCAGCATATGATACTAAAATATATATAAAAACTAAAGTAAAAGTTGTCGACGTTGGTTTAAAAAATTCGCGGGTCGGGTCACAACCTGGGGTCTTTTAATCTCTTTTCCTAAGTTCTCTCTACCCTCATTTTTTTATTTAGGAAAAAGGTTTTGAAGGAATTTTTTAGGAAAAAGGCCAACATGTATCATGTCGACGATTTGAACATTTTACAGAGTCGCCAGTTGGTAGATTTGAAAATGGTTGTACCAACTCAACCGAGTTTTGTTTGAAAGAGGCCCAATTGTTGGACACTGCCGAAACTTGATCTTTGAAAACAAAGTTTAAGCTTGGGGGCTTGGTTAAGTGTTGGGAAGGTGTTAGGCACCCCACGACTCCCGTGTAAACATGGTAACGCATCTTTTCAATATTTCCTTTTAAAACTGGAATGCGTGAGTGAATGCTGTTCAAAAATTGGGCCTATTGATTTGATTGATTGAAAGTAGTGCTTTGCTTCGTTGAACCTATGTACGAAGGATTTGATTTGATTTGAAAAATAGTTTTTGATTTGATTTGCAAAAGCATTTAATTTGATTTACAAAAGCTTTTCTTTTGATTGAATTGAAAATGATGTTTTGAAAGCTGGTTTATCAAACCCTTACGCTAGCATAGGAATTGAGACCTGTTGATACTTCCAATTTTATCTTTATAGCCTTAAGGCTGCATGTGAATGATGATTTTTCGGGCTGTAAAGCATCCTCAACCATAAAAATATACAAGTGTCGGTCTCCCCATGGGCATGAAAACCATCGGAGGGACTCTGACACGGCAATCCACACTTTTTCATTATATTGAGACCTTAAATTCGGATAACCGTTTTAAGGTCTTTGTATGTACATTCCTATAGAAAAATCGGTAGGGTACATTCATAAATTGGAGTTTGTCCATCGTGGGAATCAGATTCTGATCAGTTTGATCATGAATCCCACGATTCCTAGGCTCACATGTGAGAATCCAAAACCTACACAGTTTAAATTTGCACAAAAATAGATAAATATTCCAATATTGCCAGAACCGAGGATTTATTCAGTAAATCCCGATCTGCATGGCCAAAGCGTCTGTGACGTTCCCAAATTTGGGCCTCAAACACCCGGATTCGGTCATCACGATCCAATACAAGCATTCACCTCTAAACAACATACAATAACTAAATGCGGAATGAAATAAATGTATGTCGTTCATTCAAAAGGTGTTACTAGTCCCAAGATTTGAAAACCTTAATACAACAATACATTCATACCCTAGAATAAACATTAGGGTTCAAATTACACTGATAGTAATTAAACTAAGCATAAAACAAAGTCAGCTACTTGAAATCTAATACTTTATATTTTCTTTACTCTTGCCCTTCCCTGAAGTCTCGGGTTGAACTGCAATAAAAGTCATGATATAGCAAGGATGAACAACTAGTTTGCTCAGCAAGTTTAACTACATCAATAAAGGATATATCATGATTAACGGAATATATATATAAAGGAATTCAACAATATGATTATCGGAAGCAAGGATAATAATTGCTTTTAGAATAATTAATAGACAAGTAGACTTTGAACCATAAACTTCCAATGCAATCAATAGATGATTGACCCTTTGGTTACTGGCTACAGAATATGTACTTGAGGGGATCAGCCTCGCGTACGCTATGTATATGCATAACATTCAACTCTGCTATTTAATTAGATACGTGGAGTACTCCCTTATAATAAAAAGGGTGTTCACTTCAGTTTAAGAATCCATACCATCAATTGGCTTGGATAGCTTTTATAAAAATTTCATGCAATTGTCTGACCGAACAAGGGTTCAGACTCAATCTGAAGCAGTTCATGAATTATAAAACTTTAAATAATGTACAAGTCCAAGACTGTACAAACTCAAGTGCACCAACTGCGAGTATCAATAAAATCGATGTGGAATAATTATAAAGTAATTAAACCACGTAAAGCATACTTGGAGATAAGGTCCAAGCGTAAATAAATAACTTGCAATACAATAATATCCTGCTCGAATATAATTTGAGTAGGGTTAAGGAACTTGCTTAATAAAATATGAGGAAGGATAGGAAACTTGCACAAAGGAAAGTTTCAGTAGAAGGGAACTTGAACAACTAAAGAGTGAAGTTCAGAAACTTGCCTGTTAGCTTAGCTAAGAATAATCTAGCTTTAATTAAGTTACATTTAAACGACCTAACATTAACAAGTCGGTCTCTTAATTAGTATTGTGTAGACTGGTATGAGTTCACACTTACAAGAATTTGATCAACAGGTAAGTTTACCACATAATTCACGTAAGTCAATTTACTATGACTGAGTTTATAAACATCTAACCCTGTCCTAGATTAATAACTTTAGAATATCTAGTCTCTATGCATCAACATAGGCTTGAACATATAGCACTTTAATTTAATCATGCAATACAGTTTAAGACACACGTACACACATGATGCAAGGTTCTGTCCACAGTTTAAAGCAACATGGCAAAACTGGCAACCAGTGCTGCTGCGCTGGTTTTTGCCTTAGGAGTGGCGCGACCGCGCCACTCACTGGTCAAACCAGGCATGAAGTTTCATTCTACTTGAATTCGAGCCTACTCTCTAGCATACAGGCTACTGATATTAATCAAATACACATGCTTATAAGGTTATTAACTTAAGTTCGAAACTAGCATGCTCATTCTAAGTCCAATTCAAAGTTATATGGTTTTTATGCCTGTAATTCTTATACCTTAAGGTAATCAAGTCCATGTTACAAGGGGTCAGCTACTATAGTCATAATACCACATAACGAGACTAAACAATACTTAATTAGCATGCTCGTGCGTATACCACACATGTACACATTAACCACATAGTTTACACTTGGAATTTCATTTTTTTGAATATGCGTGCATAGGTAGAATCCATATTTAACCAGATGGTGCTCATGTCAACATGTCCTTCACGCATTGTTAAAGCGATTCCAACATGTTAGCACATAGCAGTTTGTAAGTAGAAATAAAAAATCAAAACAGGTGCCCTGCGCAGCTGCGCTGCACCCCAGTACAAAATGGGCGCAGCTTGCGCCGTGTCTCGGCCAGAATTGGAACAGCTTCTGTTCGGCAGTTTAGAAAGCCAAACTCAAAATTTCTTCACAAATTCCATTCTAAACTAGCCACATTGTATACCAACATGTTTACTAACTTATATAACAACTAACAAACCTTCTCCAATCAATTCAACATGGAATGCAAGCATAATCAAGAATTTAAGAAATTCAAGAAATGAAGAACATGAAATGGGAATTATACCTCTGCTAATTTGAATGAACTTGCTGCTAAACTGAAATCTCTCTCTCTCTCTCTCTCTCTCTCTCTCAGTATACTAGCTTAACAACAACCTCTCAATATACTCTAAAGCCTCTTAGCAATATTTTAGCAAAAGAAATGAAGAAGGAGAGAGTCTTATTTATAGAAAATTGAAAACCCAAACAATGCTATTTTACTCAATTTCAATCCATTGGTAAGAGCAAGAACATGAAGGTTAAGAGAGAGTTGTTGGTTAGTTGTTAAACTTCACTGTTTGAGCCACTCCCCCATTGATAATTACTATCTATGTTTGCTGAGTTTGAGAAGATGAATAGAGTAGACTAGCCTTTGCCATACACATAAGAGGAAATGGGTCACTCAATTAGGGACAAGGCAAGAAAGCTCAACATTTGCAAAATACAACCCTTAAGTTATATACATAAATACTTAGGTTATAAATTTAATTAGAGGGTACACATGGATAATATTATACATAAAAGCAAGTTAGGTTATACACATCCATATATAATCCATGTACATTTCCTCATATCGAATATAATTTGATTGGGTATTATCACATTCCATTATCCCAACCCTATTATTATAGTATACATTAACTCCCCAATTCTTGATTAAATAAAAGATTAAATTGGTTAATTAAATAAATGATCTAGTCTATTAGTATTAAATTACTAAATAAACTATTAAATATTAATATTAATATTGCTCACAATTATTAATTAATCTACACAACTAAATCCTTTCACTATATTGAAGTAAATTGAATATTTAATTACTAACAACCCTATCAATTCTTCTGATATACAAACCTTAGTGCTAGTCCACTAATTTAATTAAACCATTAGTGAATCCCTTTAATTAATTCTAGCAATTATTCGCATAGGCACTAACTCACATAACCACATAATCACACAAGGTTTAAATAAGCATACAAAACTAACTCATTAAAATTAAATTCTATATTTAATTAATAATGAAGTTTAAAAATTCTCGGTCATTACAGCGTCTCGTTCCCACTAGATAGAGATCTAAGGGACGTGAGGTTGCTTTTGGAGCTGAAAGTAGAAAGAAAGCTAGATTTAAGGAAATCTCAGCCAATCTAGCTTCCCGGTTCAGTCTGGAGGTTTTGAATCATTTGAAAACTAGAATTGGCGAGATTTAAATAAATCTAGTCTGCCTGTAGATATGTCAGTGCCAATTCGTATAAAATGAATATTTAAAGTAGCAGTTGAATAGAAAGCGAGTAAAGCAATATATATATAGATATATATATAAAAGCTGTAAAGGGCGATGGGTTTTCACGCCAGTGCCCGGACTGGAATTGAAATATATATGTATATATATACATTGACAAAAATGTAGTCAACCAAGACTGGGAAGAGGACCAGTGATGGTGAAGGCTGCTTATATATGCATAAATATATATAAAAGCGGTAAAAAGGCCACAGAATAATCTAGGCCGAACTAGAATGTAAATGTACAGAAAAGTAGTCAACTAGGGACTTGGAAGATAACCCAGTAATGGTGAAGTGTGCAAAAATAATATAAAGGCCAGGAAATAGTCCAGGCCTGACTGGAATATAAATTATATAAAAGCAGTCAACCAGTGACTGGGGAGATCACCCAGTATGGCGAAGAGTGCAAAAACAGTATAAAGGGTGATGGGTTTTCACGCCGATGCCCGGACTGAATTGAAATATATATATACATATATATATATATATATATATATATATATATATATATATTGACAGAAATATAGTCAACCAAAACTGGTAAGAGGACTAGTGATGGTGAAAATCGCTTATATATGCGTAAATATATATAAAAGCGATAAACTACCTCGAATTTGACATTCGGGCTTGACAGAATTGAAATGTTAGTATATATACAGTTAAATATATACAAAAAAGGGCCAAACTCGAACTAGGAAGATAACCTAGTTCGGCGAAGTTGCCAGAACGTGTGTGCTAGTGCATTGAAGTTGCTTGAGCTGACGGATCGTCAATCCGAGTTGTAAAAATGCCAGAAAATTAGTTAGTGTACAAAAATGTACCAAATTTTGATGAAAACGACCACGAAACTAAGTTATGGGCATTTTTAGAAAATGAAACTTAACGTGCATGTGTATAAAAGTACGAAGAAGTAATATTCACTTTCTGATCGTGAAAATACTTACAATGGACTGTTACACTGGCTTTTTGCCAAATCATAGGCTCTATATGTCCAAATCTACGGTTATTTTTTGATATGTGATAGTATGTGGGTATATCTACGTGTTAGAGTGAAAATATTTGGGTTTGGAAGAGGTGTAAAAGTCAAAAAATCGAACTGGCTGAGTTTTGCTGCGTTTCGAAATTCTTGAAAATGAAGGGGGGCACCTTTATTTATAGGCCCTGGAGCCTCCACCCTACCTGCGGTTGCCTCATGTAGAGGTGCGACCCCCTAGTGGGGCCCGCGGTGCAGGGTTCTATCGTCTCAAAGTACGTGCACTCCGAGCAACGCGTAGTCGAAGTCAAAATTTTCTAACTTTTGATCGGAGAGTCCGTTTGAGGCGTGCAATACTTTTTCGAAAAGCCATCGCCGAGCATGTTGCAATGACATGGGATAAAACATTTTTTGGGTATGAGAAGAAGGGTTTATAACCAGGTCTTCGATTCCTCGCAGTTTGTCCGTTGAGCTATCTTGGACTGTTTGCACTCGGGATCATCGTTATGGTTCATTTTAACTTCGATGGCATTAATTTGGCTTGAGTTTAACTGAATTGGCTGAGAGTTGATAAAATGACCGTTTTTCCCCTCCCGGGGTGGTCCTTGGTGAATCTGGCTTCCCAGGGTTATCTCCGGGGCTGAACTGCACTTCCCAGATTGATGTCGGGGCTGATCTGTACTTCCCGGGCTGAGAGCGGGGATGACTTCACATGTCCTGGGTGGATGTCAAGGTTGACCTGTACCTCCTGGGTTAATGTTGGGGCTGTCTTGACGGCCTGATATTGAGATCGGGATCGATCGGTACCTCCCGGGTTGATGCCGAGGCTGACTGGTATCTCTTGAATTGCCGTCGAGGCTGATTTGAAGGCCCGATATTGAGATCGGGGTTTGACTTGATGCCCCAATTGGAGATCGAGGTTGGTTTGATAGCCCGATATTGAGATCGAGGTTGATCTGACGGTCCGATTAGAGATCAGAGCTGGATAGACGGACCGATTGACGATCAGAGCTGGATTGAATATCGATATTGAGGATCGAATTTGAACTGGATGACCGGCATTGGTGGCCGGCTTTGATTTGATTGACGGCTTTTCCCTCCTACAGTGTTAGTATTGGGGTAAGGAAAATTTTGAGTGTCTACAGATGCCCCTCTTTATCATGTCCATGCAATGTAGTGGAATGGACATAATAAAGATTAGTAGACACTGGAAATAAGACAAATGCTAGAGGCGCTACGAAGGCTGGGTGTCTTTGAGTGGAACGGGGCTACTCTTGGCTGCTTACGTCATCTATCTACTGGGGATAACGTTGTCATGGACAGCCCTTGATATTATTGATAGGTTACCGCAAACTATTCTTATCATTTTCTGCTGGGGATGACGTTATTCACAGTAGCTTATTTACCTCTGATGGGGATGCTATTATGTTGATGCTACTATAGTTTGAAACCCATGGTTTCCCGCATCTGTCAGCATTATTAGGGGGCAGATCTTCTCTTGGCTGATGTTATTTGTGTGTTTCGAAAGGCTCCTATGACGGGGTTATCCCTCAGGTATCGAGTCACCTTGCTGGGATCTTCCGACGCTTATCCTGATGATAGTTTTCACTTGGCAATTTGCAGTAGGTAACTGAATATCCAATATTTTACCTCATTCTCTTTTGAGGATGTGTATAACAGATTCCATCATTGGCGATGGATTACCACAATCGCCTCCATCACCGGATCACTCCCAATGCTTGGCTGGGGTTGAGCAACTAGTTAAACTGGACTTCAGTCTGTACCCGAACTTTGCTGGAGTTGAACCAATGGCTAAAATGCCATCGGTTAGCACCCGACACCTCGTTGGGATTGTGCCAACGGCTGAATTATCATCGGTCAGTACCCGACGCTTCACTGGGGTTGTGCCAACGGCTAAATTTGACTTCGATCTGTACCCGAACTTTGCTGGGGTTGTGCCAACGGCCAAACTATCATCGGTCAGTATCCGACGCTTCGCTGGGGTTGTGCCAACTGCTGAATTATCATCGGTCAGTACCCGATGCTTCGCTGGTGTTGTGCCAACGGCTGAACTGTCATCGGTCAGTATCCAACACTTAGCTGGGGTTGTGCCAACGGCTGAATTATCATCGGTCAGGACTCGACGCTTCGTTGGGGTTGTGACAATGGCTAAACTGTCATCAGTCAGTACTTGACGCTTCGCTGAAGTTGAACTAACGGCTGAATTGTCATCGGTCAGTACCCGATGCTTCGCTGGGGTTGTGCCAACGGCTGAATTGTCATCGGTCAGTACCCGATGCTTCGCTGGAGTTGAACCAACGGCTGAATTATCATTGGTCAGTACCCGACGCTTCGCTAGGGTTGTGCCAACGGCTGAATTATCATCGGTCAGGACCTGACGCTTTACTGGAGTTGAACCAATGGCTGAATTGTCATGGGTCAGTACCCGACGCTTTGCTAGGGTTGTGCCAACGACTGAATTGTCATCGGTCAGTACCCAACGCTTCCCTGGGGTTATGCCAACGACTGAACTATCATCGGTCAGTACCCAACGCTTTGATCGGGTTGTGCCAACAGCTGAATTTGACTTCAGTCTGTCCCCGAACTTTGTTGGAGATGAACCAACGGTTGAAACTGGCTTCGGTCAGTACCCGAACTTCAAAAATGGCAATTTTCAGCAGTTTTGCGCAATTTTTGCATAATTTTTTCATAGTTTGCTTTGTTGATCCCCGAAAATGGCTCTGGGAAGAATACCAAAGGTTTCCATGGGGTTCCCTTTCTGTCAGATTCCCGCTGCTTAAGCGCAGCTTTTCAAGACAAACTGCTCAATCCTGTAGCAATTTTTCTTCAGATTTGCCTCGGCAGCACATAAGAACTCCATTTTGACTCAAACTGGACCAGGTCCCGGGGAAGTGGGACCCACTCTAGGCTGTCACAAGGTGGAGGTGCGACAATCATAGGTGGAGGTGCGGCCACCTGGGCTATTTAATGAGCTGCGGGATTTTCATTTTTCAAGTTTCCCATTTGAGTTCCGAACAGATTTTTGATCTTCTTTTTCAGATCTACGGAGTTCGGGCAGCTGTTTTCTTATTCTGTCAGTTCCTACGCATTCAGCGCAGCGCAGGTAACGTTTTACATACTTTTGTTTTTGCAGTTTTTGACTGTTAAAAGCATGCGAAGCACTTAGGGTGTTTTTAGACGCAATGTATGAAAAATGTATGCCTATATGACCTGTTAATTATTTTTTTTTACTACATATGTATGCATATCTTACTGTAATGCACGTTTGGATGTAAGAAAATTTAGGTTCTGCGACAGTGTTATTTTGCACTTTTTGATCAGTTTAGTCATCCTTTTTGAGGCCTAGTGAGCCTGGATTTTCAACTAAAAATGTCCATGGTAATTTGGCTACCATGTGAAGTTGACTTTTGATTTTTTTCAATAAATATGAACTATTTCTGTTTTTGGGTAGGTATCCTACTGAATGGCCACCTAGACATGCCTATGTGCATGTGGACAGTCCATTTTACAAAAGAACTCTGGCGAAATTTTTCCAAAATCTTAGGCATTGAAAAACATGCATTTTTGACTCTATTGGGGATTTTTGACTGACCCATGCAGATTTCTAGTTTCTAGGTTTTGAAAACATGCAGTTTTGACTATATTGGGTATTTTTGACTGACCCATGCATGTCTTAGGACCTAGAGATATATGCTGGACTGATTAAAAATGATAAGCCACAGGTTTTAGGCTTACCACACCCTTTCTAAGGTGATTTGGAGTATTGGTGTATGCGATGGATCGCGATAGACCCGACAGTTCCAGCAGGGTATCCTCAGGTATTAGATAGAGGAGGGCTTCTAATGTTCCTCAGCCTCGTCCAGCTCGGACTCCTCTTAGATTGGTGGAGGCGGTGATTCGTCCAGTACAGGACGAGCAGCAACTTGATATTGACGATGAGAAGGCTCCTTTTGGACGAGCAGCCACTTGATATTGACGATGAGAAGGCTCCTTTTGTTGCTCCAGTTCCCGCTCAGGCTCCACGTGCGGAGGTCCCTGGCATTGTTGTGCAGACGCAAGAGTTGTTCGGCGACTTAAGTCGCCATCCTTTAAGATATCTTCACGCCAACGAGGTGACTTGAAGTTTTTCTTTTCTCTGGATTTTTTTCTCTTTTTTTTGTCATTCTCGGGGCACAGAGTTTTGACATGAGTTAATTTTTTGATGCAGGTTCCCGACTTTACGCAGCCTCGAGGGAAATGGTTTAGCGTGCATTCCCTGTATCATACTTTGCACGATGATTACATGGATATCGTAGATTTCTGGGGATTTTAGGCCTTTTTCTCGATCCTTCCCTGCTGTTGCCCCTGGGGGTACATGAGGGGAATGACTACCTATCATCCTTTGGCAGTCATGTGTTAGTTTGATCAGCTGCAGAGTCTGCACCACTTTTGAGGGGTCTGCTGATCAGAGGACGTCGGCTTCTTCTATGTCATCCGCTAACTTGGTTAGAGTATATGAGTGTTGGACTCATCGAGAGAGGGCTGATGTCTCTGGTAGCCATCCGAGTCGTTCTCCGGTGTAATCTACATTGCTGGAGGCAGAGACAGCAGTTGCTGCAGTAGAGCCTCATTTATCTCTGATTGTGGACTCCGACGAGGAGGAACCTATGGAGGATCCAGATTCTCCAACCGAGGATGAGCTGTTCACAGGTTTGACAGCGACTCTAGTTAGTGATCCACCGGTTACTATTGAAGGGACGGATCCGTCTTTGGCGGATTCACTATTCAGGATGACCTCTAAGAGAGATTCATCCAGAGCGCAGATGTTGGCCGCCTTGTTTGGCAGAGGTTTAGCTTTTGCTAAGAGAGATGTGTCAGGGTCTCTCTAGATGCTAGATTGATTGAGCGAAAGGAGCTCCGATACGCCAGAGATGCAGCTATTGTAAAGCGAGATGAGATCTGCTCTGTCAGGGATACAACATATGTTGAGATCGAGGAGACTTTAATTGCTCGGGATGCAGCATTTACGAAGAGAGATGAGGCTATAGCTTCCCGTGATTTCCATATTGCTGATAGTACTTGCTCTTCGATCTTACACTCATGGTTTGGTCATCGAGATGAGTGCGTACATTGATGACCACATTACCACATTACAGATGGTCGTGGAGGTATTGGACTGCATGGAGGCTGAGTGGACTGCACTTACAGCTGCTCCCCCATCTTCAGAGAGAGATGATATGCTGGCATTTCTGACCCGCTTGTCCTTGTGTCCATAGACTAGCTTTATTTTTCCTGCACAGACTAGATCAACCATTTTTGTTATGTACAAGACATCATGTATATATCAAACAGTTTTATATATCAGAGAAATATAGTTTTGATTCACTTCCTTGATTGGATATGTACTGTCATTGCTGAGTGATTACAACTTCTTTCATGACTCGCAGTTGTAGATGTATCTTGAGCTTCTTCTTGATGGACTGACAGTTGAAATGTCAGGGAGTATCTCAGACGGGCCTGGTGACTAGGGTACCTTGATAGAATTTAGCTTTTATTTGTCTTTGGTGTCTTAGAACTGGTCTTTTATTGGATTTTATTTTTTCCTTGAAGGTCAAACCGCGCCGTAAGCGGCTGCCTACATACTCCCGGGTTGAGGGAGATCAGGTCATTCGTAGTTCAGGCTGTTTGGTTGTAGAGAGGTTTGAAAAGTATTTATCTTGGGATTTGATGAGTTTTTGAGTTTTTATTTGGTTTGACCGCACCAGAAATGGCTACCTACGTACTCCCAGGCGTAGAGAGATCAGGTCATTCGTAGTTCTGACTTTCTAGTGAAAAACTGAACCTGATTTGATTCGTATGACCCGAATGCGGGTGTGCATGCAACTTAGACGTAGTACCTTTTGATGGTGTCTAAATTGATAAGTTGGGGAAATTCATTCCCATCCATTTCTTGTAGTCTGATAGCTCCCCCTGTCAACACCTCCTTGACAATGAAAGGGCCTTCCCAATTTGGGGCGAACTTTCCTTTGGCTTCATCATGATTGGCCAGGATTTTCTTCAGCACCAAGTTATTTTCTTTGAATTATCGGATTCGGACCTTTTTGTTGTAGGATCTAGCGATCCTTTGCTGGTATAACTATCCGTGGAAAATGGATGTAGCCCTCTTTTCATCTATCAAGTACAGTTGATGATATCGATCTTGCAACCATTGATCTTCCTCTACTTGAGCGTCGATCATAACTCGCAAGGATTCCATCTCTACTTCTATGGGGAGGACTGCTTTCATGCCATAGACCAATGAATAGGGGGTAGCCTCAGTAGAGGTGCGCATTGACGTCCTGTATGCTAATAGGGTGAGAGGCAGCAGGTCAGGCCATTCCTTGTGATTGGCGGACATTTTTTGCATGATCTTCTTGATGTTTTTATTGGCCGCTTCGACAGCACTGTTCATCTTGGGCCGATAGATGACGAAATTGAGATGTTTGATGTGGAACTTACCGCACAGTTCTATCATCATTTGATTGTTCAGGTTCTTGGCGTTGTTTGATATGATCACCTCCGGTTGTCCATATCGACAGACGACATTATTTCTGATGAAACTAATGATGACCTCTTTTGTGACTTTGGGAAATGAGGCGGCTTCCACCCATTTGGTGAAGTAATCGATTATGGTGAAGATAAATCGATGACCATTGCTGGCTTTTGGTTCCACTGGACCTATCACATCCATTCCCCACATAGAGAAAGGCCATGGTGAACTCATGTTGTGCAGCTCATTTGGAGGAGCTTGGATGGCATTTCAATGTATTTGACATTGAAAACATCTCTTAATATGATCGTTACAGTCAGCCTTAAGAGAGATCTAATAATGTCCAGTTCTTAATATTTTCTTGGCCAGCTAATGACCGCTCATGTGTGGACCACAGACTCCACCGTGGAATTCATCCATAAGTCTTTGGGCTTGCTCTTTGTCGAGGCATCTTAACAGGCCTATTCCAGCATCCCTTTTGTACAGTGCATCTCCGCTCAAATAGAACTTTATGGCCATTTTTGAATCCGCTTTCGCTCTGATTGGCTTGCCCCAGCGGGGGTGGATCCATCACGGAGATATTCTTTAATGTCTTGATACCAAGGTTGATTGCCAGGAGGTATTTTATCTTATGCTTCTCCAACGTAACTCCCATATGTCGGGGATTTCTGAATTAGTGAACTTGATGTTGGGAAATCCACTCCTATCGGATATCCGAATTAATGAAGCCAACGTTGCCAATGCATCAGCGAAGTCATTTCGTCCCCGAGGAATATGAATGAAAGTTATGACTTTGAATTCCCTGGATATTCTGAGGACCTGCTGATGATAGCAAATGTTATTCTTTGGTGAAATACGCGCCGGTGGTTTGTCTGATGACCAACTCGGAATCTCTGAAGACTAGTAAGTTCTTGATAGACATGGATTGGGCTAGCTTCAACCCCATTATATAGCCTTCATACTCGGCCGTGTTATTGGTGTTGCCAAATTGAAGTTTGGTAGCCACAGGATAATACTCTCCTGTAACAGAGATGAGGACTACCCCAACTCTGGCACCTTCTATGTTTACCGCTCCGTCAAAATCTATTTTCCATGGTTGGACTGTATTCTCAGACTGGAGTTGTTGAATTATCATGCTCCCATCATCCGGGAAATATGTCTCCAGGGGCTCGAACCCTCCTGAATGTGCTTCAGCTAATTGATCTGCAATGCCTTGACCCTTGATTGACTTCTGAGTTACGTAGACAATATCGAACTGCTATAAGATTAACTACCATTTGGACAGTAGGCAATTCAGCATTGGTTTGTTGAATACGTATTTGAGTGGATCCATGCGGGATATGAGGTAGGTTGTATGCCCATGGAGGTAATTTTGTAACCTCATGGCAGCCCATGCTAATGCACAACATATCTTTTCGATCAGGGTATACTTCTGTTCACCACTGCTGAATCTTTTGCTGATGTAGTAGATATCTCTTTCTTTGCTACTATCATCCTTTTGTCCTAACATGCAGCCCATTGCATTGGCATTAATGGACATGTACATGAATAAGGGAACTCCATCCCTTGGGGGTACCACAACAGGTGCTTCAGTTAGCTACTTCTTGATAGCAAGGAAGGCTTTTTGACAATCCTCATTCCATTTGGTGGAGGAATTCATCCTTAACATCTTGAAGATGGGTTCACAGGTTGCTGTGAGTTGTGAAATGAATCGGCTAATGAAGTTGATCCTTCCCAGGAATCCACGTATCTCCTTCTCTTTACGAGGTACGGGCATTTCAGTAATGGCTTTGATCTTGGCAGAGTCGAGCTCGATGCCCCGATTGCTCACCAGAAATCCTAATAGCTTACCTGCTTTGATGCCAAAAGCACATTTGGCGGGATTTAGCTTGAGGTTATACTTACGTAACCTATTGAACAGCTTCCTGAGCTGGTCATTGTTATCGTCCTCCCTCCAGGATTTGATGATGATATCATCCACATAAACTTCTATCTCTTTGAGCATCATGTCATGATAGAGGGCCATCATGGCTCGCTGATACGTGGCTCTGACATTGATGAGGCTGAAAGATAGTCGTCGATAACAGAAGGTTCCCCAGGGAGTGATGAAAGCTATTTTCTCCCGATCTTCTTCAGCAACCATGATTTGATGATAACTAGCAAAGCAATCCATAAAGGAATACATGCCATACTACACAGTATTGTTAATCAGGATGTGGATGAAAGGTATCGGGAAATTATCCTTGAGGCTGGCTTTGTTCAAATCCCGGTAATCCACGCAGACTCGTACCTTCCCTCTGGGCTTAGGCATGGGAACTATATTTGACAGCCATTCGGGGTATGTTGATACCATGATGATTCCGGCTTTGAATTATTTAACAACTTCTTCTTTGACTTTCAGACTCCACTCAGGTTTTAATCGCCTGAGCTTTTGCTTGACTGGTTTGTTCCCTTCTTTGATGGGCATTCGATGGATGATAATGTCCGTAGAGAGGCCGATCATGTCTTCATGTGACCATGCAAATACATCTTGGTACTGTGTTAGGAGTTTGATCAGGTCGGCTTTTTGATTGGGTGTAAGGTCTGAACCTATTTGGATTTCTTTGATGTTTTCGGAGGTTTCTATATTGATGGTGGTGGTTTGTTCGAGGTTTGGTTTGGGTTTGTCTTCGACCCATTGTTTGAGCTCCTCGGGCACCTCATAGTCATCTTCCTCCTCTTGATCAATATCCATTAAGTCGAAGTTCATTTCTACATCAAAGTCGTAGTCATTTTGATAGGTTGGCATCTCATCAACAGAGACACACACATCCAATGCTTGAGTCCTGAATACAAAAATGCTTTCATTAATATATACAACTGCTTAAACATACAGAGCATTTGTAAAGCATGACAAAAGTTACTGCTATAGCTGTGCAATAAAAAGTAAACAGTAAATGAAAGCATAGTTAAGGGCAGATATACTCTCTGCCCCTTTACGCTTTTCGACCGAGGCAAGGGACACTGCTCTAGTTGTCCAAGGTTAGATTCTCATGCACAGGGAGAATCAAGGAATGGTGCTCGTCTGCATCGTCTTGGAACTAAGACATCCTTTAAAATAAGGCTGAGGCTTTTCTGTGGATTGTTCCTCTTCTTGATGCGAGGAATTTGGGTATGATCTTCGTCGTCACTGTCTAGGAGTTTGTCATTCATGCCTTCGTAGTTGATAATAACCCTCATGTTAGAGAATGGGTCTCGTCCTTCGTACAGGATCTTTTCATTTCCCTTTTCGCTGTCTATCTTAGGCTTGAGGGCTTTTCTTTCATAGACAGGTATGATTGGAGGAAATTGCATGGCTGATACCGCAGTCAGGATTTTCCTCATAGGTTTCACCCATCCGGCATTTGTGAGGTTTGGCATCAGAATTGTGGAGGCATGAGCCTTGGGATGTTTATATGGGTTCCCGTGGCTTTGTGACGCCCCCAAATTCGGACCGCCATAGGGTCACTCGAATTCGATTTGTCACATTCTACAATCTAACACCATGATAATAATATTACGACTAAATGTCGCATCGCACAGCGGAATAATACACATAACTATTACCGAATAGATTATATTTAATTAATATAATTTATTCACGTCCCACGGTCTCGTAACTTAAACATTGATTACATAGCTTAGACATGACTTAAGCATATATAACCTTAACTAATATATAATAGAATAAGTTCTTATTACAATCATAAGTTGTACATAATATTAAGTTACTCAGTAGCCTTTCCCTTTCCCTTGTCGGTGCCCGAGAGTCCGCACTGCTCTGCCTTAACTGAAATGTTTTAGGAAAAGCAAAAATGAGCTACAAGTTTGCTCAGCAAGTAATATAACAACAAGGGTGAGTAATATAGTTATCGAAATCCGAAAGAGTATATCAAGGTATTATAGTTCAAGGATAGCAAGAAATATCAACAGTTTTCAATAACAGTCGCTAAGGACATCAGAATATCAATAAGATTCAATATTAATTCACTTCACAATTTCAAGATAACTGAATACTGAACAGTCACTAAGGACTATGAACTTCTACTAGAATTAACAGAAATATACTGATAATCCAATAAAAACAAGTACAACAGGTGATCAGCCTAAAGTACCCTACGGTATGCATAACGTTCAATCGTACTAAAGTGCGCACGTCGGTCTCCCGACAATAT
Source organism: Panax stipuleanatus (assembly GCA_020205555.1). Classification (NCBI taxonomy): domain Eukaryota; kingdom Viridiplantae; phylum Streptophyta; class Magnoliopsida; order Apiales; family Araliaceae; genus Panax; species Panax stipuleanatus. The sequence goes on from CM035120.1 coordinate 111,985,412, forward strand.
ATAATTTCCCTTCAAAGAAGGTTGTTCTTCTCAGTAAATATAAGACTCCGCACCAATCAATTGGTTTGGATAGCTTTCAAATCATGATATAAGTCTAGCTGAATCGAATGGCATAGACCACTCTTTATAAATTCAATACTTGACATTAAAGTTCGAAGAATATAATCGACTTTATCATAACTATGACGCAATAAGTCATGATTTGAATAACTTACTTGCACAACAATAACTTAATACGAATTCAATAAGAATAGAGTTCAAATGCTTGCTTACAATATCCGTTGAATAAAATAATGCAAGGGTTTAAGATACTTGCCTTAAGCATAGTTTACTCACATAAAGCTAATCAACACTTTTGAATCCTATTATAATATATTTACATGTATAGGACACTCATTAGCTAAACACATTCGGTACAAAAGCTTGATATAAAATTTAGGTATACTCATATGATTTAGTCATATAATCCAATACGTATGCTACCACGTAGTTATTCATGTGAAGTATGAAATCAGATTATAGGTCACTATGATTTCAATTGACGTAGTTCGGAACCATCGTTAAACTTATCATTTGAAACTTATAAACACCTTGTAAATTTACTTTAGCATGCTCATAGACATTTGAATAACATTCTGGACATGTATCTGTAAGAACCTGGATTTTTTAGAATTATTAAAATAAGAATTTAATAAATAAAATTCTTATTAAATGATATGTTGTGGGATATTATTGCATATGTGAGTAAGAACTATGCAATATGTGATGTTTATGTTAATAAATATATTAGAAGTATATATTTATTACTTGTACATAAATTGTAGGAGCAATTTATTAAAGAAAATAATTAGTTAAGTATATAAATAATATGGTCTACTTTAAATAAATGATATTAAAATAAATTCTGTCATTGAATTATTTTAATAAAGAGAGAATATTATTTTAATAAATTGATATAAATAATTTATAATGTGAGAGAATAAATTTATTATTTATTTTCTTTATGTGATGTGGGTGCATTACATGGACTATTTGCAAGGTGATAAATATATATAGTTATTTTGTATATATTTATTATGTGAAGAAATAAAATCATGATGAACAGTTTGATTAAAGAATGAAGAAGGTGGTTTAAGTATATAATATTTATATATACTTTATCTAAGGATATTAGAATAAATTCTTAAATGAATTTATGTCAATAAGGTAAGAATATTATATTATAATATCTTAAGTAAGCAAATAATTATATTTGCATGAAAAATTATGTGTTGCATATTTATTTATAAAATAAATATGTAGATAAGATATGTTATGTTTTATTTTGGGAATATGTAATTTATATAACTAGATAGGTTATATAATTATATGATTCCTATTAGATGAAATTATTTAAGATGGTGAATTAGTAACTTGGAAGGTCAAAACCTAGTTGCTAATTAGTGGATAATGTCATTATTCAATGAAGAGATTAAAAGCATACTTGGGTGGTTTAGTTAATCAAGCAAGTGGGATTAATTCCTAATTACCCAAGTTACTGTTACAAACTTAGCTTCCAAGTCTTGCCATTATTTTTCAAAGTGTGTAGAAGAAGGAGAGGAAGAAGTGTAAAGGATACTTAATTTGCAAGCCAATTTTATCTCAGGGAAGAAGAAAAGAAGAGTAATAGCTACTCAATAACCAAGCTTGGGCACTAAGTTTTGACTTGGGAAAAATAAATAGAAGTCTCTCTCATTTTCTCTTCCATATCCGAAGCCTCTCTCTCTCTCTCTCTCCCTTAATGCTTGAATTTTGATTTTTTTCCAAAAATGGTAAAGTGAAGGAATTGTGTGCTTAAGGGAGCCTTAGCTAAATTGGAACCAAAGATTAGGATATATGAGAAGATTAAAGCTTGGATTTATTGAAGTTAAGGAGCAAAAAGTATAATTACTTATTTAATTTTGAGTTTAATCAAAGTTATGTAATTATATGAATTTTATTGCTAAACTTCATTCGTTGGGAGTTTAGTAGCTTATGAGATAATTTTTAATGGAATTCCGTTATAAGGAATCAAGTTTTAATTTATGTATGGTTATATATCATGGGAATTGATTTTGAAGTTGAAGAACAAAATTTAAATTTTGTTAGTAAGCTTTAGTTTACTAAAAATTATTTTAGTTTGCTTTTATGCTTGAATTATTATTGGAATGATGGGATTTAGAGACTTGGTGGCTAGGTTGGTTGTGGAATGATATAAGTATAAGAATTATGTATAACCGCAAACAAACCGATAAGATATCGAGTCGAGGCGAGTTTTGGTAGTTAAAACGAAAAATTCAAAAACTAGTAAACTGCTGCCCCTATAGGAAAAAGTCGGGCATAGCTAGATTTTTCAGAAAATTCTGGGCTTTTGGGAATGTATAGTACACTGAATAAGCTTTCCATAGACTCTGAAACGGATTAATTCCGACTTCGTAGCAAAACGTTATGACCGTTCAAAGTAGTCGCATCAAAACTGTCCAACCAATCGCAAACAGTCCCCTTCCATGAAATCTCTGGGCCGATACGTTCAGAATTGGGAAAACGTCATTAGACAAAAGTTGTAGTCCCGGAAGTTACCTTCGCGTGGGCTCAAAAATCGCTCAAAAATGTTTTGAAACGAAAAAGTTATGACTGTTTTAGCAAGAGAGGGTAAAGCTGTGAAAAAAGGTTTAAATCGTTATGAACGTCTATTTTTGACGAATTGATTGGAAGGCTTAATAAACCTGAAATGGGAGTTTCATATTTTTTAAAAATAGTAGCATATGATACGAAAAACATATCCAAAAATCAGATTAATCCGATAAACGAACAGTGCGTACGAAAATCACGAAGTGGCTGCGTTGATAAGAAGTCGAGCAGATTTCAGCACGCCGCCGTGCGCGCCAGCGCCTGCCCGCCCTCCGGCAGCAGCGCGGCGCTGGGCTGGAAAAGTGTTCTGACATCGTTTTTAAGCGCGGTTTTGACTAGCTTTCGTGATCCGTTTTCGAAGTTTGAATTTTTTCTAAAATACTATGACATGAGGTCTATAACACGCCCGAAAAATTTCTGTTATACGACTTATGATTTGAAATTAAAAATGAGTGAACATGCATGTCAGAACTTAAAATTTGGGCGACGCCGAGCGTCGATGAGCAGAGCGATTTTGACGTTCGACGTTTCGAATCGCGTTCCGGCGGAATAATAAGTCATAATAAATCTAATAAAGTCCTACGGGACAAGATTTGACTATAAAAGATATTTTATGCCTAAAAACATTCTTTCGGGCATAAATAATGCAATAAAAATATGTAATAAATATAAATTTACATATTTAAGCAAAATAAAAACCAAGGTTGCCTATAAAATTATTTTATGGTGCAACGAAGAGCGAGAGACCTGTAAAAATTTGTATTAGTCATAAAAATGATATTTTGAGATTTTCGGAGTTCAAAATGAGATTTTTGAGCTAAAATTTATATAGTGGTATATATATGTATATTTAATATATATATATATATATATATATATAATATATATATATATACGTATATAGTGAAAATGTGAAATGAAAAGCATGGAACCGTTAAAAATAATAAAACGAATGTTTTCGGAATTCGAAACGAAGATTTTGAAGAAAGAATTTCCTAATGGACTTTACATATATATTTAATATATATATAAAGTGAGAATGCGAATTAATCGTGAGAATAAATACGAAGTAAATTTGTTAACGAAGTAAAATATTTGCGCATGAGGCAATGGTTTGAGCTAACTCATGAGTGGACAAAAAGTTATAAAAATTATTTAAGTCAAGAAATAATATAGTAAATTGAGTTTTTACTATAAAAGATATATAATATCTGTTTAGAACCTAAATTCGTAAATAAAGGCAAAAGATATTCCTAAAGTGGAATATAAATAATTTAAGCTTCGATATGTAATATATTTACATATGAAAATGTGAGGGACCTTTATTTAGCATAAAAAGGTTATAAAAAGAATTATGTTTTTAAATAAACTACTATTCTTTTTGAGTTAGAATAAATAATATTAGTTTGTGTAAACTAATAATTATTATTAATAAATATACATGCATGTTTTGTTACATAAATGGTTACCTAATATGTGTGTATATGTAAACACGACTGTGTAGGAATTGTGGAGAAAACTAAAGTTAAATTTTAGCGGTAATCTCCAATCAAGGCAAGTTTTTCAGTTCTGTTATGTTTGTGGATTGTATGTGATTATATGGTGGGTTGTATACCATGTTTATTAAATTGTTAAAGTCAAAATATGACTAAGTCAATTGGGTTATGGAACTCAATTGCTATATGTGATCTGTGATATCATGTTTTGTGAGAGAATGTAATACGTAAAAAGGCATGTATAAATGTATTGCATGAAATTATAGAACTGTGATATGTCTAGTAGAAGATTTATTGATGCATGTAAAATATGCATAGTAAAGAAAGTATGTTGCATATAGAGTTGTGTGTTATGTGAAACATGATAGACTGTTAAATTTGCTGGGCCGTCGAGCTCAATCTTACAAACATAAATATTTTGCAGGTTAATGATGTTAAGCAATATTTCTTGCTGTATAGATGATGAAGATTGATGGATGTGCAAAATGGATACACTTTCTTACATTAGAAATGGTAGAAACCTATGACTGATGGTTTAATATATGTAATCAACATCAATGTATAGTTTAAAATATTCAATAAAGAATATTTGTTTTAGATGTGTGGCAATGAATACTTTATAAAAATAAAGTGATATAGTAACATTACTATATAAGAAAGAATTAATATTGAGTTATATATATTAATATAACTCTGATAAGAGAAATCATTAAATAAATATGATTTCTTTATAAAAGAGAATCGTAAAGGTTGAGATTCAGGGAACGAATGAATGGAATAAAAGAAAAAAAATTTATTCTGCATTTTTTTTAGCTATTTTTAACATTAAATAATGTTTTAATAGCTAGGACAAGATAATATTAATGCACAAGATCGGGAAGAGAAATAGTCCTGATTTTGGGGTCGTTACAGTATCACAGAGTAAGGCAACCACACAAGTATGCTTCAAGTTTAGGTCATAATAAAATAACTCTGGAAATTCTGCACATCGGCGCGGCCGAGCTTGGTTTACACTAAGGAATGGCGCGGCCGCGCGACTCCTGGTGCAGACCAAGACAGGGCTGCTCCTGCAGAAAACCAACTCAATACGCATTGCACACATAAGAAAGATCATGACAACTACACATGTTATGAACCGACAACTAAGTTCAATTTGTTATCCATTCTTATCTAATCAAAGCTTTAAGTGTTCAAGTAACAACATCTCTTATATTTAATTGTTATACATATGTCATGAGGTCACTAAGTATCATATACACATGTTCAAGTTACTTTAGTCATACATTTCATGTTCTTTGTTTCACTTCCTTGAAACTTGTTCTTAATCATACTCAACTATTGTGCAATGCATAAGACTAACTAGTCATTCAGGTTAATCATGTCTGTATGCATGGCACACCTAATCATGAAGTCACATTCTAGAATACTTATAACGTAGTTATTGACAAACTAGTTTTCAAGATTTCTTTTAAAAAACTTATGTTAAGCCACCAAGCATGCAAAGCTACTTCACTTGTTATTCCTTATACTTTCATATATGTATAGCTAGAACACATAAGCATGCTCACAAGTTTCAAACTCAAAGTGTAAATAGTTCATTAAGTTAGACTTTGAATTCTATGCTATCAAAATTATTTAAGCATATAAGGTAAGTCCACTCATATCATGCTTTCATGCTTTCACGCTTTCTTGTGCATGTATATATATGAAATCAAATCATGATACCAAGTTCGGAATTCAAGTATACATAGCTTATTGTACACATAGCAAGTATAGTCTTTTACTTGAAAACTTATTTCAATACATACATGGATAGTCTAACAATATAACTATCATATTGTCACATGCCAAGGCATATCAGAACATAATACATTTGAACATAAGGTTAGAACATGTATTACACCATGTTTATCAAACTAGTTTCCAAATGTTTAAGCTTTCTTCAAAATACTCAAATTAACATGGCTTACTATATACATAGCAATCTTATTCCACATGTTAAGGTGCTTTATATGCATACTCTAACTAGTATAACATGCTCAATACATCAAAAGGCATAACAACATCACCAACTATTTCTGCAGAGGGGCGCGACCGCGCCTCAATTGTACTAGGGAGTGGCGCAGCCACGCGACTCCGGTTCCAGACCAGAAAGTTCTCTGCTAAAGCAGAGCTCCAGCCAAGCCTCACATTCCCTCATGAAGCAAGCTTACTAACTATCACATTGCACATATAATACATCTATATACATTACTAACTATGTTAGCACCTTATCACACATCAATTTCAAGTATCTCACGTTCAATTCTATGAATTGAATTTCAAGGTGGGTTTAGAGATTATACCTCTTGAGCTCAAATTTGTACAAGACTTGCTCCCTAATCTCAGAATTATTCCTAAGAATATCCTTACTCTCTCTATAACACTTAGCAATTAATCTAGTAAAATGAAATGTGAAGGGGAGCTTGCCATTTATATAGAATTGATTGTCCATACAAATGCTTTACACCATGAATCAAACTATTGGAAGGAAGAAAAAATCCATGGACATTAGATAGCTGGTGAGGAGTTGTTATATTCCATCATGAAGCCCACTCCCCATGAATTATGATAGCTAGAATGGAACTTGGGAGAAGAAGATGGAATAGGCTTCTAGCCTTTTTGTATTACACGTAAATGAGAAATGGAGAGTGACTCTCTATTAGGGATAAGCCATTATCAGCATTTGCAAATTGGTATAACACCAATACTAAGGTCTATTATACATATGCACATATATACTTAGGTCTAAGTTCACTTAGAAGTATACATGGACTCTAATTGAGATAATGATATTACAAAATAGCAAGTTGGGGGTATATTTTTATACACATCATATAATCCATGTACATTTTTATAATACTTTGATACAACTTAATTGGGCATTATTACACCACATTGTTACAACCTCTATTATTATTTTAATTTCATTATTCTTAAAATATAGTTTCTATATTGTGTAGTCTCACTAAAGTGTCACATTACACTTTATGTAATATGGTTTGAGTCCATATTGCATAATGTACACATACTATGAATTCTCATAAGTCCACCCATGTGGCTCACTTCCTTTTATAATATAGTTTCTATATTGCATAGTTATGTCAAATGTCACATTATAATTTATATAGTTGCAGTTACTATACAATATGCGATTACGTAACTTTACACTAAACAATTCATTGAACAAATATTAATCCCAATATTAATTAACCATTTATTCGTTAATATGTTATTACTCATAATAACCCTTAATTAATAATATATTATTAATTAATCATCCACTCATTAATTCTTTCTTTAATTAACTTAACTCATCGTAATTCTCATCACTGTGCCACATCAGGCATTCATCGAGCTTATCATAAACTCCACATTCTTTCTTAATTATTATAAATTAAATTTGCAACAATTGAGTTAACTCATTTCATATCACATAAATATTTATATTCAAATAAATATTCATTCCCACTAATATATTCATTTAATAATGTATGAAAATTCTCGGGTATTACATCCTCCCCCCCTTATAAAAATTCCGTCCTCGGAATTGCTACAAGGTTACACAAATAGATGGGGATAATCCTTCATCATCCTATCTTCTAACTCCCACGTAGACTCCTCGACATCGTGGTTACGCCAAAGTACTTTTACAGATGAAATAATTTTATTTCTTAAGGTTTTCTCTTTCCTATCTAATATCTGGATAAGAATTTCTTCATAAGCTAAGTTCTTCTCCACTTGGATAGGTTCATAGGAAATCACGTGTTTGTAGTCGACCTTGTACGATCGCAACACAAAAATGTGGAACACGTTGTGGATGTGTTCCAACTCAGGTGGTAATGCAATTTTGTATGCTACTTCGCCCACTCGCTTCAGTATCTCGAATGGTCCAATGAATCTTGGGCTCAACTTTCCTACCTTGCCGAAATGGATCTTTCCCTTTCATGGAGATACCTTCAAGAATACGAAACTGTCGACTTTAAAGTCCCGGTCTTGTTGATGCAAGTCTGGGTACTTTTTCTGGCCATCTTGAGCTGCTACTAGTCTGGCTCTTATCACTATCACCACGTCCGCGGTTTGTTGTACTAACTGCGGTCTGAGTATTCGTCGTTCTCCAACTTCGTCCCAACATAACAGCGTTCTGCACTTTCTTTCGTAAAGAGCTTTGTATGGTAGCATGTCGATACTCGCATGGTAACTATTGTTATATGCAAATTCTACTAAGGGCAGGTGGTCGTCCCAATTTCCCTTGAAGTCCATCACGCAAGTCCTAAGCATGTCTTCCAGTGTTTTTATAGTTTGCTCACTCTGTCCGTCTGTCTGAGGATGATAAACGGTACTCAACCTCAACTGTGTTCCCATTCTCTCTTGCAAGCTTTTCCAAAAATTTGACGTGAAGCGCGGATCTCGATCAGAGACAATGGATACCGGCACTCCATGTCGTGAAACAATCCCCTTTACGTACAGACTCGCTAACTGATTCAAACTATAGCGGAACTTGATTGGTAGAAAATGTGCGGTCTTTGTAAGTCGATCCACGATAACCCAAATGGCATCATATCCCTTCTGTGTGACTGAAAGTCCTACCACGAAGTCCATCGTAATGTGCTCCCATTTCCATTTTGGTATTTACAATGGTTGTAGTAAACCACTCGACCGCTGATGCTCTTCTTTAACGCGTTGGCAAGTCAGACATCTACTAACGTACTCTGCGACTTCTCGTTTCAGATTGGGCCACCAAAAATGTTACCTCAAATCTGAGTACATCTTCGTTCCTCCCGGATGAACGAAATACGTCGTATTATGTGCCTCGTGCAAAATCTCTTCTCTCAATTCGGTTACCGCTGGCACCCACACTTTCCCTTCAAATCTCAAGATACCGTCTTTATCCTTTCTGAATCTTAGTTCTCCATTTTCTGCGATCCTCTTTCTAATTTTCTAGTACTCTTCATCTTTCTCTTGTGATTTCTTCACTCTATCCTACAATGTCGGACGAGCTTCCATTACTAACAACTTTACTTCAGACCTCTCTGGCCCTTTTACCTCTATCTCTAATTTTTCTATCTCTCTTATCAACTCTTCCTGAGTCGTCAAATGAAACAATTTCTCCCTTCCTTTCCTGCTCAGAGCGTCGGCAACACGTTTGCCTTCCCCGGGTGATAAAGAATATCGCAGTCATAGTCTTTGATCAATTCTAACCACCTCCTCTGATGCATATTCAACTCCTTCTGTGTGAAGATATATTTCAGACTCTTGTGGTCCGTGTATATCTCACATTTCTCTCCGTACAAATAATGCCTCCAAATCTTCAGCGCAAAAACTACTGCCGCTAACTATAAGTCGTGAGTAGGGTATCGTTTTTCATAGTCCTTTAATTGTCGTGATGCATACACAATGACCTTTCTGTGCTGCATAAGCACACAGCCATGTCCCTTGTGCGATGCATCACTATACACCACAAAATTTCCCGCTATACACCACAAAATTTCCCGCATTATCTGGTAATGACAACACAGGTGCCTCGCTTAATCTCTTCTTCAACTCTTGAAAACTTTCTTCACATTTGTCCGTCCATACAAATTTCACCGTCTTCCTCGTCAGATTTGTCAATGGAGTTGCTATCTTAGAAAAATCCTGGATGAATCTTCGATAGTACCCAGCTAACCCTAAGAAACTTCTCACCTCTGTTGGTGTTCTCGGTTGCTCCCAATTACTTACTGCCTCAACCTTTGCAGGGTCTACTGAGATTCCATTATTATCCACCACGTGACCTAAGAATTGAACCTTCTCCATCCAAAATTCACACTTAGAAAATTTTGCATACATCCTATCCTTTCTTAGCGCTTCCAGAACTATCTTCAGATGTTTGGCGTGCTCTTCCTCGGTCTTTGAGTAAATCAAGATGTCGTCGATGAAAACTACTAAGAACTTATCCAAGTATGGCTTGAAGACTCGGTTCATCAAGTCCATAAATGCTGTCGGAGCATTAGTCAATCCGAATGACATTACCAAAAACTCGTAATGTCCATAACGGGTTCGAAATGCAGTCTTTGGTATGTCCTCATCCCGTACCTTCAGTTGGTGATAACCTGTTCGTAGGTCTATCTTCGAAAAACACTTCTCTCTTTTCAGTTGGTCAAGTAAGTCGTCTATCCTTGACAACGGATATCTATTCTAGATCGTTACTCTGTTCAATTCTTGATAATCGATACAAAGCCTCATCGATCCTTCCTTTTTCTTAACGAATAACACTGGTGCTACCCAGGCAGACACACTTGGTCGTATGTAATCCTTATCCAATAACTCTTGCAGTTGTATCATCAATTCCTTCATTTCTACTGGCGCCATACGATATGGAGCTTTTGAAATCGGTGCCGTTCCCAGTGCCTAAGTCTATTACAAATTCGATTTCTCTGTCTGGCGGAAGACCAAGCAGATCGTCCAGAAATATGTCTTGGAATTCATTCACTACGAATATATCCTTAATTTCTACTCCCTCTTTTTGAGTATCTACGATGTACGCTAGATAACCTACACATCCTTTCCTTAACAATTTCTTAGCTTGCATCATCGTAACGCAACACAATTGCTTAAGCGATGAGCTACCATAAAATACTACCTTAGACTTACTCGGAGTCTGAAGGTTCACACATTTGTTCTGACGGTCAATTATCGCTGCATGGTTATACAACCAATCCATTCCCAGTATTACGTCAAATTCTCCCAATCTAATAGGAATCAAGTTTACGCTTAGTCTATGTCCTCTAATATTTGGGCGACAATTTCGGTAAACGTATTCTACAGGGATTACCTCCTTATTAGCAAATTCTATGTTCAAGGGATCTTCTAATCATTCTCGGGGTGTATTAAGTCTTCTAGCAAATTCTTCAGATACAAAAGAACAGGTGGCACCCGAATCAAATAATACATAAGCATTTATATCATTGATTGGGATTATACCTGACACCACGTCCTTCGCAGCCACTGCGTCCTGGACGATCATGTTAAAAGTTCTGGCAGTTGGGCGGTTGGATTGTGCCAGTCCGGCAATCATTAGCTTGTTTCCTCCTTGTTGGTTGCTACCTCCGCCACTTCCCTTCTTTGGGCAGTCCTTAATCCGGTGCTCCGTCGAGCCACATGCAAAGTATCCTTGTATCTTTTTTGATTTCGGGTAGTTGGGTGAAATGTGCCCCTCCTGACCGCAGTTGTAACGAGTGTCTCATCCCTTCCAACACTCGCCCTGATGATTCTTTCCACACTTATTACAGGCCTCACTCTTTTTCTTAAATCCTCCACTAAAATTCCCCGATTGATTGTTGTTATTTTTGTTGTTGTTATTGTTATTCTCCCACTTTCTACTTCCTCCAGTACGGTTCTCTCCTCCAGTATTCTTTCCTTTCTTCTCCTTATTGTACAGACTTAGGTCCTCACTGCCACCTTCCGCAATGATCTCCTTCTCCAGCAATGTCGCAAAGGAATTAATTTGAAGAACTGATACCTTATTGAACAGCCACGGCTTCAGCCCTTGTTTTAATCATCTCGCCTTCCTTTCCTCATCTCCAACTTGGTGTTCCACAAATCGCGCTAGTTCATTTAACTTAGCCACGTACTGCGCCACCGCCATATCACCTTGCTTAAGTTCCAAAATTTTTACCTCCATCCTATTCTTCATGCTTTTCAGCAAGTAGTTCTCGAAAAATAGCGTCTTAAACCTATCCCATGTTATCGTCCCTTCTCCAGCTCTCTGCTGATTAGCCTCCCACCAATAGTTCGCTTCGCCTCTTATCATGTATGTAGCAAATACCGTCTTCTAGTCTTCACCCACGCGAGCTATAGTGAAAGCCTTCTCGATCTCTTTTATCCAGGTTTGCGCAATTATCAGGGTCAGTAGTACCTTCGAACTCTCGGGGATCCTACGCTTCTAAAGTCTTTGAAGTTTGTCACTGGTACTGCTTGAGGGTTAGGGCCAACGGGTTCGTTGTTCCTTCCCCTTAGAGCTTCTCCTAACAAGTCTACTAACTTCTGAATCGGGTCAACTTGTTCCCTCTTGTTATTAACTAAATTCCTCGGGTGCAGTCAATCTACGTCTTGGTGCCATGATCTGCATCACAAATTTTCATTTTATTATTGCTCAGCTATATTACTTAAGTATTTCTTTTAATACTAAAAAAATAAAATTTACAACACATTTTCCAAAATAAAGCTTCATTTATATTCATATGCCAAATCGCTTCATTATATGATTTCCCTAGCATACTGCTATAAATGTTATCACGTATCCCCTACTATCACAAAAGACGGGGAACACTAACACACTACCCCGCTAACAAAGGCTTACTCGGGGTTTACATCACTATCCCATACTTTACACAAAAAGTTGGGATTACAACATAGTATATACATCACATAAAGTACATACTACTAATGCTACGACTAGACGGATTAAGGGAATCTCATCCCATCATCCCACGCTCCACAACGCTCTTATAATCGATATATGCTATATACACAACCAACTCTCGGCTCATAGTATGTAGAGTCTGTCCCTGCTCCGCTAGGTAGTGGTACACACCGTCAATCACCCTCTAGAAAGCCGAACGGAACACATACCCCATCTTGTTCATCTTCCTCTTCTTGCATCTGACCTCATCCTCTAGGTCGTCAGCTCTCTCGTTAGCCGCTTCCCACTTCTCCTCAAAGTGTATCCTATCCATAACCTCCAACTCTAGCTGAGTACAGGAGTGCTTCTTTCTCTGTCTTCTCACTTAACTCTCTCTGTTCTAACTCTTCTAACTTTCCTGCCAAGTCTATATTTCTGGATACCGACCTGTGGAATAAGGTTCCCATCTGGATCCCTACCTCCCTGCGGTATGCAATCTCTACCTCTAACTCCTATATGTCTAACTTCCTCTGGTGGTCCTCATCCCTCAGCTTCTGGAACTCAGACTCTCTCTTCTGGGCTTCAGCCTCCAACTCCTGGACTCTGCAGTCCAACTCTAGAATACGCTCCTCGTACTCTCCCAGTATATGCTCCTCTAGATTAGGCTCGTAGGAGTCCTCCATGGGCTCCTCCTCTGTATGCCCGTCCTCAACAGGCTCGTCCTCCATAGGCTCCTCCTCGGGGTCGTACATTTATCAAAGTATTAAATTATTTGGTATGAGTATATATATTATTTGATTGCTTATATTTGTTTATTATATAATAAGCAAATAAAAGAAACTAATGTAGCCTAATATATAAATTAGGTATATAAATTAAATAACCTAAAGGTTATGGCATGGGAGAATATTAATATTAAAAATATTAACTAACTCTAATGGATTTATTTTATTATCTCCATTTATTAATTTTATAAAAGCAAGTCTAATTAGGTTAAGTAATTACATGAGTAAGGATTTGATTTACTAATTAAGTGAATGAAAACCCTAATTAAATGATTAGGGTGGGATATGATTAAAGGTATTGGACTTAGCCTAATTTCATTGCCCAAAGGTTTTAATTAGGGAACCCAAAAGAATTAATGTGGAGCTAAAGACTTTAGCCCAATTAAAGTGGGACATGTTGGACATTTAAGAAACTAATTAAGGCATTAAAAATAAAATAAAATGAGGGATAAAAAGGTCACATGGCCGGTCAAGATAAGAACGAAAAAAGAGGGGATGAATGTAAGTCATGCAATCCAACAACTCCTACCAACTACTTGCTAGGTGTCACATTCTAAAAGGAGCCAACACCATTATCTTTGCTTGCAAGCTAAGATGTAATTATTAAGAGAGCGAGAAGGATAGGACTTGCCAAGATATGGAATAGATATGATTTAGATGATATGTACAAATATACTAACACACAAAATCATTTCCTTTCTCTTCTCTTTGAATTCATTTCTCTCTCCTTTCTTATTAGTTAAGCAAAACAAAAGCAAGTGAGGGAGGGATATATTTTCACAGCCATTGAAGGTTATAGAGAGAGTGCTTTGTGTGTTCTTAGTCCCATAAACAAACTCTAGGATGAAGAAGAAAGAAATTATAAGCTAAGGTATAAGCTTTAACTAGTTTATTCAATTTATTTTGTGTATTTTTCATCAAAACTTGGATCTAAGATTTCAAAACTCTAAAACCTTGGATCTATATGTATATAAGTGTGATATGTTGAGATCTATCACTTTTGATGATCAAAAGTTAGATCAAAAGCAAGAAAAAGGAAACTATGTTTTAATAGTTAGAAAACCTTGATTTTCATAGTATAAATTATGTTTTGCTTGGATTTGGTGTATGTTTGGTGTAATAGATCATAGATCATGATAGATACATGATCTTAAGATGTATTAGTATGTATTATAATGATTTATGATATTTAATATTTGGTTAATCAAGGGATCTAGGAAGATTTCCTAGAAAACACAAAGATTAGAAAAACTATTTTTTTGAGAAAATGTAACATAAAATTCAAACGACCATATCTCCTAGTGTTTTTTGAATTTTTGAGTGTGGTCAATTTCTAGACTTAGATCTATAAGTCTTCTAACAGATTCAAGTAAAATCACTTAAAAATTCCATGTAGATTTCCGTCTCGGACAATTTTTAGCAAATGACGTAAAATCTGAAGAACGACAAAAGTAGACTGTCCAAAAATTTTAAGGGTAGTTTCGTCCACTTAGTTTGTGTAATAAATTTCGGCCTTATGGGACATGAAAATATATGAGATGAAGTAGTTTGTGTCCAAAAATGAGCTCATTCTGACTTAAATTGAGCAAGTTATGACTATTTCAATATTTATATTTTTTTGACAAAAATCTCTATAACTGGAGTTGTATAACTGCGATGGCCACGAAATTTAAACAGGAGGCTCACATTAACATGTATAAGATTTTGCCAAGAGTTGGGAATTTTTGGAGTTAAGCGTGAGGTAGTTATTTTCTTAAGGAAATAACTAGAAATGGATTTTTGAAAAATACTTAAGGAAATTGAAAAATTCCTGAAAAATTATTTTTGTGTATGGAATACATGTATTTGTGTGTGTACAAAAGATAAAAAATAATAATAAGATAATTTGGTTAAAAAAAGGGAATCCAGCTTGCTGGATTGGCCATCAGGTTGCTGGATTACAATCTGGTTTGCTGGATTGGCCATCAAGTGCTGGAATGGTCTGTTTGGATAATCCAGGCTGCTGGATTAGACGTAAGTTGAATCTAAGCTTGCTAGATTGGAGGTTAGTTGAATCCAGTCTGCTGGATTGGAAATTAGTTTACTAAATTATAGTTCAGTTTGAATCCAAGTTGCTGGATTAGGAATTTGACTTACTTAATTTATAAATGGACTTATAAAATGAAAGACTAAGTGTTAATTCAAAAGTTATATGACAAATAGTGTTAAGTCTAAGGTAGTACAGTCGTACTCTTTAATGGTTGATGTATAGTAGCTGGGCTAAACGACTCCTTCATATGGGGAAGGGATCTACGAATTAGTAACCGATCTAACTAACTGTGAAAATAGTGTAGACTAGACGGAAACTAATTTGTTAGTTGTTTGTGGGAAACCACTCAGTATACTATATTGAATATTATTAAAGACTCGATGTGTGCTAGGTTTAGACTTGTGTATATGTATAGTGTTAAGGTTATCTAATATTTGACTATGTGTTTAAATGTTAGATAGTTTACTTATAAAGTATGTTATGTTAATTGAAAGATATATCTTATAACTGATAGGTTTTTTCAATAAAGCGATTAACTTAAATTGCGTAGCAGTAATCGACGATACAGGCAAGTTCCTAAACTATAGTTTTATTGAGTAAGTTTCCTAACTCAATTTTGAGTTATTATTTTCAAAGAATGTTGGTGGATAATTATTGCTAATTATTCCACATCTCTAATGATTATTAATTCGCACTTAGTGCATGTTGCATATGTTCATCAGGTATGAAAGGCTGATCATCTTCATTACCCTAAGGTTCAGATAAATTTATTCATGTTCATTGTTGGCCATTCATCATTATTGACTTAGTTATTCATCTATGAAAATTGATTTACATTCTTCCACAATTATTATATTGTTGAACGTTTGTCAGCTTATTATTCTTTTTAATCATGATATATCTTCCTTTGTATTTAAAACTTGCTGGGCAAACTTATTGCTCACCCTTGCTATATCATGATAAATATTTCAGATTAAAGACGAAACTTAGGACACAGTCAAAGGCAAAGACAAGTTCCAGGATGGAATTATTATACGGTTAAAATGGTAATAGTCTAGGATACAAATAACATTGTATGTCGTGTAGGATATTGAATGCAGGTATTAAGTTAAGGTTACAGACCTTGGGAATTATGTTTAAATGTTATTGTATAAATAATTTATGTTTATATCTTTCATAGTAGTTATATAAATGATGTATCGTAACGTACTAGGTCCGAGGTTATGGGGACCTAGATTTGGGGGCGTCACAAGTAATATAGTTCTCGAAATCCAAAAGGGTATAGCAAGGTATGATAGTTCAAGGATAGCAAGAAATATCAACAGTTTTCAATAACAGTCGCTAAGGACATCAAAATATCAATAAGATTCAATATTAATTCACTTCACGATTTCAAGATAACTGAATACTGAGCAGTCACTAAGGACTATGAACTTCTACTGTAAGAACCGTGAATTTCATGAATATTTTTTTTTAATTTATTATTATTATATTATTTATTTTGATATAATAAGAAAACGAATGCGTATTGGAACCTAAATGTGTACGAGTTATGAGATAAATAATTCGATTATATTAAATTGAATTTATAAATGTGGAGAATTGCGACGAACTCGTGGAATGCCTTGTGTGGCATGAGAATGGAAATGATGATGATTTAATTAATTAAATGATGAAGGAATTAATAAGTGAAGGATTAATTAATATTACATTATTAATTAATCGTCGTAATTAGTAATATCATATTAATAAATAATTATTTATATTGTGTTATTATGAGTAACAAAACATTTATGAGTAAGTAATTGATGAATATGATAAGAGTTATATTTAATTGATTATTTGTTGAGTGCAATACAAGTGATAGTTAATCGTACAATAATGTTATTAAGTGTTGTTATGAATAATAATCAGTTATAGAGTAAATGAATTATTAAGTGAACAGTTAATCTATATTAATTGTTAATTATTATGAGAAATATAATAATAATCTGTTGATTTATTATTTTTGCAAGTAATAGTATAATACTAAGAAAATAGTTTATAAATATAATGAGATTTGTATTTATTAAACTATTGGAGAATGTGATTATTTATCGTATAATAATAATCGATAAGGGTAAGCAATGAAAGAATTACTACGTGAACAATTAATCGATATTAATTGTTATTTACTTTCTATCATGAGAAAATAGAATATTAATGATGATTAATTGATAATGTGTTGATTATTATTATTGCGAATAATATAATGATAATAAGCAACTTGTTTATAAATATAATAAGATTTATATTTATAAATGTTAGTTAATAACTTCATTAATTTATGAGGAATGAATTGATTAATATTTTATTAATTGCCATTATGAATAATAAAACAAATTAGTAAGTTATTAATATAATGAGATTATATTAATTGTTATGTGCATGTATGCGAAATTAAACATATAAAGTATATGTGATACAACTATATTATATAGTGTAGTGCGACATTTATGTGACTATACTATATATAGAAACCATATATTAAAATTTATTAAAACTATATCATATAGTGTAGTGCAACATCTATGTGACTATACTATATATAGAAACCATGTATTATGATTAAATAAATTATATGAGTTACATAATAAAGCTTATGTGATAACATGTGGTGTGTGGCCACATTAAAAGATGTACTATCATAAATAAACAAAGGTCATGTGGTGAATATTTCAATAGATATAATTGGAAATAATAGAATTGTAATGACATTATGTAACAATGTATATGTATGGATACATTAGAGGTGTATCTTATGGATTATTAAGTTGGACCAAGTGTATATTTAAATATATGAGAGGAGATAATAAATGATTATCTATTTTAATATTAATGTGAAATTGAAATAATAATTATTTCAATAAATATAAATAATTGAAATAATATAGTAATGTGGAAAGGTAATACCCAACTAGATTATATTCGAAATTATAAAATGTACATGGATTATATCATGTGTATATTAAACTTACTACATGTAATATTATTTCCTCATTAAAACTACATTGTAATTCTAATTGGATTTATAACCTAAGTATGTTGTATTGCATGGTTGCCAAGTTGCTGAGCTTCTAATTGGCTTGTCCTAAAATAACAGTCATATTCTCTTCACGTGATATACTCCAAGCTAGCCTATTCCCTATTCCCTCAAACTCAGCAAATTTTAGCTCATGATCAATGGGGGAGTGGGACTCATGATGGGTTCTACCAACTAATTACCTACCACTCCATAACCTTCATGTAATCCTTCAATCCGTTGGTTTGGTTTGGGAGAGAAAATCATTGTCTGGTTATTGTTTGTTCTAAAAATTGAGCCCCCTCCTTCACAAATTCATTTGTTGAGAAATTCTAAGTAAGAATTGAGAGTGTATTGTGAGTTGTTAGATAATTACAGAGGAAGAAGCTTCGATTCCAGCAAACATACTTTGCATTACAAAGGTATACTATAATTTCATTTCTTCATTTCTTGTTTTCTGTCAAAACTTTGATTCTTGAATTAAGCTTGAATAATGTGATAAGTTGATTGGATTATGTTTGTTAGCTATTATCTGAGTTAGTGGTATGTTTAAACTACAATGTGGCATGATTATAATAAAATTCGTAGAAAGAATTGAGATTTGGCTTAGCTTCTGCCGAAGCAGAAGCAATCAACTCGGTCCAGGAAACGGTTCAGCTGCGCCCTGGTTATATTGGGGTGCTGCGCAGCTGCGCTAGTACCGGACTTGCGTGTTGTTGGACAAGGACCCTGCGCAGCTGCGCCAGTTTTGAACTGGGGAGCTGCGCAGCTGCGCCGGTCCCTGATTCCAGTTTCTGCAGATTTTGTTCCTGCTTGATGTCTGCTAAGTGATAGATATTGAAAGGAATTAGGACAAGCATGCTAATGGGTTTGACCTACTTATATGAGTATATGGAGATAACATAAACATGACTTGGCTATGATTGCATGCAAGAATTATGAAACGACATATAGTGTTGAAGTAAACTTAAAGTTTAATGGACGAACGCCAACGTATATAAAGCATGATTATATTCTGATTTTCGAGGCATATTAGTATGAGGTAAAGATGCATGAAAGACATAATAACTTATGTATATATAGTTCATAGTATGACAAGAGCATGTTAGACCTCACTAGCAAACATTTCTAACAAAAATGTAAGTTTTGAAGGTTGATATTGACATGAAAAGACCATATATACATTCTGATTTTTTGGGCATGTTTATATAACCTTGAAATGCATATCGGACCTATTGACTTATGTATACGGATTTCCTGTTGTAACACGAACATGTTAGTAAGCCTTACTAATAAAAATATAAGTTTTGATTGAGAACCTTAACATGTTATTGCAAGTTTCGTATTCTGGAGTTTACGGACATATGAGATAATACTCGTAGATCCACTCATGTATCATACATATATATATATATACCATGCTAGATGCCATGATATCAAGTTAAGCATAAATGAAGCATGTTTTCAAACTAATAACAATGATAGTTACATGTATGCGATGTGAATATTCATGAGTATGCTTAATACAAGTTATATGACTACCGTATAGGTTTAAATGACAAGCATGATAACTTATGTGAATTCATGGCGTTGTATGACCCTAGGTCATTAGGAACCATAAATTAGAAGCTATATCACATATGTTTGGAATGAGGGAAAGTTATACAAACATAAAAGTATTCTTTAACGTATATATGATATGTGATATTATATGTTGTTATTTGAAACCGATTTTGACGATTAACTTATAGAAATGCCATAACTTGCTAAAATAAAATGTATTTAGTATTGATTGTGGTTTTAGGTGATATTAATAAATATGAGAGTATGTTGCTAGTTGTTACGATCTTATATGATAGGAGAATGTGTGTTAAACTCAAAACAAGGAACGTTAAGGATAAAAGTATATTAGTTGAGACTTGTGAATTAAATATGATACTATATAACTGTGTGGCTAGGCTAAGACTTAGCTTGCGTGTTAATTGTATATCCAAGATAAGATATGATGTTATACTATATGACTAATGAATATCCTATACATATAAATATATATATTGCGATAGGGATTCGAAAGTGTCGATTTATTTAACGAGGATAAACTATGCATAAGGCAAGTTTCCTGACTTACACTCATTTATAGTGCAAGTATCTGAACCCTACTTTTATTGTGTTGCAAGTATCCTATCCTTGAACGTCGTAAGCAAGTTCCCTAACTTATACTCTTTCATTGTGCAAGCTTCCTTGAAACCGTTCTTGTATATTAATTGCAAGTATCTGACTACTCTTTTATTGAGCAAGTATTTGATTCATACTCTTTATTGAACACATATTCGAGCTTGTACTAACTTTGGTCGTACGAGTAAATAGGTGCTAGAATAATTCTTGCCTTACAAACTTATGTTTCATAGATTGATTTAAATCACGATTATATTCTTCAAATTATTGTTGCGAGTATTGAACTCATAATCTGTTCTTATATACATTGTTGAAATTGTCTACGCCATTTAATTCGGCTAGACCAATATCATGAATTAGAAAACGATCCACACCAATTGCCTTGGTGCGGACTCTTAGAAATTGACTGAGTTGAACAACCCTTGTAAAAAGGGGAACTATATAGTCGGAGTGCCGACAGTGGTGTGGTAGGTTATGCATAACTCCAAGTACGATAGGCTGATCCCTTAATTGTACTTGGTTGGGTTACCAGAAATATTTTTGGTGATTCTAGTAGAAGTTCGTGGTTCTTAGCGACCACTCAGTATCCAGTATTTATTTACTTGAAACTTTGAATTCTTTGGATTCTTTTATAAATCCTTGGTCCACAGCGACACTTAGTGATATCTATTCATTCACTTGAAATTGTTGAAACTTTTGAATCCTTTAATAACTTCTCGACCCGTAGTAGTCCTTATTCAACTTCACAGAATAGATTTGGAAGTCATTGCTATTTATTTTGTTCACAACATTCTTATTTGAAATCCTGAGCGATTAATTACCATTTTACCCTTGAGATTTAGAACTGTATATATTCTTGTTCACATTTATTGGCATATTAGTTGCTGAGCAAATTTGTTGCTCACTCTTGCTTCCCATAAACATTTCAGTTAGGGCAGGGCAAGGTGGAACCCCAGGACAGGACAAGTGCGAAGGCAAGGCTATGGAGTAGCTGTGCTTTTCTATATTAGGATGTTTCTATTATGTTATATTAAGACTTATTTAATGTTATGTATTAAGAAATGTTTGGTTTAAGTTATGAAGTGTATTAGTAATAGTTTTGAGACTTGGGACGAGAATATTTATGTTATATCAATGTAAATTATTCTGTTATTCCATTGTTTGGGATTTTAGTTGTTATTAGAATTAGTACGTGATGAACCAAATTCGAGATCAGTGACAGTCTGAATTTGGGGACGTCACATCTACTAGAATTAACAGAAATATACTGAAAATCCAATAAAAACAAGTACAACAGGTGATCAGCCTAAAATACCCTACGGTATGCATATTGTTCAATCGTACTAAAGTGCGCATGTCGGTCTCCCAATAATATATAATTTTCCTTCAAAGAAGGTTGATCTTCTCAGTCAATATAAGACTTCGCACCAATTAATTGGTTTGGATAGCTTTCAAATCATGATATAAGTCTAGCCGAATTGAATGCCATAGACCACTCTTTATAAATTTAATACTTGACATTAAAGTTTGAAGAATATAATTGACTTTATCATAACTATGACACAATAAGTCATGATTCGAATAACTTACTTGCACAACAATAACTTAATACGAATTCAATAAGAATAGAGTTCAAATGCTTGCTTAAAATATCTGTTGAATAAAGTAATGCAAGGGTTTAGGATACTTGCCTTAAGCGTAGTTTACTCACGTAAAGCTAATCAACACTTTCGAATCCTATTATAATATATTTACATGTATAGGACACTCATTAGCTAAACACATCTGGTACATAAGCTTGATATGAAATTCAAGTATACACATATGATTTAGTCATATAATCCAATACGTATGCTACCATGTAGTTATTCATGTGTAGTATGAAATCAGATTATAGGTCACTATGATTTCAATTGACGTAGTTCGGAACCATCGTCAGACTTATCATTTGAAACTTATAAACACCTTGAAAATTTACTTTAGCATGCTCATAGACATTTCAATAACATTCTGGACATGTATCACAGAGTAAGGCAACCACACAAGTATGATTCAAGTTCAGGTCATAATAAAATAACTCTGGAAATTCTGCACATCGGTGCGCCCACGCTTGGTTTACACTAAGGAGTGGCGTGGCCGCGCGGCTCCTGGTGCAGACCAAGACAGGTCTGCTGTGACGCCCCCAAATTCCAGGACCGTCACGGGGTCTCTTGAATTCAGTTCGTCACGTGCTCATGGTAATACATTACAATAATAATACGACTAAATGTCGCATCGCACAGCGAAATAATACACAACTAATACCGAATAAATTATATTTAAATAATATAATTATTCACGTCCGAAGGTCTCGTAACTTAAACAGTGATTACATAGCTTAGACATATCTTAAACATAAATAACCTTAACTAGTACATAATATCATAAGTTCTTTATTACAATCATAAAATCCTACATAAACAAAGCTACTCAGTAGCCTTTCCCTTGCCCTTGTCGGTACTCGAGGGTCCGCACTGCTCGGCGTTAACTGAAATGTTTTTAGGGAAAGCAAGAATGAGCACAAATTGCTCAGCAAGTAATATACAATAATGGTGAGTAATATAATTCTCAATTCTCGAAAGGGTATAGCAAGGTTTGATAGGTCAAGGATAACAAGAATATCAACAGTTCTCAATAACAGTCGCTAAGGACAAAATAATATCAATGTGATTCAATAATAAATTAATTCAAGATAACTGAATACTGAGCCGTCACTAAGGACTATGAACTTTCATAGGAATTGACAGTAATAAACTAAAAAATCCAACAAAAACAAGTACAACAGGTGATCAGCCTAAAGTACCCTATGTTATGCATAACACTCAATCATACTAATGTCCGCGCGTCGGTTCTCCGACAGTTATATTTTGTTCTTCTCAGTCAAATACAAGATCCCACACCAATCAATTGGTTTGGGTCGCTTTTCAATAATATAAGTCTAGCCGAATCAAATGGCATAGACACTTTCACAATATTCAAGAACAATACTAAGTTCATCATGAATAATAGCTTTAACAAAATAAGAGTTCAAGTATGCTAATTCAATTCAAACGAGTAAGTAAAGAAACTAGCTCGCAATATACAAGGATAGAATACTTGCACCGTAAAAGAGTATAAGTTAGGAAACTTGCATCTAAAGAGATAAGGTTTAGATACTTACCTTATGCGTAGTTTACTCACGTAAAGCTAGCCAACAGTTTCGAATCCTATTTATAACGTATTACATGTATAGGATTTTCATTAGTTAACACATTCGGTACATAAGCTTGTTACTCAAATTAAATATACACACATTGTATTACCTTAGTCACACGTCATCAGCGTGTATATCATGTAGTATTCATGCATATTAGCTTTAACATAAGCTTTTTCTTAATAATTTCTCTAACACAAGGTCTAACAAGTTTGGTCATGAACAAGGACACTATAAACACTATATCATTCTCCTTTATATTTGGAATCAATCATGTGTATGAATCACTAAGTTCAGAACTCGAAGAACAAGTATTACTTCAAAGTTTGTTTTTAGAATACTAAGTTTATCTCAGAAACCATACCCTTTTTGTTAATCATTAATGCTAGTACAAGAAAACATGCTTACCTTACCTCATTTTATTCATATATATATGTTACACAAGTTAATATACTTGTTTAAACCAAACCACATAATATATGCATAACAGAAATCAAGCAGGATGTAGAATCTGCAGCAGGCTGCTGGTGCAACTGCGCAGATGCCCAGTACAAAACTGGCGCAGCTGCGCCAGCTTGCAGCCAGCGGCACTTTATTCTAGCCTCGGCAGACTTCCAACCCAAACACAGAAAATTCGTCACAAATTCAATTATAACTACCAGCATTGTATTACCAATATGTTTTTAAGCTAGTATAGCAACTAAACAAGTATGCTACAATCCAATTCAATATGATCAAGAATTAAGAATTTCAAGAATAGAAATTTTGATAGAGACAAAATGAAGAACAAGAATCATGGAATTATACCTCTGTAATTAGTTAATTGGACTTGCTGCTTAATTTAGAATGCTCACACTGATATATGTATATGCTCTCCCTCTCAACACTTAGCAAAATCTCAGCAAAGAAGAATAGAGAAGAAGAGCTCAATTTATAGAACAATAAATACCCAGACAATGCTTTAGTTCTTCAATTTAAACTAACGGATTGTTGTATTCTTTGATGTCTAATGAGAAGTTGGTAGTAGTTGGTGGAATGCATCATGAGAGCCACTCCCCATTGAATCATGCTAGCTAGAATGTGCTGAGTTTGAGGATATAGGGAGTAGGATAGCTTCATGAGTATTCACGTGTGAAGAGATAGTGACTATCATTAAGGGACAAGGCAAGGCAATCTCAGCATTCTAGTAAGTTTGTACTATATCATGTTATAACATATAAGCATAACATATATTATCTACACTTAGGTATTAAATTAGTGTCATAAGGCAATTTCATATAATATAGTAAGTGTAATTTATACGCATATAATCCATGTACATTTTATCTTACCAATATAGTCTTTTCAGATATTATCACCCTATATTGTCTCATTTATTATTAAATTCTACAAGCAACAAGTGATTACATTATATTTATGATATATCATTTTAATGTATACTTACATACCTGTTGTCACATAGGTATTAATCATGTAGCCTTATATATTTCAATCAATCTTAATACATGGTCTCTATGTGTAATATATTCACATTGCACTATATAACATAGTTTATGTATACGTGCATGGTCACACCTAAGTGTTTCTCTACACTATATATTATAGTCGTATTCCATATACTTTATATTTAATTCTTGCACATTTGCACATAGAAATCAATATAATCTCATCATATTAATAACTTACTTATTTATATTATTATTCATAATGTCAAACAAATAAATTATTCATCTCATTGATTAATTAACGATAATATTAATTAATTCATTCCTCATTGATTATTAATTTCCATAATAATCGATTAACACTTATGTGATTAAATATCACATTAAGTGAATATAAATCTTATTATATTTATAAACACATTGCTTATTATTACTATATTTCTTGCAATAATAATAATCACGTAGTATTAATCAATCATAGTTAATATTCCATAACCATTAATTAATATTCTATAATAGCAATTAACAATTAATATAGATTAATCGTTCACTTTAATAATTCATTCGTTAATTAATATAATCATTAATAATTCTCATCACTGTGCCACACAAGGCTATCAACGAGTTTATCGCAAACTCCATAAATTTCTCAATTATTATTATAATTATTCAATTTTATATAATTGAATCAATCCTTCTCACAACACTAAAATAATTTATATTCAAATAAATTCTCATTTGCATTAATATATTTATTTAATAATATTAGAAATTTCTCGGGTATTACATCCTCCCCCCTTATAAAAATTGTGTCCCGGAATTGTTACAAGGTTACACAAATAGATGGGGATGATCCCTCATCATCCTATCTTCTAACTCCCACGTAGCCCCCTCGACATCGTGGTTACGCCAAAGTACTTTAACAGATGAAATAATTTTATTTCTCAAGGTTTGCTCTTTCCTATCTAGTATCTGGACAGGAATCTCTTCATATGCCAAGTTCTTCTCCACTTGAATGGGCTCGTAAGAAATCACGTGCTTGTAGTCGGCCTTGTACGGTCGCAACACGGAAATGTGGAACACGTTGTGGATGTGCTCCAACTCGGGCGGTAACGTAACTTTGTATGCCATTTCGCCCACTCACTTCAGTATCTCGAACGGTCCTATGAATCTTGGACTCAATTTTCCTTTCTTGCCGAAACGGATCTTTCCCTTCCATGGAGATACCTTCAAGAATACGAAACTGCCGATTTTGAAGTCTCGGTCCTGCCGATGCAAAGCTGCGTACTTTTTCTGGCAGCTGCTACTAATCTGGCTCTTATCATTGTCACCACATCTGCGGTTTGTTAAACTAACTCTGGTCTGAGTATTCGTCGTTCTCCGACTTCGTCCCAATATAATGGCGTTCTGCACTTTCTTCCGTAAAGAGCTTTGTACGGTGGCATGCCGATACTCGTATGGTAACTATTATTATACGCAAATTCAACTAAGGGTAGGTGGTCATCCCAATTCCCTTAAAATCCATCATGCAAGTCCTAAGCATGTCCTCCAGCGTTTGTATTGTTCGCTCACTCTGTCCGTCTGTCTGAGGATGATAAGCGGTACTCAACCTCAACTGCGTTCCCATTCTCTCTTACAAACTCTTCCAAAAATTGGACGTGAAGCGCGGATCTTGATCAGAGACAATAGATACCGGCACTCCATGTCGTGAGACAATCTCCTTTATGTATAGACCCTGCTAACTGATTCAAACTTGTAACGGATCTTGATCGGTAGAAAATGTGCGGTCTTGGTAAGTCGATCCACGATAACCCAACTACCATCATAACCTTTTTGTGTAACTGGAAGTCCTACCACGAAGTCCATCGTAATATGCTCCCATTTCCACTCTGGTATTTCCAACGGTTGTAGTAAACCACTCGGTCGTTGATGCTCTGCTTTAACGTGTTGGCAAGTCAAACATCTACTGACACTCTGCGACTTCCCGTTTCAAATTGGGCCACCAAAAATGTTTTCTTAGATCTCGGTACATCTTAGTGCCTCCCGGATGAACGGAATATGTCGTACTGTGTGCCTCGTGCAAAATCTCTTCCCTTAACTTGGTTACTACTGGTACCCATACTCTTTCCTCAAATCTCAAAATACCGTCTTTATCCATTCAAAATTTTTCTTTCTCATTTTCTGTGATCCTCTTTCGGATTTTCTCACACTCTTCATCCTTTTCCTGGGCTTCCTTCACTCTATCCAATAATGTCGGATGAGCTTCCATTATAATTAACTTCTCACCAGACTTTTCTGGTCCTTTCACTTCTATCTCCAATTTCTCCATTTCTCTTATTAACTCTTCCTGAGTCGTCAAATTAAACAACTTTTCCCTTTCTTTTCTGCTCAGAGCGTCGGCAACCACGTTTGCCTTTCCCGGGTGATAAAGAATATCGCAGTCCATAGTCTTTGATTAATTCTAACCACCTTCTCTGCCGCATGCTCAACTCCTTCTGTATGAAGATATATTTCAGACTCTTGTGGTCCGAGTATATCTCATATTTCTCTCCGTATAAATAATGCCTCCATATCTTTAACGCAAAAACGACTGCCGCTAACTCTAAGTCGTGAGTAGGGTATCATTTTTCGTAATCGTTCAATTGTCGTGATGCATACGCAATGACTTTGCCATGCTGCATAAGAACACAGCCAACTCCTTTGTGCGTTGCATCACTATATACCACAAAATTTCCCGCATCATCTGGTAGTGATAACATAGGCGCTTCGCTCAATCTCTTCTTCAACTCCTGAAAACTCTCTTCGCATTTGTCAGTCCATACAAATTTCACCGTCTTTCTAGTTAAATTGGTCAATGGGGTTGCTATCTTAGAAAAATCTTGGATGAATCTTCGATAATACCCAGCTAACCCTAAAAAGCTTCTCACCTCCGTCGGTGTTCTCGGTTGTTCCCAATTACTTACTGCTTCTACCTTCGTAGGGTCTACAGAGATTCCGTTCTTATCCACCACGTGGCCTAAGAATTGAACCTTCTCCATCCAAAATTTGCACTTTGAAAATTTCGCATACATCTTCTCCTTCCTTAGTGCCTCCAAAACAATCATCAGATGTTCGGCGTGTTCTTCCTCTGTCTTCGAGTAGATCAATATGTCGTCGATAAAAACCACTTCAAATTTATCCAAGTATGGCTTGAAAACTAGGTTCATCAAGTCCATAAATGCTGTCGGAGCATTAGTCAATCCAAATGACATTACCAAAAACTCGTAGTGTCCATAATGGGTTCTAAACGTAGTCTTTGGTATGTCCTCATCCCTTACTTTTAGTTGATGATATCCTGTTCGTAGGTCAATTTTTGAGAAACACTTTGCTCCCTTCAGTTGATCAAACAGGTCGTCTATCCTCGGTAGCAGATATCGGTTCTTGATCGTTACTCTGTTCAATTCTCGATAATCGATACAGAGCTTCATCGATCCGTCCTTCTTCTTAACGAATAGTACTGGTGCTCCGCAAGGAGACACACTCGGTCGTATGTAACCTTTATTCAATAATTCTTGCAATTGTAACATCAATTCCTTCATTTCTACTGGCGCCATATGATATGGAGCTTTCGAAATAGGTGCCGTTCCCGGTGCTAAGTCTATTACAAATTCGATTTCTTGGTCTGGCGGAAGACCAGACAGATCGTCCGAAAACACATCTTAAAATTCATTCACTACGGATATATCCTTAATTTCTACTCCCTTCTTTCGAGTATCAACGATGTAAGCTAGATAACCTACACATCCTTTCCTTAACAATTTCTTGGCCTGCATCATCGTAACGCAGCACGATTGCTTAAGCGATGAACTACCATAAAACACTACCTTAGACTTACTAGGAGTCTGAAGGTTCACATTATTCTAACAATCAATTATCGCAGCATGGTTATACAACCAATCCATTCCCAGTATCACATCAAATTCTCCCAGTCTAATAGGAATCAAGTCTATGCTCAGTTCATGTTTTTTAATGTTTGCGCGATAATTTCGATAAACGTATTCTACAGGGATTATTTCCTTATTCGCAACTTCTATGCTCAAAGAATTTTCTAACCGTTCTCAGGGTGTACTAAGTTTACTAGCAAATTCTTCAGATATAAAAGAACAGGTGGCATCCGAATCAAATAATACATAAGCATTTATATCGTTGATTGGGATTATACCTGACACCACGTCCTTCGCAGCCACGGCGTCCTGGACGGTCATGTTAAAAGTTCTGGCGGTTGGGCGGTTGGATTGTGCTGGCCTGCTGATCATCAGCTTGTTGCCTCCTTGCTGATTGCTACCCCCGCTACTTCCCTTCTTTGGGCAGTCCTTAATTAGGTGCTCCGTCAAGCCACATGCAAAGCATCCTTGTATCTTCTTTGGTTTCGGACAGTTGGGCGAGATGTGCCCTTCCTGTCCGTAGTTGTAGCAAGTGCCACGTTCCTTCCAGCACTCACCCTGGTGATTCTTCCTACACTTTGGGCATCCTTCAGCCCTCTTCTTGAAACCTCCACGAAAATTCCCTGATTGATTATTGTTGTTTTTGTTGTTGTTGTTGTTATTCTCCCACTTTCTCTTTCCCAAATTACTTCCTCCACTGCTGCTTCCTCCAGTACGATTCTCTCCTCCAGCATTCTTTCCTTTCTTCTCCTTGTTATACAGACTTAAGGCCTCACTACCACCTTTCGCAATGATTTCCTTCTCTAATAACGTTACAAAGGAATCAATTTGAAGAACTGATACCTTATTGAACAGCCACGGCTTCAACACTTGTTCGAAGCGTCTAGCCTTCCTCTCTTCATCACCAACTTGGTGCTCTGCAAATCACCCTAGTTCGTTAAACTTAGCTGCGTATTGCGCCACCGTCATCTCACCTTATTTTAACTCTAAGAATTTCACCTCCATTCGGTTCTTCATACTCTTCGGGAAATAGTTCTCAAAGAATAGCATCTTAAATCTATCCCGGGTTATTGTCCCTTCTCCCGCTCTCTGCTGATTAGCCTCCTACCAGTAGTTAGCTTCTCCCCTCATCATGTACGTGGCAAACACCGTCTTCTGATCTTCACCTACGAGAGCTATAGTGAAAGCCTTCTCGATCTCCTTGATCCAGGTTTGTACGATGATTGGGTCGGTAGTTCCCTCGAACTCCGGGGGTCCTACACTCTTAAAGTCTTTAAAGGTTGTTACTGGCACAGCCTGAGGGTTTGAGCGAACGGGTTCATTGTTCCTTCCCCTTAAGGCTTCTCCTAACAAGTCTACCAGTTTCTGGATCGGGTCTACTTGTTCCCTCTCATTGTTCACTGACTCCTCAGGTGTAGTCAATCTACGTCTGGGCGGCATTATCTGCATCACAAATTTTCATTTTATTATTATTCAAGTATATTACTTAAGTATTTCTTTAAATACTAAAAGAATAAATTTATAACACGTTTTTGAAATAAACTTCATTTATATTCATATGCCAAATCGTTTCATTACATGATTTCCCTAGCATACTTCTATAAATGTTATCACATATATCCCCTAATATCACAAAAGACGGGGAATATACTAACATGCTACCATATTACCCCTCTAACAAAAGCTAACTCGGGGTTTACATCACTATCCCATACTTTACACAAAAAGTTGGGATTACAACATAGTATATACAATACATAAAGATAAATTCTACTAAACTACCACTAGACCATTTAAAGAAATCTCATCACATCATCCCGCGCTCCACTGTGCTCTTGTACTCCATCTGTGCTATATACGCAACCAGCTCTCGACTCAAGGTATGTAGAGTCTGTCCCTGCTCTGTCGGGTAGTGGTACACACCATCAATCACCCTCTCAAAAGCTGAACGGAACACATATCCCATCTTTTTCATCTTCCTCTTCTTGCACCTGACCTCGTCCTCTAGGTCGTCAGCTCTCTCATTGGCCGCTTCTCACTTCTCCTCGAAGTGTATCCTATCCATAACCTCCAACTATAGCTGAGTACGGAGTGCCTCTTTCTCAGTCTTCTCACTCAATTCTCTCTGTTCTACTTCTTCCAGCTTTCCTGCTATATTTACATTTCTCGCCACCGACCTGTGGAATAAAGTTCCCATCTGATCCCTGCCTCCCTATGATAAGCAATCTCTACTTCTAACTCCTGCATGGCCAGCTTCCTCTGGTGGTCCTCGTCCCTCAGCTTCTGGAACTCAGACTCTCTCTCATGGGCCTCGGCCTCCAGCTCCTAGACCCTGCAGTCTAACTCTAGGATCCGTTCCTCGTACTCTCCTAGCATTTATTCCTCTATAGTAGCCTCGTCAGAGTCCTCTACTGGCTCATCCTCCATCGGCTCGTCCTCCATCTGCTCCTCCTCTGGATCAGACTCTATCTCAATCTCGTCCTCATCGTCAGACTCGAATGGTGCAACAGCCTGTACTGGTGTAGCCTCTAGAGGTGCCTCGTATACTACATGTATATCCCTGGGCTCCTCCTCTGCCACTCTACTAGGTACACCTGTGTGTGTAATCCTACAATCACAAACACAAGACAAACAAATAGCAACTCCATTAGAATGTTGAATAAAACATAAGTTCATTGTATAGAATGAAGTTACATTTCATAACACGCTAAGTCTCGCTCTAGGGAAAACTCTATGTGAGTTTTATCTCCTTCCTAACTTCTAAGTTCTCCTAAGTTATAGTCTAAGGACACTCGTTCCTAAGGTTTATAACTACAGCTCTGATACCAACCTGTGACGCCCCCAAATTCCAGGACCGTCACGGGGTCTCTTGAATTCAATTCATTACGTGCTCATGGTAATACATCACAATAATAATACGACTAAATGTCGCATCGCACAGCGGAATAATACACAACTAATATCGAATAAATTACATTTAAATAATATAATTATTCACGTCCCAAGGTCTCGTAACTTAAACAGTGATTACATAGCTTAGACATATCTTAAACATAAATAACCTTATCTAGTACATAATATCATAAGTTCTTTATTACAATTATAAAGTCCTACATAAACAAAGCTACTCAGTAGCCTTTCCCTTGCCCTTGTCGGTACTCAAGGGTCCGCACTGCTCGGCCTTAACTGAAATATTTTTAGGGAAAGCAAGAATGAGCACAAATTGCTCAGCAAGTAATATACAATAAGGGTGAGTAATATAATTCTCAATTCTCGAAAGGGTATAACAAGGTTTGATAGTTCAAGGATAACAAGAATATCAACAGTTCTCAATAACAGTCGCTAAGGACAGAAAATATCAATGTGATTCAATAATAAATTAATTCAAAAATTCAAGATAACTGAATATTGAGCAGTCACTAAGGACTATGAACTTCAACATGAATTGACAGTAATAAACTAAAAAATCAAACAAAAACAAGTACAACAGGTGATCAGCCTAAAGTACCCTATATTATGCATAACACTCAATCATACTAATGTGCGCGCGTCGGTTCTCCGACAATTATATTTTGTTCTCTTAGTCAAATACAAGATCCCGCACCAATCAATTGGTTTGGGTCGTTTTTCAATAATATAAGTCTAGCCGAATCAAATGGCATAGACACTTTCACAATATTCAAGAACAATACTAAGTTCATCATGAATAATAGCTTTAATGAAAATAGAGTTAAAGTATGCTAATTTAATTCAAACGAGTAAGTAAAGAAACTAGCTCGCAATATACAAGGATAGAATACTTGCACCGTAAAAGAGTATAAGTTAGGAAACTTGCATCCAAAGAGATAAGGTTTAGATACTTGCCTTATGCGTAGTTTACTCACGTAAAGCTAGCCAACACTTTCGAATCCTATTTATAACATATTACATGTATAGGATTTTCATTAGTTAACACATTCGGTACATAAGCTTGTTACTCAAATTAAATATACACACATTGTATTACCTTAGTCACACGTCATTACATACTCATACGCATTCGGTATGAAATCAAATTATAAGTTACCATGAATTCAAATAACATTCGTATAGCATTATGTCATTTTTAATCGATTAGGCTTTCATTAGCTATGGAATTACTTTTCTCAATTGAAACATCTTCATGGTATGTTACTATCAAATATCAGTAGCAATTAGTCTTATTTAGCAGCTATAGCATTGAGGTGAGTTATCTGCCAAAAGTCAGATCAACAAAACTGCCCAAATTTCATTTTGGCCTGGCACAGCTGCGCCCTGGTT
Organism: Panax stipuleanatus; assembly: GCA_020205555.1. Lineage (NCBI taxonomy): Eukaryota > Viridiplantae > Streptophyta > Magnoliopsida > Apiales > Araliaceae > Panax > Panax stipuleanatus. The sequence continues at coordinate 112,018,928 of CM035120.1, forward strand.
AGGCCTAGGGGCGGCGCAGCTGCGCTTCCTGTAATACCCGAGAATTTCCATATATTATTAAATAAATATATTAATGGAAATGAGAATTTATTTGAATATAAATGATTTTGTGTTACGAGATGAATTAATTCAATTATATATAATTGAATAATTATAATAATTGAGAAATTGGTGGAGTTTGCGATAAACTCGTTGATTGCCTTGTGTGGCACAGTGGCGTAATATAAGAATGATTATATTAATTTAAGCGAACAATTAATCTATATTAATTGTTAATCGAAGAATATTAACTAACTGTTATAAAATACTAATGAGGATCGATTAACAATATGTGATTATTATTATTGCAAGAAACTTAATAATAATGAGCAACGTGTTTATAAATACAATAAGATTTATATCAAAGTGATAATTAATCATATAAGGGTTAATTAAATTGTTATGGAGGTTAACAATTATATTGATGGATGTAGGATACGTGTATATTATTAATTAATATTCAAATTATAAGATGAGAAATTATATGTGCAAGCATGCGAATTAAATGTATAGTAACTATATGTTATGATATGTGTAGGTGACAAATGATGTGTGGATATACATTAAAATAATGTATCATGGATCTATTATAAATAATTGTTGAGTAATACAATTTAATAATATATGATATAATGTAATGTGGTAGTATCCGATGGTATTATATCAGTAAGATAAACGTACCTGGATTATATGTGTGTAAATTACACTTATTACATTATGTGAAGTACATTGTGATTTAAATTATAACCTAAGAGTACATATATATATAACATATGTATATGGTGTGTATATACAAGTGTAGTATTTGCAAATGCTGAGGAGTTAAATCAATTGTCTCATTTTAAGTGTCCCATTTGCTCTTCACGTGCTTGACATACAGCTAAGGCCTATTCCTTCTTCTTCTCCCCAAACTCAGCAACTAGCATTTCATAGCTCATGATTGTGGAGGGAGTGGGATTCATGATGAATCCAACCACTAATTACCTACCCTTTGATAACCTTCATGCATTCCTATAATCCGTTAGTTTGATATGGGATACAATTGCTTTGTCTGTATAATGGGAGTTCTATAAATATAGCCTCATCTCCTTCACATTTCTTTTGCTGAGCATTTTGGCTAAGTGAGACTAGAGAGCATATATATATATATCAGTGTTATTGAGATAGCAGCAAGCTTAAATCATTTACAGAGGTATAAATCCCCTTCGTATCTTCATTGTCATTTTCTGTCAAAATTTCTATTCGTGAATTCTTGATTTCAGTTGGAAGTTATGGTTTTGTGAATTGAGAATAATAATTAGTTGTTTAAAGGACTTATATATGTGATTAGAATTACTATATATGCTTCATTGGTCTTCAATTTCATTTTTGGTGTTTCCATTTCTGAGATTTCTGTAAAAACATCAGATATAGTGAAATTAGTTAGAGTTCATGAAATTGGGAATTGATAATTGCTATTGACTGTTATAAAAGCATATATGTATGTATTAGTAAGTTAAACAAGTCTAATAGCATTTGGGTATGTTGAAATCGATGAAATGGAAGGTTTTTGGTCGGATTTCGCTGCAGTCTGAACTGCAGAAACTGCCTCGACGCCGCAGCGCCGCAGCCCGCGCCGCAGCGCCACTCGCGCCGCAGCCCGCGCCGCAGCGCCGCACGCAGCGCCACTCGCGCCGCAGCGCCAGTAGTGAGCTGCTGTGCCGCGCCGCAGCGCCAGCCTCTGTGTTCAGTTTTTCTGCATTCTGCAATAAAACTGTTATGAACTAATTGTTTGATTTTTGTTTAAACAAGCATGAAAGCATGATTAATACTTATATATAAACCTAATGAGGCAATGTGAACATGTTTTAGTATATTAGCATGCATGGTTAACCAAACGACATATAGTTTGAAAACGAACTTAAAGTTTCATGAACGACGTTAACATATATGAAGCATGTTAATATTCTGACTTTCGAGACATGTTAGTATGACCTAGAAACACATGAAATGCATACTAACTTATGTATATAGGTTCCGTGATATAATATGGACATGTGAACCCAACTAGTGCACCTTTCTAACAAAAATACAAGTTTTGAAGGTTGATATTGACATGTAAAAACCATGTATACATTCTGACTTTTCGAGCATGTTTATAGGGCCTTGAAATACATGAAAAGCATGTTAACTTGTGTATATGGGTTTCATAAGGAAGCATGAACATGATAGACCTTATTAATGAACTATACTAACAAAGTATAAGCTTTGAACGTGAACGTTGGTATGTTATGACGAGAATTAGAATTTGACATTTATGAACACATGTGATAGTACTCTTAGACTCATTCATGTGTCATGCATGTATATATACCATGATTAGTTGCCATGATTAAAGTTTAGCATGAACAAAGCATGTTTTCAAGATAATAACAATGCTAGCTACATATATGCAATACGAGTACTCATGAGCATGACTAATACAAGTTATATGAATATCTTATGTGTTTAAAAGCGACCATGTTAGACCATATGAGTTCGTGTCCTTGAATGGCTTTAAGTATTAACTTAAGAACCTATACCATGTACGATTGGATTTGGAAAAGTTATACAAGCATGTAAAGTATCCTTTAAATATGAATACATGCTACGTGATATTATATGATGTTACTTGAACCCGATTTTGACGGTTAACTTAAGGAGATGCCGTAACTTGCTAAAATGAAATATATTTAGTATTGATTGTGGTCTTATGAGATATTAATAATATGCAAGCATGTTTGCTAATTGTTGAGATCTTATATAATATGAGAATGCGTTTAAACTCTAAAGAAGGAACGTTAAGGATAGAAATTATATTCTATATAACTGTGTAGCTAGGTAAAACTTAGCTTATGTGTTGATCGTATATTCAAAGAGAAAATGTGAAGTTAAATTATATGACTAATGAATATCATATATATACGTAACTGTATTACGATAGGAATTCGAAAGTGTTGATTTGCTTTTCGTGGATAAACTACGCTAAAGGCAAGTTCTCTTACTTACACTCTTTTAAAGTGCAAGTATCCTAACCGACGCATTTACTTTATGCAAGGAAATCTATGATTGTGAAGGTTTCCTAACTTATACTCTTTTACTATGCAAGTATCCTATCTTGTGTATTGCGAACTAGTTTCCTATTTAATCAGTTGAATCGAATTAGCATACTTGAACTCTTATTTCATTAAAGCTATTATTCATGTTGAACTTAGTATTGTTCTTGAATATTGTGAAAGTGTCTATGCCATTTGATTCGGCTAGACTTATATTATTGAAAAGCGACCCAAACTAATTGATTGGTGCGGGATCTTGTATTTGACTGAGAAGAACAACCTTCTTTGAAGGGAATATATAATTGTCGGAGAACCGACGTGCACACTTGAGTATGGTTGATTGTTATGCATAACAAGGGTACTTTAGGCTGATCACCTGTTGTACCTGTTTTTGTTGGATTTTCAGTTTATTACTGTCAATTCTAGTAGAAGTTCATAGTCCGTAGTGACTACTCAGTATTCAATTTTCTTGAAATCTTGAATTGATTTATTATTGAATCATATTGATATTATTCTGTCCTTAGTGGCTGTTATTGAGAACTGTTGATATTCTTGCTATCCTTGAACTATCAAACTTTCCTATACCCTTTCGAGAATTGAGAATCTTATTACTCACCCTTATTGTATATTACTTGCTGGGCAATTTGTGCTCATTCTTGCTTTCCTTAAAACATTTCAGTTAAGGCAGAGCATGGTGAACCTTCGGGCGTTGATAAGGGCAAGGGCAAAGCTACCAACTAGCTTATGTCTGTTATGTTTTAAATATATTCATATTGTATGAAGATGATGTAGTAAGACTGGATTTGATTATGTTTAAGCTTAAGTTAGATTATGTAATAAGTCGTTAACTGATATTATTAGGTAATCTATTAAGTACTGTAGGTTGCGAGACTTGGGGGAATAATTATAATAAATCATTGTAAATTATTCTAAAATAGATTTTCCGCTGTGATCGTATGATATTTAATTATTATTATTGTGATGTATTACCATGAGCACGTGATGAACCGAATTCGAGAGACCAAGAGGCGGTCCTGGAATTTGGGGGCGTCACAGGTTGGTATCAGAGCTGTAGTTATAAACCTTAGGAACGAGTGTCCTTAGACTATAACTTAGGCGAACTTAGAAGTTAGGAAGGAGATAAAACTCATGTAGGGTTTTCCTTGAGAGACTTAGTCTGTTATGAAATGTAACTTCATTCTATACAATGAACTTATATTTTGTTTAACATTCTAATGGAGATGCTATTTCTTGTCTTGTGTTTGTGAGTGTAGGATGACAGACACAGGGGTACCTAGTAGAGTTGTAGAGGAGGAGCCCAGGGATATACACGTAGTATACGAGGCACCTCTAGAGGCTACACCAGTGCAGGCAGTTGCACCATCCGAGTTTGATGACGAGGATGAGATCGAGATTGAGATAGAGACTGATCCAGAGGAGGAGCCGATGGAGGATGAGCCAGTAGAGGACTCTGATGAGGCTACTATAGAGGAACAGATGTTAGGCGAGTACGAGGAGCGTATTCTAGAGTTAGACTGTAGAGTTCAGGAGCTGGAGGCAGAGGCCCACGAGAGAGAGTCTGAGTTCCAGAAGCTGAGGGACGAGGACCACCAGAGGAAGCTGGCTATGCAAGAGTTAGAGGTGGAGATTGCCTACCGTAGGGAGGCAGGGATCCAGATGGGGACTCTATTTCACAGGTCAGTGGCTAGGAATGTAGATTTGGCAGAGAAGCTAGAAGAGGTTGAGCAGAGGGAGCTGAGTGAGAAGACTGAGAAAGAGGCACTCCGTACTCAGCTAGAGTTGGAGGTGATGGATAGGTTACACTTCGAGGAGAAGTGGGAAGCGTCTAATGAGAGAGCCGACGACCTTGAGGACGAGGTCAGGTGCAAGAAGAGAAAGATGAACAAGATGGGGTATGTGTTCCGTTCGGCTTTTGAAAGGGTGATTGATGGTGTGTACCACTATCCGGCAGAACAGGGACAGACTCTACATACCTTGAGCCGAGAGCTGGTTGCGTATATAGCACAGTTGGAGTACAAGAGCGCAGTGGAGCGCGGGATGATGGGATGAGATTTCCTTAGTCAGTCTAGTGGTAGTACTAGTTGTGTCTTTATGTATTGTATATACTATGTTGTAATCCCGATCTTTTGTGTAAGATTTGGGATGATGATGTAAACCCCGAGTTAGCTTTTGTTAGAGGGGTAGTATGGTAGTAGGTTGGTATATTCCCCGTCTTTTGTGATATTAGGGGATATATGTGATAACATTTATAGCAGTATGCTGGGGAAATCATGTAATGAAAATGAAATGGCATATGAATATAAATGGAGTTGATTTCAGAAACGTGTTATAAATCTATTCTTTTAGTATTAAAAGAAATACTTAAGTAATATACTTGAATAATAATAAAATGAAAACTTGTGATGCAGATAATGCCGCCCAGACGTAGATTGACAGCACCCGAAGAATCTGTTAACAATGAGAGAGAACAAGTAGACCCGATCCAGAAACTGGTAGACTTGTTAGGAGAAGCCTTAAGGGGAAGGAACAATGAACCCGTTCGCCCGAACCCTCAAACTGTGCCAGTAACAACCTTTAAAGACTTTAAGAGTGTAGGACCCCCGGAGTTCGAGGGAACTACCGACCCAATCATCGCACAAACGTGGATCAAAGAGATCGAAAAAGCTTTCACTATAGCTAGCGTAGGCGAAGATCAGAAGACGGTGTTTGCCACGTACATGATGAGGGGAGAAGCGAACTACTGGTGGGAGGCTAATCAACAAAGAGCTGGAGAAGGGATAATAGCTTGGGATAAGTTTAAGACACTATTCTTCGAGAATTACTTTCCAAAGAGTATGAAGAATAGGATGGAGGTGAAATTCCTAGAGTTAAAACAAGGTGAGATGACGGTGGCGCAATACGCGGCTAGGTTTAACGAACTAGCGCGATTTGCGGAGCACCAAGTTGGTGAAGAAGAGAGGAAGGCTAGACGCTTTGAACAAGGGTTGAAGCCATGGCTGTTCAATAAGGTATCAGTTCTTCAAATTGATTCCTTTGCAACATTACTGGAGAAGGCAATCATTGCGGAAGGCGGCAGTGAGGCCTTAAGTCAGTATAACAAAGAAAAGAAAGGAAAGAATACTGGAGGAGAGAATCGTACGGGAGGAAGTAGTAGCGGAGGAAGCAACTTGGGAAAGAGAAAGTGGGAGAATAATAACAACAACAAAAACAACAATAATCAATCAGGGAATTTTCGTGGAGGTTTCAAGAAGAGGGCTGAAGGATGCCCGAAGTGTGGGAAGAATCACCAGGGCGAGTGCTGGAAGGGACGTAGCACTTGCTACAACTGCGGACAGGAAGGGCACATCTCGCCTAACTGTTTGAAACCGAAGAAGATACAAGGATGCTTTGCTTGTGGCTCGACGGAGCACCGAATTAAGGACTGCCCAAAGAAGGGAAGTGGCGGGGGTAGTAATCAGCAAGGAGGCAACAAGCTGATGATCGGTGGACCGGCACAATCCAACCGCCCAACCGCCAGAACCTTTAACATGACCGTCCAAGACGCAGTGGCTGCGAAGGATGTGGTGTCAGGTATAATCCCAATCAATGATATAAATGCTTATGTATTATTTGATTCGGGTGCCACCTGTTCTTTTGTATCTGAAGAATTTGCTAGTAGACTTAGTACACCTCGAGAACTATTAGAAAATCCTTTGATCATAGAAGTTGCTAATAAGGAAGTGATCCCTGTAGAATACGTTTATCGAAATTGTCGCGCAAATATTAGTAAACATGAACTGAACGTAGACTTGATTCCTATTAGACTGGGAGAATTTGACGTAATACTGGGAATGGATTGGTTGTATAACCATGCTGCGATAATTGACTGTCAGAACAAATGTGTGAACCTTCAGACTCCGAGTAAGTCTAAGGTAGTGTTTTATGGTAGCTCATCGCTTAAGCAATCGTGTTGCGTTACGATGATGCAGGCCAAGAAATTGTTAAGGAAAGGATGTGGAGGATATTTAGCTTACATCGTTGATACTCGGAAGAAGGGAGTAGAAATTAAGGATATATACGTAGTTAATGAATTCCAAGATGTGTTTCCGGACGATCTGCCTGGTCTTCCGCCAGACAGAGAAATCGAATTCGTAATAGACTTAGCACCGGGAACGGCACCGATTTCGAAAGCTCCATATCGTATGGCGCCAGTAGAAATGAAGGAATTAATGATGCAATTGCAAGAATTATTGGATAAGGGTTACATTCGACCGAGTGTTTCTCCTTGGGGAGCACCAGTACTATTCGTTAAGAAGAAGGACGGATCAATGAGGCTCTGTATCGATTATCGAGAATTGAATAGAGTAACGATAAAGAACCGGTATCCGCTACCGAGGATAGACGACTTATTTGATCAACTGAAGGGAGCAAAGTGTTTCTCAAAGATCGACCTACGAACAGGATATCATCAACTGAAGGTACGGGATGAGGACATACCAAAGACTGCGTTTCGAACCCGTTATGGACACTACGAGTTTTTGGTAATGTCATTCGGATTGACTAATGCTCCGGCAGCATTTATGGACTTGATGAACCGAGTTTTCAAGCCATACTTGGATAAATTTGTAGTGGTTTTTATCGACGACATTTTGATCTACTCAAAGACAGAGGAAGAACACGCCGAACATCTGAAGATTGTTTTGGAGGCGCTAAGGAAGGAGAAGATGTATGCAAAATTTTCTAAGTGCGAATTTTGGATGGAGAAGGTTCAATTCTTAGGCCACGTGGTGGATAAGAATGGAATCTCTGTAGACCCTGCGAAGGTTGAAGCAGTAAGTAATTGGGAACAACCGAGAACACCGACGGAGGTGAGAAGCTTTCTAGGGTTAGCTGGGTACTATCGAAGATTCATTCAAGATTTTTCTAAGATAGCAACCCCGCTGACCAATTTGACTAGAAAGACGGTGAAATTTGTATGGACCGACAAATGCGAAGAAAGTCTTCAAGAACTGAAAAGGAGATTGAGCGAAGCACCTGTATTATCATTACCAGATGATGCGGGAAATTTTGTGGTGTATAGTGATGCATCGCACAAGGGGCTTGGCTGTGTGCTCATGCAACATGGCAAGGTCATTGCATATGCATCACGACAATTAAAGGATTACGAAAAACGATACCCTACTCACGACTTAGAGTTAGCGGCAGTAGTTTTTGCGTTAAAGATATGGAGACATTATCTATACGGAGAAAAATGTGAGATATACACGGACCACAAGAGTCTGAAATATATCTTCACACAGAAGGAGTTAAACATGCGGCAGAGAAGGTGGTTAGAATTAATCAAAGACTATGATTGCGATATTCTTTATCACCCGGGAAAGGCAAATGTGGTTGCCGACGCTCTGAGCAGGAAAGGAAGGGAGAAGTTGTTTAATTTGACGACTCAGGAAGAGTTGATAAGAGAGATGGAGAAATTGGAGATAGAAGTAAAAGGACCAGAAAAGTCTGGTGAGAAGTTAATTGTAATGGAAGCTTGTCCGACGTTGTTGAATAGAGTAAAGGAAGCTCAGGAAAAGGATGAAGAGTGTGAGAAAATCCGAAAGAGGATCACAGAAAGTGAGGGAGAAAAATTTCGAATGGATAAAGACGGTATTTTGAGATTTGAAGGGAGAATGTGGGTACCAGCGGTAACTGAGTTGAGGGAAGAGATTTTGCACGAGGCACACAATACGACATATTCCGTTCATCCGGGAGGCACAAAGATGTACCGAGATCTAAGGCAACATTTTTGGTGGCCTAATTTGAAACGGGAAGTCGCAGAGTGCGTCAGTAAATGCTTGACTTGCCAACGCGTTAAAGCAGAACATCAGCGGCCAAGTGGTTTACTACAACCATTAGAAATACCAGAGTGGAAATGGGAGCATATTACCATGGACTTCGTGGTAGGACTTCCAGTTACACAGAAAGGTTATGATGCTATTTGGGTTATCGTGGATCGACTAACGAAGACCGCACACTTTCTACCAATCAAGATCCGCTACAGTTTGAACCAATTAGCAAGCCTATATGTAAAAGAAATTATTTCACGACATGGAGTGCCGGTGTCAATTGTCTCTGATCGAGATCCGCGCTTCACGTCCAATTTTTGGAAGAATTTGCAAGAAAGAATGGGAACGCAGTTGAGGTTGAGTACAGCTTACCATCCTCAGACAGACGGACAAAGTGAGCGAACAATACAAACGCTAGAAGACATGCTTAGGACTTGCGTGATGGATTTTAAGGGAAATTGGGACGACCACCTACCCTTAGTAGAATTCGCATATAATAATAGCTACCATGCGAGTATTGGCATGCCACCGTACGAAGCTCTTTACGGGAGAAAGTGCAGAACGCCGTTATGTTGGGACGAAGTCGGAGAACGACGAATACTCGGACCAGAGTTAGTTCAACAAACCGCAGACGTGGTGACAGTGATAAGAGCCAGACTTGTAGCAGCTCAAGATCGCCAGAAGAAATACGCAGATTTGCATCGGCAGGACCGAGACTTCAAAGTCGGCAGTTTCGTATTCTTAAAGGTATCTCCATGGAAGGGAAGAATCCGTTTCGGCAAGAAAGGAAAATTGAGTCCAAGATTCATAGGACCGTTCGAGATACTGAAGCGAGTGGGCGAAGTGGCATACAAAGTTGCGTTGCCACCCGAACTGGAGCATATCCACAACGTGTTCCACATTTCCGTGTTACGACCGTACAAGGCCGACTACAAGCACGTGATTTCTTACGAGCCCATTCAAGTGGAGAAGAACTTGGCGTATGAAGAAATTCCTGTCCAAATATTAGATAGGAAAGAACAAACTTTGAGAAATAAAGTTATTTCATCTGTAAAAGTACTTTGGCGTAACCACGATGTCGAGGAGGCAACGTGGGAGTTAGAAGATAGGATGAGGAGGGACTATCCCCATCTATTTGTGTAACCTTGTAGCAATTCCGGGACGGAATTTTTATAAGGGGGGGAGGATGTAATACCCGAGAATTTCCATATATTATTAAATAAATATATTAATGGAAATGAGAATTTATTTGAATATAAATGATTTTGTGTTACGAGATGAATTAATTCAATTATATATAATTGAATAATTATAATAATTGAGAAATTGGTGGAGTTTGCGATAAACTCGTTGATTGCCTTGTGTGGCACAGTGGCGTAATATAAGAATGATTATATTAATTTAAGCGAACAATTAATCTATATTAATTGTTAATCGAAGAATATTAATTAACTGTTATAAAATACTAATGAGGATCGATTAACAATATGTGATTATTATTATTGCAAGAAACTTAATAATAATGAGCAACGTGTTTATAAATACAATAAGATTTATATCAAAGTGATAATTAATCATATAAGGGTTAATTAAATTGTTATGGAGGTTAACAATTATATTGATGGATGTAGGATACGTGTATATTATTAATTAATATTCAAATTATAAGATGAGAAATTATATGTGCAAGCATGCGAATTAAATGTATAGTAACTATATGTTATGATATGTGTAGGTGACAAATGATGTGTGGATATACATTAAAATAATGTATCATGGATCTATTATAAATAATTGTTGAGTAATACAATTTAATAATATATGATATAATGTAATGTGGTAGTATCCGATGGTATTATATCAGTAAGATAAACGTACCTGGATTATATGTGTGTAAATTACACTTATTACATTATGTGAAGTACATTGTGATTTAAATTATAACCTAAGAGTACATATATATATAACATATGTATATGGTGTGTATATACAAGTGTAGTATTTGCAAATGCTGAGGAGTTAAATCAATTGTCTCATTTTAAGTGTCCCATTTGCTCTTCACGTGCTTGACATACAGCTAAGGCCTATTCCTTCTTCTTCTCCCCAAACTCAGCAACTAGCATTTCATAGCTCATGATTGTGGAGGGAGTGGGATTCATGATGAATCCAACCACTAATTACCTACCCTTTGATAACCTTCATGCATTCCTATAATCCGTTAGTTTGATATGGGATACAATTGCTTTGTCTGTATAATGGGAGTTCTATAAATATAGCCTCATCTCCTTCACATTTCTTTTGCTGAGCATTTTGGCTAAGTGAGACTAGAGAGCATATATATATATATATCAGTGTTATTGAGATAGCAGCAAGCTTAAATCATTTACAGAGGTATAAATCCCCTTCGTATCTTCATTGTCATTTTCTGTCAAAATTTCTATTCGTGAATTCTTGATTTCAGTTGGAAGTTATGGTTTTGTGAATTGAGAATAATAATTAGTTGTTTAAAGGACTTATATATGTGATTAGAATTACTATATATGCTTCATTGGTCTTCAATTTCATTTTTGGTGTTTCCATTTCTGAGATTTCTGTAAAAACATCAGATATAGTGAAATTAGTTAGAGTTCATGAAATTGGGAATTGATAATTGCTATTGACTGTTATAAAGCATATATGTATGTATTAGTAAGTTAAACAAGTCTAATAGCATTTGGGTATGTTGAAATCGATGAAATGGAAGGTTTTTGGTCGGATTTCGCTGCAGTCTGAACTGCAGAAACTGCCTCGACGCCGCAGCGCCGCAGCCCGCGCCGCAGCGCCACTCGCGCCGCAGCCCGCGCCGCAGCGCCGCACGCAGCGCCACTCGCGCCGCAGCGCCAGTAGTGAGCTGCTGTGCCGCGCCGCAGCGCCAGCCTCTGTGTTCAGTTTTTCTGCATTCTGCAATAAAACTGTTATGAACTAATTGTTTGATTTTTGTTTAAACAAGCATGAAAGCATGATTAATACTTATATATAAACCTAATGAGGCAATGTGAACATGTTTTAGTATATTAGCATGCATGGTTAACCAAACGACATATAGTTTGAAAACGAACTTAAAGTTTCATGAACGACGTTAACATATATGAAGCATGTTAATATTCTGACTTTCGAGACATGTTAGTATGACCTAGAAACACATGAAATGCATACTAACTTATGTATATAGGTTCCGTGATATAATATGGACATGTGAACCCAACTAGTGCACCTTTCTAACAAAAATACAAGTTTTGAAGGTTGATATTGACATGTAAAAACCATGTATACATTCTGACTTTTCGAGCATGTTTATAGGGCCTTGAAATACATGAAAAGCATGTTAACTTGTGTATATGGGTTTCATAAGGAAGCATGAACATGATAGACCTTATTAATGAACTATACTAACAAAGTATAAGCTTTGAACGTGAACGTTGGTATGTTATGACGAGAATTAGAATTTGACATTTATGAACACATGTGATAGTACTCTTAGACTCATTCATGTGTCATGCATGTATATATACCATGATTAGTTGCCATGATTAAAGTTTAGCATGAACAAAGCATGTTTTCAAGATAATAACAATGCTAGCTACATATATGCAATACGAGTACTCATGAGCATGACTAATACAAGTTATATGAATATCTTATGTGTTTAAAAGCGACCATGTTAGACCATATGAGTTCGTGTCCTTGAATGGCTTTAAGTATTAACTTAAGAACCTATACCATGTACGATTGGATTTGGAAAAGTTATACAAGCATGTAAAGTATCCTTTAAATATGAATACATGCTACGTGATATTATATGATGTTACTTGAACCCGATTTTGACGGTTAACTTAAGGAGATGCCGTAACTTGCTAAAATGAAATATATTTAGTATTGATTGTGGTCTTATGAGATATTAATAATATGCAAGCATGTTTGCTAATTGTTGAGATCTTATATAATATGAGAATGCGTTTAAACTCTAAAGAAGGAACGTTAAGGATAGAAATTATATTCTATATAACTGTGTAGCTAGGTAAAACTTAGCTTATGTGTTGATCGTATATTCAAAGAGAAAATGTGAAGTTAAATTATATGACTAATGAATATCATATATACGTAACTGTATTACGATAGGAATTCGAAAGTGTTGATTTGCTTTTCGTGGATAAACTACGCTAAAGGCAAGTTCTCTTACTTACACTCTTTTAAAGTGCAAGTATCCTAACCGACGCATTTACTTTATGCAAGGAAATCTATGATTGTGAAGGTTTCCTAACTTATACTCTTTTACTATGCAAGTATCCTATCTTGTGTATTGCGAACTAGTTTCCTATTTAATCAGTTGAATCGAATTAGCATACTTGAACTCTTATTTCATTAAAGCTATTATTCATGTTGAACTTAGTATTGTTCTTGAATATTGTGAAAGTGTCTATGCCATTTGATTCGGCTAGACTTATATTATTGAAAAGCGACCCAAACTAATTGATTGGTGCGGGATCTTGTATTTGACTGAGAAGAACAACCTTCTTTGAAGGGAATATATAATTGTCGGAGAACCGACGTGCACACTTGAGTATGGTTGATTGTTATGCATAACAAGGGTACTTTAGGCTGATCACCTGTTGTACCTGTTTTTGTTGGATTTTCAGTTTATTACTGTCAATTCTAGTAGAAGTTCATAGTCCGTAGTGACTACTCAGTATTCAATTATCTTGAAATCTTGAATTGATTTATTATTGAATCATATTGATATTATTCTGTCCTTAGTGGCTGTTATTGAGAACTGTTGATATTCTTGCTATCCTTGAACTATCAAACTTTCCTATACCCTTTCGAGAATTGAGAATCTTATTACTCACCCTTATTGTATATTACTTGCTGGGCAATTTGTGCTCATTCTTGCTTTCCTTAAAACATTTCAGTTAAGGCAGAGCATGGTGAACCTTCGGGCGTTGATAAGGGCAAGGGCAAAGCTACCAACTAGCTTATGTCTGTTATGTTTTAAATATATTCATATTGTATGAAGATGATGTAGTAAGACTGGATTTGATTATGTTTAAGCTTAAGTTAGATTATGTAATAAGTCGTTAACTGATATTATTAGGTAATCTATTAAGTACTGTAGGTTGCGAGACTTGGGGGAATAATTATAATAAATCATTGTAAATTATTCTAAAATAGATTTTCCGCTGTGATCGTATGATATTTAATTATTATTATTGTGATGTATTACCATGAGCACGTGATGAACCGAATTCGAGAGACCAAGAGGCGGTCCTGGAATTTGGGGGCGTCACACTTCCCCCTGGCCAGACCAGGGTTAGGCTGCTGCTGCTGTCCAACACATAAGCATACTACTTAATATACTTTCATGCTAGAGGACTTTTCATAAGCTTATGACCATCTTAAGTTCACTTTTACATGTCATGGTCTTAGTTTAGGATCGCCACGGGAATTAAGGCCAACTAGGGTCATATAATTATAATGAGTACTAATTAATCATATGTTTACATAAAGAGATCACATAATCTGTACTACGTATGCTTATAAGTGTTCACATCTTGTGTCCATAGCTAGCATCGTTTATTACTTTAAAGCATACCTATACTTATGCTTGGTTTACTACCGTTATATCAAACATATAAGAGTCATTCTTAGAGACATAATGAATGTAAACATGTCATTTTACATTCTAAGAACTTAACTACTCATACTTAATGCACTTGGTTCGAAAGCATACCCAATTTTGCTTTTGAATCCATTTTAAACTTGAACAACGCAATTTAACACATACAAGGCAACTTCAAAGCTCTTATCGTATATAGTCAAGTCATATTAACACTTTTGCATGATCAGCATGTATATCATGTAGTATTCATGCATATTAGCTTTAACATAACAAGCTTTTTCTTAATAATTTCTCTAACACAAGGTCTAACAAGTTTGGTCATGAACAAGGACACTATAAACACTATATCATGCTCCTTTATATTTGGAATCAATTATGTGTATGAATCACTATGTTCAGAACTTGTAGAACAAGTATTACTTCAAAGTTTGTTTTTAGAATACTAAGTTTATCTCAGAAACCATACCCTTTTTGTTAATCATGTATGCTAGTACAAGAAAACATGCTTACCTTGCCTCATTTTATTCATATATATATGTTACACAAGTTAGTATGCTTGTTTAGACCAAACCACATAATATATGCATAACAGAAATCAAGCAGGATGTAGAATCTACAGTAGGCTGCTGGCGCAGCTGCGCAGCTGCCCAGTACAAAATTGGCGCAGCTGCGCCGGCTTCCAGCCAGGGGCAGACTGTTCTAGCCTCGGCAGACTTCCAGCCCAAACACAGAAAATTCGTCACAAATTCGATTATAACTATCAGCATTGTATTACCAATATGTTTTTAAGCTAATATAACAACTAAACAAGTATGCTACAATCCAATTACAATCCAATTCAACATGATCAAGAATTAAGAATTTCAAGAATAGAAATTTTGACAGAGACAAAATGAAGAACAAGAATCATGGAATTATACCTCTGTAATTAGTTAATTGGACTTGCTGCTTAATTTAGAATGCTCACACTGATATATGTATATGCTCTCCCTCTCAACACTTAGCAAAATCTCAACAAAGAAGAATAGAGAAGAAGAGCTCAATTTATAGAACAACAAATACCCAGACAATGCTTTAGTTCTTCAATTTAAACTAACGAATTGTTGTATTCTTTGATGGCTAATGAGAAGTTGGTAGTAGTTGGTGGAATGCATCATGAGAGCCACTCCCCATTAAATCATGCTAGCTAGAATGTGCTGAGTTTGAGGATATAGGGAGTAGGATAGCTTCATGAGTATTCACGTGTGAAGAGATAGTGACTATCATTAAGGGACAAGGCAAAGCAATCTCAGCATTCTAGTAAGTTTGTACTATATCATGTTATAACATATAAGCATAACATATATTATCTACACTTAGGTATTAAATTAGTGTCACAAGGCAATTTCATATAATATAGTAAGTGTAATTTGTACGCATATAATCCATGTACATTTTATCTTACCAATATAGTCTTTTCAGATATTATCACCCTATATTGTCTTCTTTATTATTAAATTCTACAATCAACAAGTGATTACATTATATTCATGATATATCATTTTAATGTATACTTACATACCTATTGCCACATAGGTATTAATCATGTAGCTTATATATTTCAATCAATCTTAATACATGGTCTCTATGTGTAATATATTCACATTACACTATATAACATAGTTTATGTATACTTGCATGGTCACACCTAAGTGTTTCTCTACACTATATATTATAGTCGTATTACATATACTTTATATTTAATTCTTGCACATTTGCACATAGAAATCAATATAATCTCATCATATTAATAACTTACTTATTTATTTTATTATTCATAATGTCAAATAAATAAATTATTCATCTCATTGATTAATTAACGATAATATTAATTAATTCATTCCTCATTGATTATTAATTTTCATAATAATCGATTAACACTTATGTGATTAAATATCACATTAAGTGAATATAAATCTTATTATATTTATAACCACATTGCTTATTATTACTATATTTCTTGCAATAATAATAATCACGTATTATTAATCAATCATATTTAATATTCCATAACCATTAATTAATATTTTATAATAGCAATTAACAATTAATATAGATTAATCGTTCACTTTAATAATTCATTCGTTAATTAATATAATCATTAATAATTCTCATCACTGTGCCACACAAGGCTATCAACGAGTTTATCGCAAACTCCATAAACTTCTCAACTATTATTATAATTATTCAATTTTATATAATTGAATCAATCCTTCTCACAACACAAAATCATTTATATTCAAATAAATTTTCATTTTCATTAATATATTTATTTAATAATATTAGGAATTTCTCGAGTATTACAGCTGCTCCTGCAGAAAACCAACTCAATACGCATTGCACACATAAGAAAGATTATGACAACTACACATGTTAGGAACCGAAAACTAAGTTCAATTCGTTATCCATTCTTATCTAATCAAAGCTTTAAGTGATCAAGTAACAACATCTCTTACGTTTAATTGCTATACATATGTCATGAGGTCACTAAGTATCATATATACATGTTCAAGTTACTTTAGTCATGCTTTTCATGTTCTTTGTTTCACTTCTTTGAAACTTGTTCTTAATCATACTCAACTATTGTACAATGCATAAGACTAACTAGTCATTCAGGATAATCATGTCTATAGGCATGTCACACCTAATCATGAAGTCACATTCTAGAATACTTACAACGTAGTTATTGACAAACTAGTTTTCAAGATTTTTTTTGAAAAACTTATATTAAGCCACCAAGCATGCAAAGCTACTTCACTTGCTATTCCTCATACTTTCATATATGCATAGCTATAACATATAAGCATGCTCACAAGTTTCAAGCTCAAAGTGTAAATAGTTCATTAAGTTCGCCTTTGAATTCTATGCTATCAAAACTATTTAAGCATATAAGGTAAGTCCACTCATATTATGCTTTCATGCTTTCACGCTTTCTTGTGCATGAATATATATGAAATCAAATCATGATACCAAGTTCGGAATTCAAGTATACATAGCTTATTGTACACATAGCAAGTATAGTCTTTTACTTGAAAACTTATTTCAATTCATACATGGATAGTCTAACAATATAACTATCATATTGTCACATGTCAAGGCATATCAGAACGTAATACATTTGAACATAAGGTTAGAACATGTATTACACCATGTTTATCAAACTAGTTTCCAAATCTTTAAGCTTTCTTCAAAATACTCAAATTAACATGGCTTACTATATACATAGCAATCTTATTCCACATGTTAAGGTGCTTTATATGCATACTCTAACTAGTATAACATGCTCAATACATCAAAAGGGATAACAACATCACCAACTATTTCTGTAGAGGGGCGCGACCGCTCCTCAATTGTACTAGGGAGTGGCGCAGCCACGCGACTCCGGTTCCAGACAAGAAAGTTCTCTGCTAAAGCAGAGCTCCAGCCAAGCCTCACATTCCCTCATGAAGCAAGCTTACTAACTATCACATTGCACATATAATACATCTATATACATTACTAACTATGCTAGCACCTTATCACACATCAATTTCAAGTATCTCACGTTTAATTCTATGAATTGAATTTCAAGGTGGGTTTAGAGATTATACCTCTTGAGCTCAAATTTGTACAAGACTTGCTCCCTAATCTCAGAATTCTTCCTAAGAATATCCTTACTCTCTCTATAACACTTAGCAATTAATCTAGCAAAATGAAATGTGAAGGGGAGCTTGCCATTTATATAGAATTGATTGTCCATACAAATGCTTTACACCATGAATGAAACTATTGGAAGGAAGAAAAAATCCATGGACATTAGATAGTTGGTGAGGAGTTGTTATATTCCATCATGAAGCCCACTCCCCATGAATTATGATAGCTAGAATGGAACTTGGGAGAAGAAGATGGAACAGGCTTCTAGCCTTTTTGTATTACACGTAAATGAGAAATGGAGAGTGACTCTCTATTAGGGACAAGCCATTATCAGCATTTGCAAATTGGTATAACACCAATACTAAGGTCTATTATACATATGCACATATATACTTAGGTCTAAGTTCACTTAGAAGTATACATGGACTATAATTGAGATAATGATATTACAAAATAGCAAGTTGGGGGTATATTTCTATACACATCATATAATCCACGTACATTTTTATAATACTTTGATACAACTTAATTGGGCATTATTACACCACATTGTTACAACCTCTATTATTATTTTAATTTCATTATTCTTACAATATTGTTTCCATATTGTGTAGTCTCACTAAAGTGTCACATTACACTTTATATAATATGGTTTGAGTCTATATTATATAATGTACACATACTATGAATTCTCATAAGTCCACCCATGTGGCTCACTTCCTTTTATAATATAATTTCTATATTACATAGTTATGTCAAATGTCACATTATACTTTATATAGTTACAGTTACTATACAATATGCGATTACGTAACTTTACACTAAACAATTCATTGAACAAATATTAATCCCAATATTAATTAACCATTTATTCGTTAATATGTTATTACTAATAATAACCCTTAATTAATAATATATTATTAATTAATCATCCACTCATTAATTCTTTCTTTAATTAACTTAACTCATCATAATTCTCATCATTGTGCCACATCAGGCATTCATCGAGCTTATCATAAACTCCACATTCTTTCTTAATTGTTATAAATTAAATTTGCAACAATTGAGTTAACTCATTTCATATCACATAAATATTTATATTCAAATAAATATTCATTCCCATTAATATATTCATTTAATTATGTATGAAAATTCTCGGGTATTACATCCTCCCCCCTTATAAAAATTCCGTCCTCGGAATTGCTACAAGGTTACACAAATAGATGGGGATAATCCTTCATCATCCTATCTTCTAACTCCCACGTAGCCTCCTCGACATCGTGGTTACGCCAAAGTACTTTTACAAATGAAATAATTTTATTTTTTAAGGTTTTCTCTTTCCTATCTAATATCTGGACAAGAATTTCTTTATAAGCTAAGTTCTTCTCCACTTGGATAGGTTCATAGGAAATCACGTGTTTGTAGTCAGCCTTATACGCTCGCAACACTGAAATGTGGAAGACGTTGTGGATGTGTTCCAACTCAAGTGGTAATGCAACTTTGTATGCTACTTCGCCCATTCGCTTCAGTATCTCAAATGGTCCTATGAATCTTGGGCTCAACTATCCTTTCTTACCGAAACGGATCTTTTCTTTCCAAGGAGATACCTTTAAGAATACAAAACTGTCGACTTTAAAGTCCCGGACTTGTCGATGCAAGTCTGCGTACTTTTTCTGGCAATCTTGAGCTGCTACTAGTCTGGCTCTTATCACTGTCACCACGTCCGCGGTTTGTTGTACTAACTCTGGTCTGAGTATTCGTCGTTCTCCAACTTCGTCCCAACATAACGGCATTCTGCATTTTCTTTAGTAAAGAGCTTCGTATGGTGGCATGCCGATACTCGCATGGTAACTATTGTTATATGCAAATTCTACTAAGGGCAGGTGGTCGTCCCAATTTCCCTTGAAGTCCATCACGCAAGTCCTAAGCATGTCTTCTAGTGTTTGTATAGTTTGCTCACTCTTTCCGTCTGTCTGAGGATGATAAGCGGTACTTAACCTCAACTGTGTTCCCATTCTCTCTTGCATGCTTTTCCAAAAATTTAATGTGAAGCGCAGATCTCGATCAGAGACAATTGATACCGACACTCCATGTCGTGAAATAATCCCCTTTACGTACAGACTCGCTAACTGATTCAAACTATAGTGGAACTTGATTGGTAGAAAATGTGCGGTCCTTGTATGTCGATCCACGATAACCCAAATGGCATCATATCCCTTCTGTGTGACTGAAAGTCCTACCACGAAGTCCATCGTAATGTGCTCCCATTTCCATTTTGGTATTTACAATGGTTGTAGTAAACCACTCGACCGCTGATGCTCTTCTTTAACGCGTTGGCAAGTCAGACATCTACTAACGTACTCTGCGACTTCTCGTTTCAGATTGGGCCACCAAAAATGTTACCTCAAATCTGAGTACATCTTCGTGCCTCCCGGATGAACGAAATACGTCGTATTATGTGCCTCGTACAAAATCTCTTCTCTCAATTCGGTTACCGCTGGCACCCACACTTTCCCTTCAAATCTCAAGATACCGTCTTTATCCTTTCTGAATCTTACTTCTCCATTTTCTGCGATCCTCTTTCTAATTTTCTAGTACTCTTCATCTTTCTCCTGTGATTTCTTCACTCTATCCTACAATGTCGGACGAGCTTCCATTACTAACAACTTTACTTCAGACCTCTCTGGTCCTTTTACCTCTATCTCTAATTTTTCTATCTCTCTTATCAACTCTTCCTGAGTCGTCAAATGAAACAATTTCTCCCTTCCTTTCCTGCTCAGAGCGTCGGCAACACGTTTGCCTTCCCCGGGTGATAAAGAATATCGCAGTCATAGTCTTTGATCAATTCTAACCACCTCCTCTGATGTATATTCAACTCCTTCTGTGTGAAGATATATTTCAGACTCTTGTGGTCCGTGTATATCTCACATTTCTCTCCGTACAAATAATGCCTCCAAATCTTCAGCGCAAAAACTACTGCCGCTAACTCTAAGTCGTGAGTAGGGTATCGTTTTTCGTAGTCCTTTAATTGTCGTGATGCATACACAATGACCTTTCTGTGCTGCATAAGCACACAGCCATGTCCCTTGTGCGATGCGTCACTATACACCACAAAATTTCCCGCTATACACCACAAAATTTCCCGCATTATCTGGTAATGACAACACAGGTGCCTCGCTTAATCTCTTCTTCAACTCTTGAAAACTTTCTTCACATTTGTCCGTCCATACAAATTTCACCGTCTTCCTCGTCAGATTTGTCAACGGAGTTGCTATCTTAGAAAAATCCTGGATGAATCTTCGATAGTACCCAGCTAACCCTAAGAAACTTCTCACCTCTGTTAGTGTTCTCGGTTGCTCCCAATTACTTACTGCCTCAACCTTTGCAGGGTCTACTGAGATTCCATTCTTATCCAACACGTGACCTAAGAATTGAACCTTCTCCATCCAAAATTCACACTTAGAAAATTTCGCATACATCCTATCCTTTCTTAGCGCTTCCAGAACCATCTTCAGATGTTTGGCTTGCTCTTCCTCGGTCTTTGAGTAGATCAAGATGTCGTTGATGAAAACTACTACGAACTTATCCAAGTATGGCTTGAAGACTCGGTTCATCAAGTCCATGAATGTTGTCGGAGCATTAGTCAATCTGAATGACATTACCAAAAACTCGTAATGTCCATAACGGGTTCGAAACGCAGTCTTTGGTATGTCCTCATCCCGTACCTACAATTGGTGATAACCTGTTCGTAGGTCTATCTTCGAAAAAAACATTGCTCCTTTCAGTTAGTCAAATAAGTCGTCTATCCTCGGCAACGGATATCTGTTCTTGATCGTTACTCTGTTCAATTCTTGATAATCGATACAAAGCCTCATCGATCCTTCCTTTTTCTTAACGAATAACACTGGTGCTACCCAAGGAGACACACTTGGTCGTATGTAACCCTTATCTAATAACTTTTGTAGTTGTATCATCAATTCCTTCATTTATACTGGCGCCATATGATATGGAGCTTTCGAAATCAATGACGTTCCCTGTACTAAGTCTATTACAAATTTAATTTCTCTGTCTGGAGGAAGACCAGGCAGATCGTCCGAAAATATGTCTTGGAATTCATTCACTATGGATATATCCTTAATTTCTACTCACTCTTTCCGAGTATCTACGATGTACACTAAATAACCTACAAATCCTTTCCTTAATAATTTCTTGGCCTGCATCATCGTAACGCAACAAAATTGCTTAAGCGATGAGCTACCATAAAACACTACCTTAGACTTACTCGGAGTCTGAAGGTTCACACATTTGTTCTGACGGTCAATTATCACTGCATGGTTATACAACCAATCCATTCCCAGTATTACGTCAAATTCTCCCAATCTAATAGGAATCAAGTCTACGCTTAGTCCATGTCCTCTAATGTTTGCGCGATAATTTCGGTAAACGTATTCTATATGGATTACTTCCTTATTTGCAACTTCTATGTTCAAGGGATCTTCTAATCATTCTTGGGGTGTATTAAGTCTACTAGTAATTTTTCAGATATAAAGAATAGGTGGCACCCGAATCAAATAATACATAAGCATTTATATCATTGATTGTGATTATACCTGACACCACGTCCTTCACAGCCACTGCGTCCTGGACGGTCATGTTAAAAGTTCTGGCAATTGGGCGGTTGGATTGTGCTGGTCCGGCGATCATTAGCTTGTTTCCTCCTTGTTGGCTGCTACCTCCGCCACTTCCCTTCTTTGGGCAGTCCTTAATCCGGTGCTCCGTCGAGCCACATGCAAAGCATCCTTGTATCTTTTTTGATTTCGGGTAGTTGGGTGAAATGTGCCCCTCCTGACCGCAGTTGTAACGAGTGTCTCATCCCTTCCAACACTCGCCCTGATGATTCTTTCCACACTTATTACAGGCCTCACTCCTTTTCTTAAATCCTCCACGAAAATTCCCTGATTGATTGTTATTGTTATTCTCCCACTTTCTTTTTCCCAAGTTGCTTCCTCTGCTACTGCTTCCTCCAGTACGATTCTCTCCTCCAGTATTCTTTCCTTTCTTCTCCTTGTTGTACAGACTTAAGGCCTCACTGCCACCTTCTGCAATGATCGCCTTCTGCAGCAATGTCGCAAAGGAATCAATTTGAAGAACTGATACCTTATTGAACAGCCACGGCTTCAGCCCTTGTTCGAATCGTCTCGCCTTCCTTTCCTCATCTCCAACTTGGTGCTCCGCAAATTGCGCTAGTTCATTGAACTTAGCCGCGTACTGCACCACCGTCATATCACCTTGCTTAAGTTCCAAAAATTTCACCTCCATCCTATTCTTCATGCTTTTCGGGAAGTAGTTCTCGAAAAACAACGTCTTAAACCTATCCCATGTTATCGTCCCTTCTCCAGCTCTCTGTTGATTATCCTCTACCAATAGTTCGCTTCGCCTCTCATCATGTACGTAGCAAATATCGTCTTCTGGTCTTCACCCATGCGAGCTATAGTGAAAGCCTTCTCGATCTATTTTATCCAAGTTTGCACGATTATCGGGTCAGTAGTACCCTCAAACTCTGGGGGTCCTACGCTTTTAAAGTCTTTAAAGTTTGTCACTGGTACTGCTTGAGGGTTAGGGTGAACGGGTTCATTGTTCCTTCCCCTTAGAGCTTCTCCTAACAAGTCTACTAACTTCTGAATCAGGTCAACTTGTTCCCTCTCGTTATTAACTGATTCCTCTGGTGCAGTCAATCTACGTCTTGGTGTCATGATCTGCATCATAAATTTTCATTTTATTATTGCTCAGCTATATTACTTAAGTATTTCTTTTAATACTAAAAGAATAAAATTTATAACACGTTTTCTGAAATAAGCTTCATTTATATTCATATGCCAAATCGTTTCATTACATGATTTTCCTAGTATACTGCTATAAATGTTATCACGTATCCCCTACTATCACAAAAGACAGGGAACACTAACACACTACCCCGCTAACAAAGGCTTACTTTACACAAAAAGTTTTGGATTGCAACATAGTATATACATCACATAAAGTAAATACTACTAATGCTACGACTAGACGGACTAAGGGAATCTCATCCCATCATCCCACGCTCCACAGCGCTCTTATACTCGATCTGTGCTATATACGCAACCAACTCTCGGCTTATAGTATATAGAGTCTATCCCTGCTCCGCTGGGTAGTGGTACACACCGTCAATCACCCTCTCGAAAGCCAAACAGAACACATACCCCATCTCGTTCATCTTCCTCTTCTTGCATCTGACCTCATCCTCTAGGTTGTCATCTCTCTCGTTAGCCACTTCCCACTTCTCCTCGAAGTGTATCCTATCCATAACCTCCAACTCTAGCTGAGTACGGAGTTCTTCCTTCTCTGTCTTCTCACTTAACTCTCT
This sequence comes from Panax stipuleanatus, assembly GCA_020205555.1. Classification (NCBI taxonomy): domain Eukaryota; kingdom Viridiplantae; phylum Streptophyta; class Magnoliopsida; order Apiales; family Araliaceae; genus Panax; species Panax stipuleanatus. The sequence continues at coordinate 112,043,600 of CM035120.1, forward strand.
CAGTTCTACCTTTTCTAACTTTCCTACCAAGTCTACATTTCTGGATACCGACCTATAGAATAAGGTTCCCATCTGGATCCCTGCCTCCCTACGGTAAGCAATCTCTACCTCTAACTTCCTCTGGTGGTCCTCGTCCCTCAGCTTCTGGAACTTAGATTCTCTCTCTTGGGCTTCAACCTCCAACTCCTGGACTCTGCAGTCCAACTCTAGAATACGCTCCTCGTACTTTCCCAGTATATGCTCCTCTAGGTTAGGCTCGTAGGAGTCCTCCATGGACTCCTCCTCTGTATGCTCGTCCTCAACAGGCTCGTCCTCCATAGGCTCCTCCTCGGGGCCGAACTCCACCTCAATCTCATCCTCGTCGTCAGACTCGGATGGTGCAACAGCCTGCACTGGCACAGCCTCTAAAGGTGCCTCGTATACTACATGTATATCTCTGGGCTCCTCCTCGGCCACTCTAATAGGTACTCCCATATCTGCATCCTACAATCACAAACACAAGAAAATTAAATAGCAACTCCATTAGAATGTTAAATAAAACATAAGTTCATTGTATAGAATGAAGTTACATTTCATAACATACTAAGTCTCTCAAGGAAAACTCTACATGAGTTTATCCCCTTCCTAACTTCTAAGTTCTCCTATGTTATAATCTAAGGACACTCGCTCCTAAGGTTTATAACTACAGCTCTGATACCAACCTGTGACTCCCCCAAATTTGGACCGCCACTGGGTCTCTCAAATTTGGTTTGTCACGTTCTACAATCTAACACCATGATAATAATATTACGACTAAATGTCGCATCCCAAACCGGAATAATACACATCACTATTACCGAATAGATTACATTTAATTAATATAATTTATTCACGTCCCAAGGTCTCGTAACTTAAACATTGATTGCATAGCTTAGACATGACTTAAGCATATATAACCTTAACTAGTACATAAATAGAATAATTTCTTATTAAGTCCTACATAATATTAAGCTACTCAGTAGCCTTTCCCTTGCCCTTGTCAGTGCCTGAGGGTCCGCACTGCTCTGCCTTAACTGAAATGTTTTAGGGAAAGCAAGAATGAGCAACAAGTTTGCTCAGCAAGTAATATAACAACAAGGGTGAGTAATATAGTTCTCGAAATCCAAAGGGTATAGCAAGGTATGATAGTTCAAGGATAGCAAGAAATATCAACAGTTTTCAATAACAGTCGCAAAGGACATCAAAATATCAATAAGATTCAATATTAATTCACTTCACGATTTCAAGATAACTGAATACTGAGCAGTCACTAAGGACTATGAACTTCTACTAAAATTAACAGAAATATACTGATAATCCAATAAAAATAAGTACAATAGGTGATCAGCCTAAAGTACCCTACGGTATGCATATCGTTCAATCGTACTAAAGTGCGCATGTCGGTCTCCCGACAATATATAATTTCCCTTCAAAGAAGATTGTTCTTCTCAGTCAATATAAGACTCCACACCAATCAATTGATGTCGGATAGCTTTCAAATCATGATATAAGTCTAGCCGAATCGAATGGCATAGACCACTCTTTATAAATTCAATACTTGACATTAAAGTTCGAAGAATATAATCGACTTTATCATAACTATGACGCAATAAGTCATGATTTGAATAACTTACTTGCACAACAATAACTTAATACGAATTCAATAAGAATAGAGGTCAAATGCTTGCTTACAATATCCGTTGAATAAAGTAATGCAAGGGTTTAGGATACTTGCCTTAAGCGTAGTTTACTCACGTAAAGCTATTCAACACTTTCGAATCCTATTATAATATATTTACATGTATAGGACACTCATTGGCTAAACACATTCGGTACATAAGCTTGATATGAAATTCAAGTATACACATATGATTTAGTCATATAATCCAATACGTATGCTACCACGTAGTTATTTATGTGTAGTATTAAATCAGATTATAGGTCACTATGATTTCAATTGACGTAGTTCGGAACCATCGTTAGACTTATCATTTGAAACTTATAAACACCTTGTAAATTTACTTTAGCATGCTCATAGACATTTGAACAACATTATGGACATGTATCACAGAGTAAGGCAACCACACAAGTATGCTTCAAGTTCAGGTCATAATAAAATAACTGCTAGAAATTCTGCACATCGGCGCAGCCGTGCTTGGTTTACACTAAGGAGTGGCGCGGCCGCGCGGCTCCTGGTGCAAACCAAGATAGGGCTGCTCCTGCAGAAAACCAACTCAATACGCATTGCACACATAAGAAAGATCATGACAACTACACATGTTAGGAACTAACAACTAAGTTCAATTCGTTATCCATTCTTATCTAATCAAAGCTTTAAGTGTTCAAGTAACAACATCTCTTACGTATAATTGCTATACATATGTCTTGAGGTCACTAAGTATCATATACACATGTTCAAGTTACTTTAGTCATGCATTTCATGTTCTTTGTTTCACTTCCTTGAAACTTGTTCTTAATCATGCTCAACTATTGTACAATGTATATGACTAACTAGTCATTCAGGTTAATCATGTCTATAGGCATGACACACCTAATCATGAAGTCACATTCTAGAATACTTACAACATAGTTATTAAAAAACTACTTTTCAAGATTTCTTTTGAAAAACTTACGTTTAACCACCAAGCATGAAAAGCTACTTCACTTGTTATTCCTCATACTTTCATATATGCATAGCTAGAACACATAAGCATGCTCACAAGTTTCAAACTCAAAGTGTAAATAGTTCATAAAGTTCGCCTTTGAATTCTATGCTACCAAAATTATTAAGCATATAAGGTAAGTCCATTCAAATCATGCTTTAATGCTTTCATGCTTTCTTGTGCATGTATATATAAGAAATCAAATCATGATACCAACTTCGAAATTCAAGTATACATAGCTTATTGTACACATAGCAAGTATAGCCTTTTACTTGAAAACTTATTTCAATTCATGCTTGGATAGTCTAACAATATAACTATCATATTGCCATATGTTAAGGCATATCAAAATGTAATACATTTGCACATAAGGTCAGAACATGTATTACACCATGTTTATCAAACTTGTTTCCAAATCTTTAAGCTTTCTTCAAAATACTCAAACTAACATGGCTTACTATATACATAGCAATCTTATTCCACATGTTAAGATGATTTATATGCATACTCTAACTAGTATAACATGCTCAATACATCAGAAGGCATAATAAAATCACCAACTATTTCTACAAAGGGGTGCGGCCGCGCGACTCCGGTTCCAGACCAGAAAGTTCTCTGCTAAAGCAGAGCTCTAGCCAAGCCTCACATTCCCTCATAAAGCAAGCTTACTAACTATCACATTGCACATATAATACATCTATATACTTTACTAACTATGCTAGCACCTTATCACACATTAATTTCAAGTATCTCACGTTCATTTCTATGAATTGAATTTCAAGGTAGGTTTAGAGATTATACCTCTTGAGCTCAAATTTATACAAGACTTGATCCTTAATCTAAGAATTCTTCCTAAGCAATATCCCTAATCTCTCTATAACACTTAGCAATTAATCTAGCAAAATGAAATGAGAAGGGGAGCTTGCCATTTATAGAGAATTGATTGTCCATACAAATGCTTTACACTATGAATCAAACTATTGGAAGGAAGAAGAAATCCATGGACATTAGATAGTTGGTGAGGAGTTGTTACATTCCATCATGAAGCCCACTCCCCATAAATTATGATAGCTAGAATGGAACTTGGGAGAAGAAGATGGAATAGGCTTCTAGCCTTTTTGTATTACACGTGAATGAGAAATGGAGAGTGACTCTCTATTAGGGACAAGCCATTATCAGCATTTGCAAATTGGTATAACACCAATACTATGGTTTATTATACATATGCATATATATACTTAGGTCTAAGTTCACTTAGAAGTATACATGGACTCTAATTGAGATAATGATATTACAAAATAGCAAGTTGGGGGTATATTTTTATACACATCATATAATCCATGTACATTTTTATAATACTTTGATACAACTTAATTGGGCATTATTACACCACATTGTTCAACCTCTATTATTATTTCAATTTCATTATTCTTATAATATAGTTTCCATATTGTGTAGTCTCACTAAAGTGTCACATTACACTTTATGTAATATGGTTTGAGTCCATATTGTATAATGTACACATACTATGAATTCTCATAAGTCCACCCATGTGGCTCACTTCCTTTTATAATATAGTTTCTATATTACATAGTTATGTCAAATGTCACATTATACTTTATATAATTGCAGTTACTATACAATATGCGATTACATAACTTTACACTAAACAATTCATTGAACAATATTAATCCCAATATTAATTAACCATTTATTCGTTAATATGTTATTACTCATAATAACCCTTAATTAATAATATATTATTAATTAATCATCCACTCATTAATTCTGTCTTTAATCAACTTAACTCATCGTAATTCTCATCACTATGCCACACCAGGCATTCATCGAGCTTATCATAAACTCCACATTCTTTCTTAATTATTATAAATTAAATTTACAACAATTGAGTTAACTCATTTCATATCACATAAATATTTATATTCAAATAAATATTCATTCCCATTAATATATTCGTTTAATAATGTATGGAAATTCTCGGGTATTACAGGCTTGACCCGGTTGAATATCCTAATCCTGCTCTCCCATTCTGACTTGGGATTTGGACTGGCATCTTGATACCTTGTTTATTCTTTCCCAACCCTTCTCCATGTTGGAAACCCGAAGACACCATTTCTTGCCCCCACTGTCATTACTTCGGTGGAGACTTTAGGCTTTAGGGCTTGTGCCCTGATAGGTAGATACTGAGTATCGCTCACCTCTAGAGCTTGAAAACTTGCAGGTTTAATCCCTGCATCCAGGCTGATTACTGGCATGTCCCCATGCATGTAGGTAGGGTATTCTGGTTCGGCATTCACTGTAATGAGGATGCCGTTGATAATGTACTTGAGTTGTTGATGGAGGGTGGATGTCACTGCCCCTGCCATGTGGATCCAGGGTCTGCCCAGCAACAAGTTGTATCTGGTGGTGATGTTGAGAACCTATTAAGATACTTAAAACGTGTGTGGGCCAATCTCTAGAGGTAGCTCTATTTCTCCCATAGCCTGGCGGCGAGATCCATCGAAAGCCCGAATGACCATATGACTGGTTTTGATCCGGTTCTGATTGATCTTCATTCTTTCTAGAGTCTCGTATAGACAAATGTTGAGGGATGATCCTCCGTCGATGAGCACACCTCCAATCACATATCCGAAGTACATTACAGCTATATGTAGGGACTTGTGGTGGCACGTTCCCTCTGCCGAGATATCATCATCTGTGAAAGATATCACATTGTTGTTAAAGATGTGTTTGATCACATGATAGAATTTCTCGGTGTCCACCATGTGTGGCAGATGAGCTTCTTCTAGTACCTTCACTAGAATGTTATAATGATCCTATAAGGATAGGACCAAGTCAAGGACGGACACTTGCTTTGGTGCGCTTTGTAAGATTTGCACTATCTTGATTTCATTGTGTCCCATTTTGTTGAGGACTTTTTGATTTTCTCTTCAGCCACCTTCTTTTTTACTTTGATGACTGGCTTAATTTCCTTCTAGGGTAGGTACAGTGGATTGTCCTTTGGCACAATGGTAATGTTGTTTGAAGTGGAGCCTTCAATGTCCCCGTAGTTCTATGGGACACTCTTCAGACTATTAATTGGATATTGAGGTCTGAAGGGCAAAATCAACGGCTCAGGTGCAGCTACCTTTACAGGATTGTGCATTTCTTGGACCCCTTTCCCTGGCAGTACTAAGGGTTTGAGAGTCGACTCCCTATCGCAGGGTATGACAGCAACTGTGTTCTAGTTACATACAGTGGGGATCCAGAGAGTGTCATTGTCTGGGAGATTAAGGATTTGATTGCCCCTTATCAATTCCCCGTTTTCAATCATGTCTTGAATCAGGTTACGAAGGGACCATCAATCCTCGGTATCATGGCCGGGTGACTAGAAATGGTACTGACATATTTGGTCAGGTTTTAATTTCCTGGCTCGAGGGTTCAATGGAGGTAACAAGTTTGCAACCATTCCCTCGTTGATTAGCATTTGAAGAATTTCTTCTATTGACTGGTTTAGGTTGGTGAAGTTCCTCTGAAATAGGAATTTCCTATCAGTTTGAACACTCGCTTCTTCAACCCCCATGTCAGTCCAGGATTCATACTCATGAAACTGGCTATGATCTTGCCCAAAATTAATTTTCTAGTGTGGGAGGGCAATCAATGTCAGATCGGTTGGCTCGTTTGATCATCTTTCTGGTGATCTGATGTTGATAGACGACCAGTTCTGCCAATTATTTGATCTGCTCCTTAATAGACTTGATTTCTTTCTCTATCAGAAATTGCCTTTCAAAACTTCCCAACTATCTGGGCTCGTGTTATTGGATTGAGTTGATTCTCCCACATAACGGTGGTACTTGGATCCTTCTCCATTTGTAGTGCTAATTATGTTGACATTCTCCTCTTTATACTGTGGAAGAGGATTGTCCTGCACATAGGGTTGCTCAGGCTTTGTGGCCACAATCTCTCCACTGTAAATCAAGTCTTGTATTTTATGCTTGAGAGACCAACAGTCTTGGGTGACATGGCCTAGAGATCCAGAGTGATAAGCACACTTCTTGCTTGGGTTAAAATTCCGAGCATTAGTGTTGGTTGGTGGAAGGAGTTGAACAATCTTCTTCTGGGCTGTCAGAAGTTTGAATATGTTTTCAAGTGAATCCCCTAAAGGGGTGAAATTTCTTCTCCGCCTGACCTCCATATGTTTTTGGAATGGATGGTTTGAAGGTGGGAATAGTTCCTCCTTTGAATGGGCATACTATTGGACTCACCTCTTTGATTTGTCCTTGTAAGACCAAGGAGAATTCTTCGTCTTTCTTTTTGTGAACCCTCCGGGGATTACTCCAGTAATTTTTAGACTGAATATGTTCAGCGAAAGCTTTGAGGGCGGTTAGATCTTTTATCTTGTCGAATTTGAGCCCCATTTCGGCCATTTTGCCATGTTTGATCATTTCAAAGAATAGTTTTCCTATGCCTGCTAGGACCCTCTCATAATAAGGCGCTTCTTGGATATCGATGAAGGTCATGACTATTTCAGATTCAGTCATAGCTGGGGTGACTTGTGCTGCGACCCGTCTCCATCGCTGGGCATATTCTCTAAATAATTTAGTGTTCTGTTTCTTGATTATGGTTATCTGGTATCTGTCGGGAGCCAACTGAAATTGGAAGCTGTATTGACCAAGGAAGGCATTGGCCAGTTCTTCCTAACTGTGGATTTTGGAGTTGTCCAGATGGGCATACCATGCTCTGGCTTCTCCAGTCAGACTCTTTTAAAATAGCTACATTCGAAGATTCTCATCCTCTGCATACGATCCGAGTTCTCCGATGAACACTTTTAGGTGTGTGTAAGGATCTCCCATTCCATCATACTTCTCGAAGTCAGGAGTTTTAAATTTTTTGGGATAACGAGCCCCAGGGAATATACAGAGGTTGAAGTAATTGACACTACCAAATGCCCCAATCCCTTTGACTGACCGGAGGGTTTCCTCCATTTGTTGCACTATCTTCATAATGTCACTAGCTTCCTGTTCTTTGACGAGGGGGGTGATTTTAGGAGTTTTGTTGGTTATGTCCTGGTTTTGTGGTCCAGAAATCTAAGTTTCGGCCTTTTTAGTATCTTGACCGCCAGCACCACTACCAGATGCTCCTTGTTCTGGATGAGCTTGAGATTATTTCCCTTTAAGGGCCATGCTTTGTTCTCGTAGGAAACCGGCTAACTCGGCTATTTGATTTTTCAGTCCTTCAAACTTTTCCCTAGATACCGGGGTGGATTCTGGTTGAGCACTGGAAGCCATGTCCGTTGATGGACTAGGTGCTTTAGATTTAGACCTAGTAACAGGACCAATTTTTACCTACAACAAAATGTAAGTGTGTCAATTTCCTGATGTAGGTAAGGATAGGATGCATGATGTGTTTTTTAGATTTTATCCTGCAAAACTGAGGTTAGTTATTTTGATGGCAGGATGACATGGTATTTTAACAGGGAAAGTAAATCTTTTATTATGATATTTACATTGTGCTCCTCGGTAATTAGAGACTTAACATGGAATTGAAAAAGGAAGGCATGAAGAAGCTTCCCTTCGGATTTGGTTAATCAAAGGCTGACCTATCTTAAGTTACTCTCACGGCTTTATTTTCAGCATGAAGGTTCCCAGATCATCGCAATCTACTCGAGGGAAAATTAATTCGATCATTCAACTTGAGTGAATCTGTGTGTAGGGTATGTCCCTGCTCCGTCGGGTAGTGGTATACACCATCGATCACTCTCTAATGGATGAACAGAACACATAACCCATCTTGTTCACCTTCCTATTCTTGCATCTGACTTCATCCTCTAAGTTATCTGCCCTCTCATTAGCTGCTTCCCATTTCTCCTAGAAGTGGATCCTATCCATCAACTCTAACTCTAGCTGAGTACGGAGTGCCTCCTTCTCGGTCTTCTCACTTAGTTCCCTCTGCTCTACCTCCTCCAGCTTTCCTGCCAGATCCACATTCCTATCTACCGACCTGTGAAACAAGGTCCCCATCTGGATCCCTGCCTCCCTGCTGTATGCAATCTCCACCTCTAACTCCTACATCGCTAGCTTCCTCTGATGGTCCTCGTCCCTCAACTTCTAGAACTCAGACTCCCTCTTTTGGGCCTCAGCCTCCAACTCCTATACTCAGCAGTCTAGCTCTAGGATCTGCTCCTCATAATCTCCTAGCATCTGCTCCTCGATAGTAGCCTCGTCAGAGTCCTCCATGTTCTCGTCATCCATCGTCTCGTCCTCCATAGGCTCCTCTTCTGGGTCGGACTCTACCTCGATTTTGTCCTCGTCGTCAAACTCAGACGGTGCAACAGCCTGCACAGGCACAGCCTCTAGTGGTGCCTCATAAACCACATGTATATCTCTAGGCTCCTCCTCTGCCACTCTACTAGGTACTCCCATGTCTGTCATCCTACAATCACAAACACAAGACAAGCAAATAGCAACTCCATTAGAATGTTAAATAAAATATAAGTTCATTGTATATAATGAAGTTACATTTTATAACACACTAAGCCTCTCTATGAAAACTCTACATGAGTTTTATCTTCTTCTATCTTCTAAGTTCACCTAAGTTATAATCTAAGGACTATCGCTCCTAAGGTTTATAACTACAGCTCTGATACCAACCTGTGACGCCCCCAAATTCAGAATGTCAAGTAGTCTCAAATTCAGTTCGTCACATTCTATAATCTAATACAATAACAATATATCGCACAGCGAAATAACACAATACTATATACGAATAGATTACATTTATTTAATATAACCATTTATGTCCTAAGGTTTTGCAACATAAACATCAATTACATCTTAAACATAGGTTAAGGGTACGTAATCATAACTAATACATAATAAAATCCTATTACATAAGCATAAGAGTTCTACATAATATAAAGCTACTCCGTAGCTTTGCCTTTGCCTTTGTCGGTGCCCGAGGGTCCACCCTGTTCTGCCGTAACTGAAATGCTTTTAGGGAAAAGCAAGAATGAGCAACAAGTTTGCTCAGCAAGTAATATAGCAATAAGGGATAATATAGTTTTAGATTCCCAAGGGTATGATAATAAATGATAATTCGAGGATAACAAGAAGTATCAACAGTTTTCAACAAAGGTCGCTAATGACCGAAAGATATCAATAAGATTCAAAGTTTACCATTTTCACAGTTCAAGAATAATGAATACTGAGCAGTCACTAAGGACTATGAACTTCTACTAGAATTAACAGTAATATGCTAATTACCGATTAAAACAAGTACAACAGGTGATCTGCCTACCCTACCTGGTGTTATGCATAACCTATCTTACAATTGTCGGCACCCCGACTATATAGTTCTCCTTTTTATGAGGGTTGTTCATCTCAGTCAAGTGCAAGATTCTGCACCAATCAATTGGTTTGGATAGCTTTCTAATCATGATATAGGTCTAGCCGAATCAAATAGCATAGACCGCTCTTTCAATGTATATAAGAACAATTATAAGCTCAATACTCGATATTAAAGTTCGAAGAATATAATCAACTTTATCTTAGCTATGAATCAACAAGTCATAAGACATGAATCGTAATTTCATTTGTTTACTCGTACGACAAATAATAGTACAAGTCTAAGCAATACTTAATAAGGAGTAGGGTTCGAGAACTTGCTTACAAGATTCATTGAATAAAGTAATACAAGGGTTTAGGATACTTGCCTTAAGCGTAGATTACCAATATAAGCTTATCAACTCTTTTTGAATCCTATTATAATATATTTATATGTATAGGATACCCATATTAATATAGTTTAACATCATATCTTATCTCGTATATACAATCAACACATAAGTTAGGTCTTTAACCTTACTACACAGTCATACCATGCATAGTATCATACTAATTCATAATTCTCGATTGAAATAACTTTCATTGTCTTTTATCTTTAGAATTCCTCTTTTCAAGTTAAACATCTTCATATAACATCACTATCACATAAGACCATAACCAATACCAAACATACTCTACTTAGCAAGTTATAGCATTGATATAAGTTAACTGACAAAAATCAGAATTAAGCAAACTGTCCAGATTGGATTCCAGACTGGCGCAGCTATGCCCTGGTTAAGCCTAGGGACGGCGTAGCTGCGGTGTCCCCTGGCTAGACCAGGGTTGAGCTTTTGCTCTACTATTTCTGTTCTGTTCTTTAACATGCTAAGACATTAACACATATCATGCATATATACCAGAGTACTTTACATACATGAATGACCCTTCTAAGTTCACTTTACACATTATGGTCTTAGGTTGAGATTCTTAAGGAAGTATGGCCAAATGGGGTCATAAAGTCATATAGGCTATCATGCTTGTCACATATACATGCTAGGTGGTCATATAATCTGTGTTAGGCATGCTCACAAGTATTTACATTATATACGCATAACTAGCATCGTTATTTTCTTGAAAACTTACTTTAACTCATACTTGATCAACTTTCATCATATCTAACGAGTGTGTGCACATGTAGGCCATCTATGTGATGTTGAGAGCACTAGAATATGCGTTCAAAATATCAGAACACTATGGCACTATGATCATGCAACTTAGATTGCAAAAAGTCCAAACTTTGCTTTTGAAATCGTTACGATTTATCCCATGTATGCTAGTGTAAACTCAACACCTTTAAACTTACATTTCATGCCTATCTAGACCATGCAATCATGCTCAAAAAGTCAGAATATAAACATGATACATATATGTCAAAGTTCATTTCAAAACTTATACTTTCTTTAGTAAACATTCACTAACAAGGTCAAACATGTTTATGCTACATCATGAAATATATATACACATGTTAACATGATCTTTATGCATATCTAGACCATACAAACATGCTTACAAGGTCAGAACATAAACATCAATATAATATGTCAAAGTCTATTTTAGAAACTTTAAGTTCATTTAGCAATGTATACTAACGAAGTCAAAACAACTCATGCTACATCAAGAATCATATATACACAAGTTAAACATGTTCTTCATGCATTGCTAAGGTATTATCATTATGATAGACTTAACAGATTTCAGCAAAAATAGAAAACCAAAATCAGAACCTGGCGTAGCTGCGTTGCACCCTAGTACAAAACAGGCACAGCTGCGCCGTGTCTCGACCAGAAATAGAGCAGCTTCTGCTTCGACAGTTAACAAACCCAACATCTAAATTTTCTTATGAAATCCATTCTAAACCAGCCACATTGCATTCCTAACTTGCATATAAGTTTACATAACTACTAACAATCATTCTGCAATCAATTTAACATATAATTAAAGTATGATCAAGAACTTTAGAAATTTCAGAAATGAGGAATAAGGATAGTATACCTCTGCTAATTGCTTTCTGATTTTCTGAGACTTCTTATCACTGATATATATTACTCTCTATTCTCACTTAATCAGAAAATCTCAGCAAATTAAAATATGAAGGAGAGAGTTCAATTTATAGAAAATAGATTACACAGACATTGCAATTGTACTCCAAATTAAACCAACAGGAATGAAGGATTGCATGAAGGTTAATGGAGAGTAGTTAATTAGTTGTTGAACTCCACTGTTGGAGCCACTCCCCCATTGATGATTGCTAGCTAAGGTTTGCTGAGTTTGATAAATAGAGGAATAGACTAGCCTTTTTGCTATACACGTGAGGAAGAAAAGCCTCTTATAATGGGACAAGGCAATATGGAAATCAGCATTACCAACTTGTAAATAAACTAATGTCAATACTTAGGCTATATGCATATACATATATTATACACTTAGGTTTTTAATTCAATTAAGTCACAATATAGCTTTAAATGTAGAAACAATATTACAATATAGCAAGTTGGGGTACATATATATATATATATATATATATATATATATATATATATATATATATATATATATATATATATATATATATATCAACATATAATCCATTTACATTTCGTTAATACTGAATATAATTCGATTGGACATTGTCACACCATAATAACCCAACTTTAATAGTTTATTGAAATCATTATTAAGTAACAATTGTTTACTTAGTCTATCATTTATGAGGTACATATTTAATGTAGTCACACATCACATATTGTCACATATGCATTATTATTATTTAACCTACATAATTTAATTAATCTTACTATATAGTTTATATATATTATATAGTCTCACTTAAGTGTCACACTACATTTTATATAATATAGTTGTAACTACTATATATTATATGTTTAATTATCACATACCTTTCACACAATAATTAATTGAGTAAATATATATATCTTATTATACTCGTTAATAATTTACTCGTTAATGTTTTATTAATCGTAGTCACAGTTAATCAATAATAATTAATCACTCATTAATATTCCATTACTTGCAATAATAATTAATTAATAATATAATATTAATTAATAAATTACTTATCAATTCATCCTTGTTTCCATTCTCGTGCCACACAAGGCATTCTTCGAGCTTATCATAAACTCCACATTTTCTCAATTATTATAAATTCAATTTGAAGTAATTGAGTTAACTCATCTCATAATACATAAATATTTATATTCAAATAAACACTCGACTTTCATTAATTTATTCATTAATAATATTTGGATATTCTCGGGTATTACATCTTCCCCCCTTATAAAAATTCCGTCCTCGAAATTGCTACAAGGTTACACAAATAGATGGGGATAGTCCCTTATCATCCTATCTTCTAATTCCCACGTAGCCTCCTCGACCTCGTGGTTACGCCAAAGTACTTTTACAGATGAAATAACTTTATTTCTTAATATTTGCTCTTTCCTATCTAATATTTGGACAGAAATTTCTTCATATGCCAGGTTTTTCTCCACTTGAATGGGCTCGTAAGAAATCACGTGCTTGTAGTCGGCCTTGTACGGACGCAACACGGAGATGTGAAAAACGTTGTGGATGTGCTCCAACTCAGGTGGTAATGCAACTTTATATGCCACTTCGCCCAATCACTTCAGAATCTCGAACGGTCCTATGAATCTCGGACTCAACTTTCCCTTTTTATCGAATCGTATTTTTCCCTTCCAAGGAGATACCTTCAAGAATATGAAACTACCGACTTTAAAGTCTCGGTCTTGTCGATGCAAGTCTGCATACTTTTTTTGGCGATCTTGAGCTTCTACTAGTCTGGCTCTTATCAATGTCACCACGTCTGCGGTTTGTTGCACTAACTTTGGGCCTAGAATTCAGTCGTTCTCCAACTTTGTCCTAATATAATGGTGTTCTGCACTTTCTCCCGTAAAGAGCTTCGTACGATAGCATGCCGATACTCGCATGATAACTATTGTTATACACAAATTCTACTAAGGGTAGGTGGTCGTCCTAATTTTCCTTGAAATCCATCACGCAAGTCCTAAGCATGTCCACCAACATTTGTATAGTTCGCTCACTCTGTCCGTCTGTCTGAGGATGATAAGCGGTACTCAACCTCAATTGCGTTCCCATCCTCTCTTGTAAGCTTTTCCAAAAGTTTGACGTAAAGCAAGGATCTCGATCAGAGACAATTGACATCGGCACTCCATGTCATGAAATAATCTCTTTAACGTAAAGATTCGCCAACTGATTCAAACTATATCAAGATTTGATTGGTAGAAAATGTGCGGTCTTTGTTAGTCAATCTATGATAACCCAAATGGCATCATAACCTTTCTGTGTGACTGGAAGTCCCACCACGAAGTCACACTCTCCCTTAGAATCTCAAGATACCAGTCTTTATCCATTCTGAATCTTTCCTCTTTATTTTCTGCAATCCACTTTCTAATTTACTCACACTCCTCATCTTTCTCTTGTGATTCCTTGACTCTATCCAATAAGGTTGGATGAGCTTCCATTAAGAACAACTTTTCTTCAGACCTCTCCGATCCCTTTATCCCTATTTCCAATTTCTTCATCTCTCTTATCAACTCCTCTTGAGTCATAAATTGAAACAATTTCTCCCTTCCTTTTCTGCTCAGAGCATTGGCAACTACATTTGCCTTACCCAAGTGATAAAGAATATCACAGTCGTAATCCTTGATTAATTCTAACCACCTTCTATGATGCATGTTCAACTCTTGTTGTGTGAAGATACATTTTAGACTTTTGTGGTCCGTGTATATCTCACATTTCTCTCCGTACAAATAATGCCTACATATATTTAACGCAAAAACTACTGCCGCTAACTCTAAGTCGTGAGTAGGGTATCATTTTTTGTAATCCTTTAATTGTCGTGATGCATACGCAATGACCTTGCCATGTTGCATGAGCACACAGCCAAGTCCATTGTGCGATGCATCACTATACACCACAAAACCTCTCTCATCGTCTGGTAGTGACAACACAGGCGCCTCGCTTAATCTCTTCTTCAACTCTTGAAAACTTTCCACGCATTTGTCTGTCCAAATAAACTTTACCGTCTTCTTCGATAGTACCCAGATAACCCTAAGAAACTTCTTATCTCCGTTTGTGTTTTCGGTTGTTCCAAATTACTTACTGCTTCTACCTTTGTAGGGTTTACTGAGATTCTATTCTTATCCACCACGTGTCCTAAGAATTGAACCTTCTCCATCCAAAATTCACACTTATAATATTTTGAGTACATCTTCTCCTTCCTTAACGCCACCAAAACTATCTTCAAATGTTCGGCGTGCTCTTCCTCTGTCTTCGAGTAGATCAAGATGTTGTCGATGAAAACTACTACGAACATGTCCAAGTATGGCTTGAAAACTCAATTCATCAAGTCCATGAATGCTGCCGGAACATTAGTCAATCCGAATAACATTACCAAAAACTCGTAATGTCTATAACGGGTTCGAAACGCAGTCTTTGGTATGTTTTCCTCTCGTACCTTCAGTTGGTGATAACCTGTCCGTAGGTCTATCTTCGAGAAACACTTTGCTCCCTTCAGTTGATCAAAAAGGTCGTCTATCCTCGATAACAGATATCTATTCTTGATCGTTACTTTGTTCAATTCTCGGTAATCGATACAGAGCCTCATTGATCCGTCCTTCTTTTTAACAAACAACACTAGTGCTCCCAAAAGAGACACACTCGTTCATACGTAACCCTTATCTAATAACTCTTGTAGTTGTATCATCAACTCCTTCATTTCTACTGGCGCCATACGATATGGAGCTTTCGAAATCGGTGCAGTCCCCGGTGCTAAGTCTATTACGTATTTAATTTCTTTGTTTGGCGGAAGACCAGGCAGATCTTCTGGAAATACATATTGGAATTTATTTACTATGGATATATCCTTAATTTCTACTCACTTTTTTCGAGTATCTACAATGTAAGCTAAGTAACCTACACATCATTTCCTTAACAATTTCTTGGCCTGCATCATCGTAAGGCAACACGATTGCTTAAGAGATGAGCTACCATAAAACACTACCTTATACTTACTCGGAGTCTGAAGGTTCACACTTTTATTCTGACAGTCAATTATCACAGCATGGTTATACAACCAATTCATTCCCAGTATTACGTCGAATTCTCCCAATCTAATTGGAATCAAGTCTATGCTCAGTTCATGATCTCTAATGTTTGCGCGATAATTTTGGTAAATGTATTCTACGGGGATTACTTCCTTATTCGCAACTTCTATGTCTAAAAGATTTCTTAATCGTTCTCGGGGTGAATTAAGTCCACTAGCAAATTCTTCAGATACAAAAGAACAGGTGGCTCCCGAATTAAATAATGCATATGCATTTATATGATTGGGATAATACCTGACACCACGTCCTTCGCAGCTACTGTGTCCTGGACGGTCATGTTAAAGGTCCTAGCAATTGGGCGGTTGGATTGCGTCGGTCCGCCGATCATCAATTTGTTACCTCCCCCTTGTTGGCTACTACCTCCGCCACTTCCCTTCTTCGGGCAATCCTTGATCCGGTGCTCCGTTGAGCCGCAAACGAAACACCCTTATATCTTCTTCGGCTTTGGGCAGTTGAGTGAATTGTGCCTCTCCTGACCGCAGTTGTAGCAAGTGTCGTGTCCCTTCCAGCACTCGCCCTGATGATTCTTTCCACCTTTTAGGCATCCCTCAGCCCTCTTCTTAAAACCTCCATAAAAATTCCCCGACTGATTGTTGTTGTTGTTATTCTCCTATTTTCTCTTTCCCAAGTTACTTCCTCCGCTGCTGCTTCCTCCTCCACTATTTTGTCCTCCCATGTTCTTACCCTTCTTTTCCTTGTTATAAAGACTTAAGGCTTTACTGCCACCTTTTGCAATGATCGCCTTTTCCAACAATGTCACAAAGGAATTGATCTGAAGAACTGATACCTTATTAAACAGCCAAGGCTTCAGTCCTTGTTCAAAATGTCTCGTCTTCCTCTCTTCGTCTCCCACTTGGTGTTCTGCAAATCGCGCTAGTTCATTGAACTTAGCCGCATACTGCGCCACCGTCATTTCACCTTGTTTAAGTTCCAAAAACTTAACCTCCATCCTATTCTTCATGCTCTTTGGGAAATAGTTCTCAAAGAACAGAGTCTTGAATCTTTCCCAAGCTATTATCCCTTCTCCCGCCCTTTGTTGATTAGCGTCCCACCAGTAGTTGGCTTCGCCTCTCATTATATACGTAGCAAATATTATCTTTTGTTCTTTACCTACTCGAGCGATAGTGAAGGTCTTCTCAATATCCTTAACCCATGTCTGAGCTATTATCGGATCGGTAGTACCTTCAAACTCTGGAGGTCCTACGCTTCTAAAGTCCTTAAAGTTTGTGACTGGAACTGCTTAAGGGTTAGTGCGAACTGGTTCATTATTCCTTCCCCTTAGAGCTTCTCCTAACAAATCTACTAGCTTCTGGATCGGGTCTACTTGTTCCCTCTCATTGTTCACTGATTCCTCAGGTGCTGTTAATCTACGTCTGAGCGGCATTTTCTGCATCACAAAATTTCCACTTTTATTATTCAATTATATTACTTAAGTATTTCATCAATGAAAAGGAATAAAATTTTATAACATGTTTCTGGAAAAAGATCATTTATATTCATATGCCAATCATTTCATTACATGATTATCCCTAGCATGCTGCTATAAATGTCATCGCATATATCCCCTAATATCACAAAAGATGGGGAATTCTCTAACATACTACCCCTATAACATAATCTTACTCGGGGTTTACATATCAATCCCATACTTTACACAAAAATTTGGGATTACAACGTATATACAACACATAAAGCAAATACTACTACTAGACTGACTAAGGGTCTCATCCGAACATCCCGCGCTCCACAGCACTCTTGTACTCGATCTGCACTATGTACGCCATCAGCTCTAGGCTCATAGTGTGTAGGGTCTGTCCCTACTCGCCGGGTAGTGGTAAACACCATCGATCAGTCTCTCAATGGCCGAACGGAACACGTAACGCATCTTGTTCACCTTCCTCTTCCTGCATCTGACTTCATCCTCTAAGTCGTCTGCCCTCTCATTAGCTACTTCCCACTTCTCCTCGAAGTGGATCCTATCCATCACCTCCAACTCTAGCTGAGTACGGAGTGCCTCCTTCTAGGTCTTCTCACTTAGTTCCCTCTGCTCTACCTCTTCCAGCTTTCCTGCCAAACCACATTTCTAGCTATCGACCTGTGAAACAATGTCCCCATCTGGATGCCTGCCTCCCTGTGGTACGCAATCTCCAGCTCTAACTTTTGCATCGCTAGCTTCCTCTGATGGTCCTCGTCCTTTAACTTCTGGAACTCAGACTCCCTCTCTTGGGCCTCAGCCTCCAGCTTCTGTACTCTGCAGTCTAGCTCTAGGATCCTCTCCTCAAACTTTCCTAGCATCTGCTCCTCGATAGTAGCCTCATCAGAGTCCTCCATGGGCTCGTCCTCAATCGTCTCGTCCTCCATAGGCTCCTCCTCTGGTCAGACTCTACCTCAATTTCGTCCTCGTCGTCAGACTCAGACGGTGCAACAGCCTGTATAGGCACAACCTCTAGTGGTGCCTCATATACCACATGTATATCTCTGGGCTCCTCCTCGGCGACTCTACTAGGTACTCCCATGTCTGTCATCCTACAATCACAAACACAAGACAAGCAAACAGCAACTCCATTAGAATGTTAAATAAAACATAAGTTCATTGTATATAATGAAGTTACATTTTATAACACACTAAGTCTCTCTATGAAAACTCTGCATGAGTTTTATCTTCTTCTATCTTCTAAGTTCACCTAAGTTATAATCTAAGGACTATCGCTCCTAAAGTTTATAACTACAGCTCTGATACCAACCAGTGACGCCCCTAAATTCAGAACGTCACGTCGTCTCGAATTCAATTCATTACGTTCTACAATCTAATATAATAATAATACATCGCACAGCGGAATAACATAATACTATATACGAACAGATTACATTTATTTAATATAACCATTCATGTCCCAAAGTTTCGCAACATAAACTTCGATTACATCTTAAACATAGCTTAAGGGTACGTAATCATAACTAATACATAATAAAATCCTATTACATAATCATAAGAGTTCTACATAATATAAAGCTACTCCGTAGCTTTGCCTTTGCCTTTGTCGGTGCCCAAGGGTCCACCTTGTTCTGCCTTAACTGAAATATTTTTAGGAAAAAGCAAGAATGAGCAACAAGTTTGATCAGCAAGTAATATAGCAATAAGGAATAATATAGTTTTAGATTCCCAAGGATATAACAATAAATGATAGTTCGAGGATAACAAGAAGTATCAACAGTTTTCAACAAAGGTCGCTAATGACCGAAAGATATCAATAAGATTCAAGGTTTAACATTTTCACAGTTCAAGAATAATGAATACTGAGCAGTCACTAAGGACTATGAATTTCTACTAGAATTAATAGCAATATGCTAATAATCCAATAAAACAAGTACAACAGGTGATCAGCTTACCGTACCTGGTGTTATGCATAACCTATCCTACTATTGTCGGCACCCCGACTATATAGTTCCCCTTTTTATAAGGGTTGTTCATCTCAGTCAAGTACAAGATTCCGCACCATTTAATTAGTTTGGATAGCTTTCTAATCATGATATCGGTCTAGCCGAATCAAATAGCATAGACTACTTGTAACGACCAGGAATTTTAAGCTCCTTATTAATTTTATATGTGATTTAAAATTTTTAAGTGTTAATTTTTCAAACTTATTTAAACCTTATGTGATTATGTGCTTATTTGAATTTAACATATGCGAATAAATGTTAGGATTTTATTAAAGGGAATCACTAATAGTTATTTAAATTAGTAGATTAACCCTAAGACTTCTATATCAGAGTATTGATAAAAAGTGTTAGTAAATTATATATTCAAATTTCTAGAATATAGTGTAGAGATTTAATCGGGATTAATTAGTTTTATTTGAGTAATTAATTGATAACGTATGAAATTATTATTGTTGTTGATTTATAATTATTATGAATAAATAATAATTAATGAATTAGGAGTAATTAATTGATTATGTGTTGATTAATTATTATTATGAATAAATAATAATTAATGGATAAGAGATTAATAAATATAATAACATTATATTTACTTGGTTAATTGTTTTATACAAACATGTGTTATATAGATTGTAGTTAACTATGAGGTGACCTTTGATAAGGCTATTATATATAGACTATATAGTAATCTTAATTGTATTATGTGAGATAGATAAGTGTAATGTATACTTAGAACATGTGACATGATGAGGGTAGGAAAACTATTATGGATACCTTACATTAATATCAATAGCATTATTAATTGATAATGTTTTCCCATAAGTTATTATTATAATAATAGTTATTATTATAAACAATAATGAAACACAATTATATTACATGGATTATATGATTGGTGTATATGTACCTACTTGATGCATTATATTTTTGCTAATTGAAATAACATTGTAACACCCATTTTAATGTATAACTTAAATATATATTATGTGTATATATATTATAGAGCCTAGTGTATTTATTATATAACTAAGTTTTGGGTGCATTATTAGAATGCTGAGATTGCTTTGCTTGTCCCATAATGTAAGGCATTCTTTCCCATCACGTGCATAGCCATAAGGCCTAAGCCTACTCTTCTCCTCAAACTCAGTAAAGCTATAGCAATCATCAATGGGGGAGTGGGAATAATGATTTGATTCACCAACTAAATACCTACCATTCCATAACCCTCATGAAATCCTTCAATCCGTTAGTTTGATTTGGGAGAGAAAAGCTTGGTCTGGACATTAGCTTCTCTATATATATAAGCTCTTCTCCTTCACAAATTCATTGTTGAGGTTTTCTTTAAGTATAGAATAGAACTTATATACTGATTTTCATTTGAATTGAGAAGGAATTAGTTTAAACAGCAAGTTCAATTTCCAAATTTGCAGAGGTACATTCCCATTCTTGTTTTTCATTCTTTATAATTTTCTAAATTTTGGAATTCTTGATTGAACAAGGATTGATGGTAATTGGATTGTGATATATGTTTGTAAGAGTTATATGAAGTTATATTCATGTTAGAATGGTATTATATCATGCTTAAATTATTTTTTGTTCGAAGAATTCTGAGTTGGGTTTCAAGTCTGTTGAAAACTGCACAGCTTCTAGCCTGGCCGCCAGCCTGCGCAGCTGCACCAGTATTGCACTGGCCAGCGGCGCAGCTGCGCCAATGCCTGCCTGCAGAAAATTTTTCCTTTTTGCAATCTATTCATGCTAACTTATGGTACTAGTTTGGATTAAGCATACTAGCATGAGTGATATATATATATATATGGATGTATTGAGGCAATGTAAGTATGTTTCACTAATAGTTGCACAAGTAATTATAGTTTGAAATAAACTTAGCGTTTCATAAACTAACTTCGAATATGGAAATAAACTCAATATGTATACTTGCCATAATAGTATTCTGACCTTGCAAGCATAATAGCATGACTTATAATTGTATGGGAGACATGTTGACTTAGGTATACGGGTTTCATAATAGAATATGAGCATGTGAACCTCGTTAGTGAACATTTCTAACGAAACATATAAGTTTCAAAGGTGAACGTTAGCATGAAAGTATTGTATAATGAGCATGTTAGTATGACCTAGAAAGGTATGAAGAGCACGTTAAGTAGTATATACATGTTTAATCATATGCACGGTCATGTTAGACCTCATTAGGGAAAGCTTACTAACAAGACGTGAGCGTTGAACATGGACTTGAAATGTTACATTGAGATATGAATTCTAATTTTTCAAACATGTTTATAATGACGTGAAATGCATGTTTAAAGTACTAATCAACCACTAGCATATATGATTGAGAGACTCAAACGTTTTCAAAGAAGAACTTAAGACTTTTTGAAGCAAACTTGACCAAGACTATGTCTTCTACATTCTGACCATTTGAACATGTATAAGTGGTTTATATATGCGTTCTAATACATGTGAGTCGTGGCTACAAGGCTCTTTACATGTGTTATGTTACCTTTGTCGACTTAGTGCAATTTTATGAAAACATAGAATGTGAAAGATAATAACATCGAGTACAATGTGAGTCATGTTGTGAGCATACAAGCATAAGTATTAAGATTTCATTATGCCTATAGATATGTTGATGCGAGCATTATATACAGATTTCACATATGTACACATATTCATAGAAAGTGGATTTCTAAGGCATGAACTATGTGGTTCAAGTATGCATGAGTAGTATTCGCACAAGCATATTTACTAAGTGTTATTAGCCTCGTTATGTGGTATTATGACTTTAATAGTTGACCTTGGGGCATGGACTTGATTAACTTAAGGTTTACCGGTATTGAACCTTATAACTTAGAATTATGAACAGAATCTTGCAATATGTGTATCTTAAACTATATTGCATGATTAAATTGGAATGCTATGTGTTCAAGCCTATGTTGATGCTTATGAACTAGACAATCTAAAACTATTAAATCTAAGAAATGATCAGATTAACTTAAGTGAACTTTGTGATAGAATTATGACTAGATTCTTGTATGTGTGAACTTATATTAGTTTATGTATAATAATTGGAGAGATCGACTTGTTAATGTTAGGTCGTTCCAACGCCATTAAATTAAAGATAGAATTATTTGTAGCTGAGAAAATAGGCAAGTTTCTCGAACTTCACTCTTTGATTGTGCAAGTTCTTTTGAACCCGTTCTTGTATTATTTGCAAGTCTCCCTAACTTTACTCAAATTTATATCGAGCAGGGTATTATTATATTGCAAGTTTTCCTGAACTACTCTTTTATTTGAGCAAGTTTTTCTTGACTTATACTTATTTATTGTACAAGTACCTGGACCATATTGTGCAAGTATTCCAAATTCTTGTACTACCTTATTCAATGAACCGTGTAAGCGAGTTTCTAAACTTCACTTGTTTTTGGTGAAAGTTTCCTATCCTTCTCATATTGTATTGAGCAGGTTATTATTGTATTGTGGAAGTTCCCCGACCTTCACAGTTTGAGTATTGTGAAAGTTCCCCGAACTTCACACTTTGGTTATTGTGAAAGTTCCCCGAACTTCACATTTTGAGTATTGTGAAAGTTCCCCGAACTTCGCACTTTGGTTATTGTGAAAGTTCCACGAACTTCACATTTTGAGTATTGTGAAAGTTCCCCGAACTTCACACATTGGTTATTTTGCAAATTCCCGAACTTCATTACTTTTTTATGCAAGTTCTCTAAACTTATACAAACTCCTATATTGTGCAAGTATATCTTATCTTTGTGTTTACTTTACTCAAAGAACGTTGTAAGCAAGTATCTTATCTTTGTGTTTACTTTACTCAAAGAACGTTGTAAGAAACTGTCCTAACCTATGCATTTACTTTATGCAAGGGATCTATTATGGTGAAATTCCCCGAATTTCACTCTTTGATGTTGTAAGTGTCTAAGCCTATGCATTTATTTTATGCAAAGAATCTATTATCGTGCAAGTTCTCCGAACTTTACATTTTGAGTATTGTGCAAGTTCTCCGAACTTCACACGTTGAGTATTGTGCAAGTTCCCTGAACTTCACACGTTGAGTATTGTGCAAGTTCCCCGAACTTACACAATTCATATATTGTGCAAATTCTAAACTTCACTTTGTGCAAGTTCTCTATCCATCTCATATTGTATTGAGTAGGTTATTGTTAAATCGAAAGTTGTTTACTTAATTGCTTGAACTTTTTTTCCAAGCATGTTATTTAGTGGTTTAATTACTTATCAATTATTCCACATTGATATTATTGATGTCCGCACCTAGTGCATTTAAGCTCGTACAGTCTTGGACTTGTACATTATTCAAGGTTCTAAATTTCTTGAACTATGTCAGTAAGAGTCTGAACCTTTGCTCGGTTAGACTAGTGTATGAAGTTTTCTTTAAAGCTATCCAAACCAATTGATGGTAAGTATTCTTAGACGGAACAGAACACCCCTCATATGTAGGAGTCTGCCCAGGTATCTAATATATATGATACGAGTAAGCAGATATAAGTGTTATGCATATTCACGTTGTACTCGAGGCTGATCTCCTCGAGGTACTAAGTTTCTGTAGCCAGAAGCCTGTAATTCTAAAAGGGTCAATTAGCTATTAAACCCATTGAAAAGTTATAGTTCAAAGTCTACTCGACTATCAGTCATTCTAAAGGCAATTATTATCTTTGCTTTTATTAGTCATATTATTGAATCATTCAGATATTCATAGTGTTGAATCATGCAGGTTGTTGAACCTTACAGATATTAATATCGTTGAATCATACAGATATTCATAGTATTTAATCATTCAGATTGTTGAATCATTCTAACATTCATATTGTTGAATCTTTAAGATATTCATTTTGTTGAATTCATTGTCAGATATTTTTCCATTCATCATGATATATCCTTTATTGTTGTATTTAAACTTGCTGAGAAAACTTGTTGCTCATTCTTGCTATATCATGACTTATATTGTAGTTAAGCCCGAACCCTCAGGGAAGGACAAGGGTAAAGGAAAGATTTAGCATGGTTTGCAAGGAGCAGACTTTGTCTTTGTGATTTGTTTAATTACTATTAATGTAATATGAACCCTAATGTTTATTCTATGGTATATTTGTATTGATGTTTTAAGGTTATCGAATCTTGGGACTAGTAACACCTTTTGAATAAACGACGTACGTTTATTACATTCCGCATTTTAGTTATCGTATGTTACTTAAAGGTGGATGTTAGTATTGTTTCGTGGCAACCGGACTGGGGTCAGAGGACCTTGATTCGGGGGTGTCACAGGTTGGTATCAGAGCTTTAGGTTATAAACGTTAGGAATGCGAAACCTAAGTTATAACCGTAGTAGGAAACTCAAGTAGAGTTTGTAGGTGATGGATTGAGGATGTCCATTAAGTCTTATTGTGATACTGAAGTTGTTTATTTAAATCATCTATGATTGATAGACGTCCTAACTTCTTAATGCTAACATGAATAGCATATCACATAAAGCCTAATGTTTTCTTCCTGTCATCAGGATCATGCCGCCTAGGGGATTTTTGCAGAACCAGAGGGAGGAAGGATCTGTTAGCAATGGTGGAGGGGGAAATGTCGACCCAATGCAGAGCTTCGTTAACCTATTAACAGAAGCAATGCAAAACATAACCCCGCCAGCAGCTGAGCAGCCAGGACATTACTTGGCTAGCTTTAAGGAATTTAAATTAGTAGGACCACCAGAATTTCGGGAAACCTTGGACCCAATTGAAGCCCAGACATGGATAGAAGAAATTGAGAAGGTGTTTGAGGTCGCACAGGTGGCCGATGCACAGAAGACGAGTTTTGCCACATTCATGATGAAGGGCGAAGCTAATAATTGGTGGGAACCCAATAAAGGACTAGCAGGCGAAGACGTTATTATGTGGGACAGATTTAAGAATTTCTTTTCGGAGAATACGCAACAGGATATAGAAGTTAAGTTTCTGGAGCTGAGACAAGGAGGTATGACAGTCGCAGAGAACGCGGCAAGATTTAAAGAGTGGGCTCGATTCACCTCGCATCAGGTGGATACGGAGGCCAGGAAAACAGAGAGATTTGAATTAGGATTGAAACCATGGGTGCAGAAGGTAGTAGATGTATTGAAGATTAAGACCTTTTCTGATCTTTTGGAAAGGGCTATCATTGCCGAAGGAGGTAATGAAGCCATAGAGCAATTTAAGAAAGTTAAGAAGACCTGTCAGGAAGGACAGAAGGGGGGAAGCGGCGGAGGCAGCAACCCCAATAGGTGTAAATGGATGGAGAGCCAATCATCCGGAGGTGGCATATCCGAGGGAAAGGCTAAGAAAAGTTTAAAGTGCAGTAACTGTGGAAGGAACCACTCGGAGGAATGCTTGAAAGGGAAGAACGCATGTTATCATTGTGGACAACCGGGGCACATGGCTCCTCAATGTCCGAATAAGCCAAAAAGAGGATGTTTCACGTGTAGAACTACAGACCATCAAATCAAGGACTGCCCGAAGAGAAAGGGCATTGCAGGTAGCGACAACCGCAACAACAAGGACGTAGTATCAGGTATCATCCTGATCAATTATATAGATGCATATGTGTTATTCGATTCGGGTGCCACCTGCTCTTTTGTTTTTGAAAAATTTACTAAACAGTTAGACTTACCCGTGAGGAATTAGAACACCCTATAAGCGTAGGAGTAGCAAACAAAGAAGTTATCCCCGTAGAATACATTCATAGGAACTGTTATACCGATTTGAAGGGAATTCGTGGATGTCTTCCCAAACGAGATTTAGCAGCAATAGTTTTTCCCTTGGAGTTTTGGAAGCATTATTTGTAGGGTGAGAAATGGGAGATATATACAGAGTCTGAAGTATATCTTCACGCAGAAGGAATTAAACATGAGGTAGAGCCGATGGCTAGAATTGATTAAAGATTATGATTGTGAAATT
This sequence comes from Panax stipuleanatus, assembly GCA_020205555.1. NCBI lineage: Eukaryota > Viridiplantae > Streptophyta > Magnoliopsida > Apiales > Araliaceae > Panax > Panax stipuleanatus. The sequence goes on from CM035120.1 coordinate 112,070,224, forward strand.
CTGTACCATCCTGACAAGGCAAATGTAGTGACAGATGCCTTGAGTAGGAAAGGTAGAGGGAAGTTATCGAGGTTGACCATTCAGGAGAATTAGTGAAAGATTTTTGAAAGACTAGACTTAGAGGTTAAGTATCCGATGGAGACCAAAGAAAGATTAATTATAGTGTCAGTAAGCCCGACGTTATTAGATAAGGTTAAGGAGGCATAAGAGAAGGACGAAGTTTGTGATAACATCATGAAGCGATTAGCTGAAGGTGATGAGTTGAAATTTAAGATTGATAGCACTGAACTGCTAAGTTTTGAAGGACGAATTTGGTAACCGTTAGTACCAGAACTAAGAGAAGAGATTTTTCTAGAAGCATTTTATGGGAGGAAGTGTCGAGCACCGTTGTGTTGAGACGAGGTAGGTGAACATCGACTGTTGGGACCAGAAGTGGTACAGCAGACGGTAGAGATTATCTAAGTGATAAGAGCGAATTATCCGTTTTTATTGGAGTAACCTTATTTTTACAATTTCGAGGACGGAATTTTGATAAGGGGGAGGGATGTAACGACCAGGAATTTTAAGCTCCTTATTAATTTTATATATGATTTAAACATTTTAAGAGTTAATTTTTCAAACTTATTTAAACCTTATGTGGTTATGTGTTTATGTGAATTTAACCTATGCGAATAAATGCTAAGATTTTATTAAAGGGAATCACTAATGGTTATTTAACTTAGTAGATTAACCCTGAGACTTCTATATCAGAGTATTGATAAAAAGTGTTAGTAATTTATATATTCAAATTTCTTGAATATAGTGTAGAGATTTAATCGGGATTAATTATTTCTATTTGAGTAATTAATTGATAACGTATGAAATTATTATTGTTGTTGATTTATAATTATTATGAATAAATAATAATTAATGAATTAGGAGTAATTAATTGATTATGTGTTGATTAATTATTATTATGAATAAATAATAATTAATGGATAAGAGATTAATAAATATAATAATATTATATTTACTTGGTTAATTATTTTATACAAACATGTGTTATATAGATGGTAGTTAACTATGAGGTGACCTTTGATAAGGCTATTATATATAGACTATATAGAAATCTTAATTGTATTATGTGAGATAGATAAGTGTAATGTATACTTAAAGCATGTGACATGATGAGGGTAGGAAAACTATTATGAATACCTTACATTAATATCAATAGCATTATTAATTGATAATGTTTTCCCATAAGTTATTATTATAATAACAGTTATTATTATAAACAATAATGAAACACAATTATATTATATTCAGTGTTAATATAATGTACATGGATTATATGATTGGTGTATATGTACCTACTTGATGCATTATATTTTTGCTAATTGAAATAACATGGTAACACCCATTTTAATGTATTACTTAAATATATATTATGTGTATATATATTATAGAGCCTAGTGTATTTATTATATAACTAAGTGTTGGGTGCACTATTAGAATGCTGAGATTGCTTTGCTTGTCCCATAATGTAAGGCATTCTTTCCCTTCACGTGCATAGCCATAAGGCCTAAGCCTACTCTCCTCCTCAAACTCAGTAAAGCTATAGCAATCATCAATGGGGGAGTGGGAATAATGATTTGATTCACCAACTAAATACCTACCATTCCATAACCCTCATGAAATCCTTCAATTCGTTAGTTTGATTTGGGAGAGAAAAGCTTGGTCTGGACATTAGCTTCTCTATATATATAAGCTCTTCTCCTTCATAAATTCATTGTTGAGGTTTTCTTTAAGTATAGAATAGAACTTATATACTGATTTTCAATTGAATTGAGAAGGAATTAGTTTACACAGCAAGTTCAATTTCCAAATTTGCAGAGGTACATTCCCATTCTTGTTTTTCATTCTCTATAATTTTCTAAATTTTTGAATTCTTTATTGAACAAGGATTAATGGTAATTGGATTGTGATATATGTTTGTAAGAGTTATATGAAGTTATATTCATTTTATAATGGTATTATATCATGCTTAAATTATTTTTCTTTGGAAGAATTCTGAGTTGGGTTTCCAGTTTGTCGAAAACTGCACAGCTTCTGGCTTGGCTGCCAGCCTGCACAGCTAGCGCCAGTATTGCACTGGCCAGCGGCGCAGTTGTGCGAGTGCCTGTCTGCAGAAAAATTTTCCTTTTTGAAATCTGTTCAAGCTAACTTATGGTACTAGTTTGGATTAAGCATACTAGAGTGAGTGATATATATATATATATGGATGTATTGAGGCAATGTAAGCATGTTTCACTAATAGTTGCACAAGTAATTATAGTTTGAAATAAACTTAGCGTTTCATAAACTAACTTCGAATATGGAAACAAACTCAATATGTATACTTGCCATGATTGTATTCTGACCTTGCAAGCATGATAGCATGACTTAGAATTGTATGGGAGACATGTTGACTTAGGTATACGGGTTTCATAATAGAATATGAGCATGTGAACCTCGTTAGTGAACATTTCTAACGAAACATATAAGTTTCAAAGGTGAACGTTAGTATGAAAGTATTTTATAATGAGCATGTTAGTATGACCTAGAAAGGCATGAAGAGCACGTTAATTAGTATATACATGTTTAATCATATGCACGGTCATGTTAGACCTCATTAGGGAAAACTTACTAACGAAATGTAAGCGTTGAACATGGACATGACATGTTACATTGAGATATGAATTTTGATTTTTCAAACATGTTTATAATGACGTGAAATGTATGTTTAAAGTACTAATCAACCACTAGCATATATGATTGAGAGACTCAAACGTTTTCAAAGAAGAACTTAAGACTTTTTGAAGCAAACTTGACCAAGACTATGTCTTGTACATTCTGACCATTTGAACATGTATAAATGGTTTATATATGCGTTCTAATACATGTGAGTCGTGGCTACGAGGCGCTTTACATGTGCTATGTTACCTTTATTGACTTAGTGCAATTTTATGAAAACATAGAATGTGAAAGATAATAACATCGAGTACCATGTGAGTCATGTTGTGAGCATACAAGCTTGAGTATTAAGATTTCATTATGCCTATAGATATGTTGACACGAGCATTATATATAGATTTCACATATGTACGCATATTCATAGAAAGTGGATTTCTAAGGCATGAACTATGTGGTTCAAGTATGCATGAGTAGTATTCGCACAAGCATGTTTACTAAGTGTTATTAGCCTCGTTATGTGGTATTATGACTTTAATAGTTGACCTTGGGGCATGGACTTGATTAACTTAAGGTTTACCAGTATTGAATCTTATAACTTAGAATTATGAACAGAATCTTGCAATATGTGTATCTTAAACTATATTGCATGATTAAATTAGAATGCTATGTGTTCAAGCCTATGTTGATGCTTATGAACTAGACAATCTAAAATTATTAAATCTAAGAAAGGATAGGATTGACTTACATGAACTATGTGATAGAATTATGACTAGATTCTTGTATGTGTGAACTTATATTAGTTTATATATACTAATTGGAGAGATCGACATGTTAATGTTAGGTCGTTCCAACGCCGTTTAATTAAAGCTAGAATTATTTGTAGCTGAGCAAACAGGCAAGTTTTCCGAACTTCACTCTTTGATTGTGCAAGTTCTTTTGAACCCGTTCTTGTATTATTTGCGAGTCTCCCTAACTTTACTCAAATTTATATCGAGCAGGGTATTATTATATTGCATGTTTTCCTACACTACTCTTTTATTTGAGCAAGTTTTTCTTGACTTATACTTATTTATTGTACAAGTATCCGGACCCTATTGTGCAAGTATTCTAAATTCTTGTACTACCTTATTCAATGAACCGTGGAAGCAAGTTTCTAAACTTCACTTATTTTTGGTGAAAGTTTTCTATCCTTCTCATATTGTACTGAGCAGGTTATTATTGTATTGTGGAAGTTCCCCGAACTTCATATTTTGAGTATTGTGAAAGTTCCCCGAACTTTACACTTTGGTTATTGTGAAAGTTTCCGGAACTTCACATTTTGATTATTGTGAAAGTTCCCCGAACTTCACACTTTGGTTATTGTGAAAGTTTCCCGAACTTCACATTTTGAGTATTGTGAAAGTTCCCCGAACTTCACACTTTGGTTATTGTGAAAGTTCCCCGAACTTCACATTTTGAGTATTGTGAAAGTTCCCCGAACTTCACACTTTGGTTATTGTGAAAGTTCCCCGAACTTCACATTTTGAGTATTGTGAAAGTTCCCTGAACTTCACACTTTGGTTATTTTGCAAATTTCTGAACTTCATTTCTTTATTATGCAAGTTCTCTAAACTTATACAAACTTTTATATTGTGCAAGTATGTTATCTTTGTGTTTATTTTACTCAAAGAATGTTGTAAGCAAGTATCTTATCTTTGTGTTTACTTTACTCAAAGAACGTTGTAAGAAAATATCCTAACCTATTGATTTACTTTATGCAAGGGATCTATTATGGTAAAATTCCCGCATTTCACTCTTTGATGTTGTAAGTGTCTAAGCCTATGCATTTATTTTATGCAAGGAATATATTATCGTGCAAGTTCCCCGAACTTCACATTTTGTGTATTGTACAAGTTCCCCGAACTTCACACGTTGAGTATTGTGCAAGTTCCCCGAACTTCACAGGTTGAGTATTGTGCAAGTTCCCCGAACTTACACAAATTCATATATTGTGCAAATTCTAAACTTCACTTTATGCAAGTTCTCTATCCTTCTCATATTGTATTGAGTAGGTTATTGTTGAATCGAAAGTTGTTTACTTAATTGCTTGAACTTTATTTCCAAGCATGTTATTTAGTGGTTTAATTACTTATCAATAATTCCACATTGATATTATTGATGTCCGCACCTAGTGCATTTGAGCTTGTACAGTCTTGGACTTGTACATTATTCAAGGTTCTAAATTTCTTGAACTATGTCGGTAAGAGTCTGAACCTTTGCTCGGTCAGACTAGTGTATGAAGTTTTCTTTAAAGCTATCCAAGCCAATTGATGGTAAGGATTCTTAGACGGAACAGAACACCCCTCATATGTAGGAGTGTGCCCATGTATCTAATATATATGATACGACTAAGCAGATATAAGTGTTATGCATATTCACGTTGTACCCGAGGCTGATCTCCTCGAGGTACTAAGTTTCTGTAGCCAGAAACCAGTAATTCTAAAAGGGTCAATTAGCTATTGAACCCATTGGAAAGTTATAGTTCAAAGTCTACTCGACTATCAGTCATTCTAAAGGCAATTATTATCTTTGCTTTTAATAGTCATATTATTGAATCATTCAGATATTCATAGTGTTGAATCATGCAGGTTGTTGAACCTTACAGATATTAATATCGTTGAATCATACAGATATTCATAGTATTTAATCATTCAGATTGTTGAATCATTCTAACATTCATATTGTTGAATCTTTAAGATATTCATTGTTGAATTCATTGTCAGATATTTTTTCATTCATCATGATATATCCTTTATTGTTGTATTTAAACTTGCTGAGCAAACTTGTTGCTAATTCTTGCTATATCATGACTTATATTGCAGTTAAGCCCGAGCCCTCAGGGAATGACAAGGGTAAAGGAAAGATTTAGGATGGTTTGCAAGGAGTAGACTTTGTCTTTGTGATTTTTTTAATTACTGTTAATGTAATATGAACCCTAATGTTTATTCTAGGGTATATTTGTATTAATGTATTAAGGTTATCGAATCTTGGGACTAGTAACACCTTTTAAATAAACAACGTACGTTTATTACATTTCGCATTTTAGTTATCGTATGTTACTTAAAGGTGGATGTTAGTATTGTTTCGTGGCAACCGGACCGGGGTCAGAGGACCCGGATTCGGGGGTGTCACAGGTTAGTATCAGAGCTTTAGGTTATAAACGTTAGGAATGCGAAACCTAAGTTATAACCTTAGTAGGAAACTCAAGTAGAGTTTGTAGGTGATGGATTGAGGATATCCATCAAGTCTTATTTTGATACTAAAGTTGTTTATTTAAATCAGCTATGATTGATAGACGTCCTAACTTCTTAATGCTAACATGAATAGTATATCACATAAAGCCTAATGTTTTCTTCCTGTCGTCAGGATTGTGACGCCCCCAAATCCACGTTCCTTCGAAACCTCGGATTCGGTGCAGTCACGATACTATTATCGCCAAATTATTATATCTTTTAACATTAGTAAAATAATACAACTTTGTTCATTACAATTTAGAATATAAATTCTATTCATATCCAAGATCTCGTCTTTACATCATATTCGATGTTACTAAAATACGGAATAATTTAAACTTTTCAATATCCTTTGAATAAAAATCTTTTATTGATTCCATAACTTTGATACCGATTACAAATCTTGAATCAACTATATAATATGATTCCTTCTTAACTGAGTTATCGTATAAACATTTACAACTCAACTCGATATCCTCTATGTATTAATTAATACATTCTTACAATACAACAAGTATTAAACAGTTTAAGCAACTATCGAGTACATCATCTAGAATCTAAATATGGTCCAGACAATAATCTAAGTAATATTCTTCAATACGATACTATCTATCTTTATCAATCAAGAAGCACGAAATCTTTACCGTGAATCCTTAACCTGCAAAAGTGGTTATTTGCAAGAGTGAGCTCGACAGCTCAGCAATTCTAACAGTCCTCATGCATCACATAGCATATAACATCATACTCAGTTCATGCATTTATAAACAGTTTATATTTACTACGCATGTTACTTTTCACATAACAAGTATATCATCAAAGATCAACTTTCAATCTCATTTATATCTCATATACAGTTCATATATAAGTTCACATTATCACAGCATAATATAATTCAACTAACAGTTATTGAATTCATATATCAAATAGGAACTGAAAGACTTGCCTGATTTGTAGTTTAATAACTACGACTTAACTGCTTAAGAATCTTTGCACTTTGTGTAATCCTACACAGTTATATTAACCATAGAGATCACACTCATCAGTTATATGCATCCACACATTCTCAATGTAATAATAAAGGTTACATTGTTGTCTAACTTGTTTCTTAGAACCTTGTTTCACTTTCTTAACATACTCCTATAATAGCTAGTATAGGTATACTTCTAATATCAACATTCATACTCCTTTACTCGACTCGCTATGTGTTCGACACGTATTCAGAGCTCATAGATACATGATCTATATTGTTTTCATGTTTCTCAAACCTTATCGAAACCATTACATTCAAACTTTTCTAAGTTTCACCTTTCAAAATCCTTGTCATATTTTAAACTAGGCATGCAAGGCTACTATGTTCATCATGTATACATGTATATAAGGGCATTAACTCAAGTTTTAAAACCTAGCATGCTCATTATAAGTCAAAATCATATGGCATTCATGCCGGACTTTCATATACCTTAAGTAATTCAAGTCCATACTTCAAGGCCAACTACTAAGGTCATATTACCACATAAAGAGGCTAAACAATACTAAGTAGGCATGCTCGTGCTTATACTACACATGTATACCTAATCATATAGTTTATGCTTTAAAATTTTATTTCTTGAATACGTGTGCATAGGTGATATCCATGCTCCATCAAATGATGCTCATGTCAACATGTCTATAGGCATAATGACATCCTAATGCATATGCTTGCATGATCACAACATAATTCATATGGTAATTGATGTCCTTAGCTTTTCATTGGAAATCACACTAAGTCAACAAGGAATCATAGTACATGCATGGCATCTATATGTATTTCATATACACTAGAAACTCATATTTAAACCACATAAATATTCTCAAATGGTCAGAATCTAAAAGACATTAGTCTTGGTTAAGTTCGTTTTCGAAAGTCTTAAGTTTATTATTTCGAAAATTATCTTAACTTCTAATACTAGTGTACGGTTAATACTTTAAGCATGCATTTCATGTCAATATAAACCATACTATCATGTTTAAAATATCAGATTATATACATATTACATATGTGTCCAAGTTCACAATCGAAACTATAAGTTTCATTTCAAAACTATAAGTTTTTCTTCAATCGTGTGTACTAATATCGTTACACATGCTCATTTCATATCAAGGTAATCATATACGTATGTTATCTATGTCCACATGCTTGTTCTAATTATATATCTTATGCTAGCATATAACAGAACCTGCAACAGAAAACAAAACCTAGAAACTGGTCCCGGCGCAGCTACGCAGAGCCCCAGTTCAAAACTGGCGCAGCTGCGCAGGGCCTTGCCCAACTCAAGTCTGGTACCGGCGCAGCTGCGCTGCTGGCCAGTACAAAACTGGCGCAGCTGCGCAGTTGGTCGGCCAGAAACAGAGCAGCTTTCTGCTGGGCAGACTGCAACCCAACTCACAAATTAATTACGAACTTCGTTCATGTTCCAGCCATAAAACAGTTCTAACATACTAGTAAGCTAACATAGCAACTAATAACATTTCACAATCAACTTAATTAATCAATTCATGATCAATTCAAGAATCAAGAACTTAGAAAATTACAGAAAATGAAGAACATGGTGAGGAAGTTATACCTCTGTTAAACAATTGACTTTCTTGCTAAATGAATTCTACACTATCATGATATACCCACACTAACTTTTCTAGATAGAATTCTCAGCAATTGCAATGAGGAAGATGAGGGTCTTATTTATAGAAGAATGAATATACAGACAATACTCTTATCCCCCATTTCAAACCAATGTATAGCAAGATTGTATAATAGATAAGAGAGAGTGGTTGAGAGTTAGTAAATCTCATCATGATCTCCACTCCTCCCATGATCATTACTAGCTAAGGTTGCTGACTTTCAAGAAAAGGAGTAGAGTAGCCATGTGCTTGTTCACGTGAAGGAGAAGAAGAGGAGGGACTCTAATATTGGGACAAGCTCATTTTCAGCAATATCAACTTGCAAATTTAAAATACAATGCTTATGTTTTACATATATATACATATAGTATATACTTAAGTCACAAGTCCACTTCTAAATACAATGTAACAAATAGGTACATAAACACCAACATATAATCCATGTACATTTTACTAATACCGAATGTAAATCTATTGGGTATTATTCATTATCACAACAGTTCATCCCACCGGATATAATTCTTTCGGGTACCACCACAGTGTATTGTCTCCTCTATTAGTAAATTCAATAATTGTTTACCATATATCTATGATATATTATTTTATTGTATGCTTAATATACACATTGTCACACCCACATTTCATGTACCTATTATAACTCAATAACTTTACTATATAGTTTATATTCATATATAGCATAGTCGCATTGCACTTTATACTTCGCATAACATATAGTTAACTATCATACGTTATACATTTTAATATCGCATGCTTGCACATTAATAATTTACTTATTTTATTAATTAATAATAATATTAATTAATCCATTTCTCATTAATCCATGGAATTATAATTCCCACGCTAATTGATTAACACTTTATATGATTTATTATCACATTAAATAAATATAAATCTTTTTATATTTATAAATCATTTACTCATTAATCATCATATTATCAAATAATTACTTGATAATAGTATATTGTTCATAACAATAATTAATATTAGAAGACAATTTATCTCATCACAAATTCGATTATACTTATAATCGATTTCCTTATTATTATACTATCACTAGCCATAATAATTTAACATACTATCATAATAACAATTAACAATTAATTTAGATTAATTGTTTAATTAATAATTCCTCCATCATTAAATTAGTCAATTCATTACTGAATCTATTATTGTGCCACACAAGGCATCTCTCACAAGCTCAATCTTAAGCTTATCATTATTCTCATCACTTACTCATTTCTCACCACATTACTACTTATAACCTGTTCAATTAAATTAGAACTATTAAATCCAAGGTCCACATATAAATATTTTACAAATCGAATATTCAAATATTATATATAACCTTTACGGAAATATAATAACTCAAGCTATTAAAATGTTAAATTACTTCAATTAATTATACTTATAATAAGTATAACCTTTACACTTATAATAATTAATATATACTCTATTAATTATTCCAATAATAATATTCACGATCAAATAATAACTTAAGTTATTTAATATATTAAAATAACTTAGTTTCCTTTCATTAATCAAACTCCCTTGAAAATACATTTAAAATTATGTATTTAGCCATATCATAAAATATTATGTTTTCTCCAAATAAGCACATTCGTTATTAGAAAATAATTTACTTATTGTCTCGTGATATTATTCTTAATATAATATCAAATAACTATATGTATGACACATGTACATATATTATATATAGAAAATAGATAATAAGTTTATTTTCTATTATAATAAATCGTTTCCATCAATTTAATTACATATAGCAAATACGTTTTAATATATTTACTATATTAACCAAACACACCTCATACAAAAACATATAAGGTAATATTATTATTCAAAAATAACATTTCCTCCTTTTATTAAAATAATTCAATATTAGAAATTATTTTAATATCCTTTATTAGAAAAATCATATCTCTTTCTTTTCTATAAATTGTTCCCAAAATAATTTCTTCAAATATTCATTTAAAGATATAATGATTTTCATCTCCCTTTAATAACGTATATATATTTAACGTTATTCGCACATTAGACTTTCTCACATATTACCACTCTAAGTAATATATATAAAAAGTATCAACTATAATTACATATTCAACACACATATTAATTCACTCCTTTACTTAAGTAAATTAAACAATGTACTATATCATCATAGTTAATTAAGATTCAATACTGACATTATATTATTCCATAATATAACTCACAACTTATATTAACTAATATTTATTCTTATTAGTTAATTCCTTAACTAACTCATGCTTCACTATCCAAACCTATTCACGGATAGATGTAATACCCGAGAATTTCCATATATTATTAAATAAATATATTAATGGAAATGAGAATTTATTTGAATATAAATAATTTTGTGTTATGAGATGAATTAATTCAATTATATATAATTGAATAATTATAATAATTGAGAAATTGGTGGAGTTTGTGATAAACTCGTTGATTGCCTTGTGTGGCACAGTGACGTAATATAAGAATGATTATATTAATTTAAGCGAACAATTAATCTATATTAATTGTTAATCGAAGAATATTAATTAACTGTGATAAAATACTAATGGGGATTGATTAGTAATATGTGATTATTATTATTGCAAGAAACATAATAATAATGAGCAACGTGTTTATAAATATAATAAGATTTATATCAAAGTGATAATTAATCATATAAGGGTTAATTAAATTGTTATGGAGGTTAACAATTATATTGATTGATGTAGGATATGTGTATATTATTAATTAATATTCAATTTATAAGATGAGAAATTATATGTGCAAGCATGCGAATTAAATGTATAGTAACTATATGTTATGATATGTGTAGGTGACAAATGATGTGTGGATATACATTAAAATAATGCATCATGGATCTATTATAAATAATTGTTGAGTAATACAATTTAATAATATATGATATAATGTAATAGTATCCGATTGTATTATATCGGTAAGATAAAATGTACATAGATTATATGTATTCAAATTGCATTTATTACATTATGGGGAGAACATTATAATTATAACCTAAGAGTACATATAATATATAACATAAGTGTAGCATATACTCCATTTGTAAGAATGCTGAGATTTGCTTGGCTTGTCCCAATATGATAGTCACTATCTCTTCACACGTGAAATGCATCATGAAGCTAGCCTACTCCTACCTTCTCAAACTCAGCAAAATAGCAATGATCATTGCAAGGGGAGTGGCCTCAATAGTGTAAGCCAACTGCTAAATACCAACTCTCCCATAACCACCATGCAATCCTCTCTTCCGTTAGTTCAAAATGATGAGCAAAGCTATGGACTGAATAATGGATTCTCTATAAATAAGGTCTCCTCATTCTTCAGTTCTTTTGCTGAGCATTTTGGCTAAGTGAGACTAGAGAGCATATATATATATATATATATATATATATATATATATATATATCAGTGTTATTGAGATAGCAGCAAGCTTAAATCATTTACAGAGGTATAAATCCTCTTCGTGTCTTCATTTGTCATTTTCTGTCAAAATTTCTATTCGTGAATTCTTGATTTCAGTTGGAAGTTATGGTTTTGTGAATTGAGAATAATAATTAGTTGTTTAAAGGACTTATATATGTGATTAGAATTACTATATATGCTTCATTGCTCTTCAATTTCATTTTTGGTGTTTCCATTTCTGAGATTTCTGTAAAAACATCAAATATCGTGAAATTAGTTGGTGTTCATGAAATTGGGAATTGATAATTGCTATTGACTGCTATATAAGCATATATGTATGTGTTAGTAAGTTAAACAAGTCTAATAGCGTCTGGGTATGTTGAAATCGATGAAATGGGAGGTTTTGGGTCGGTTTTCGCTGCCGTCTAAACCGCAGAAAACTGCCTCGACGCCACAGCGCCGCAGCCCGCGCCGTAACGCCACACGCGCCGCAGCCCGCGCCGCAGCGCCTGCACGCAGCGCCACTCGCGCCGCAGCGCCAGTATTAAGCTACTGGTGCCGCGCCGCAGCGCCAGCCTCTGTGTTCAGTTTTTTTGTATTCTGCAACAAAACTGTTATGAACTAATTGTTTGATTTTTGTTTAAACAAGCATGGAAGCATGATTAATACATATATATAAACCTAATGAGGCAATGTGAGCGTGTTTTAGTATATTAGCATGCATGATTAACCAAACGACATATAGTTTGGAAACGAATTTAAAGTTTCATAAACGACGTTAACATTTATGAAGCATGTTTACATACTGACCTTGCAAGCACGTTAGTACCACCTAGAGACACATGAAGTGCATGTTAACTTATCTATATTGGTTCCGTAATAAAATATGAACATGTGAACCTAACTAGTGCTCATTCCTAACAAGAATAGAAGTTTGAAGGTGGATATGATCATGTAAATGCTATATAGTCATTTTGATGTTATGAGCATGTTTAGATAACTTTGAAATATATGAATGAAGCCTTAACTTACATATATAGGTTTCATAAGGAAGCATGAACATGATAGACCTTATTAATGAACTATACTAACAAAGTATAAGCTTTGAACATGAACGTTGGTATGTTATGACGAGAATTAGAATTTGACATTTATGGACACATATGATAGTACTCTAAGACTCATTCATGTGTCATGCATATATATATACCATGATTAGTTGCCATGATTAAAGTTTAGCATGAACAAAGCATGTTTTCAAGATAATAACAATGCTAGCTACATATATGCAATACGAGTACTCATGAGCATGACTAATACAAGTTATATGAATATCTTATGTGTTTAAAAGCGACCATGTTAGACCATATGAGTTCGTGTCCTTGAATGGCTTTAAGTATTAACTTAAGAACCTATACCATGTACGATTGGATTTGGAAAAGTTATACAAGCATGAAAGTATCCTTTAAATATGAATACATGCTACGTGATATTATATGATGTTACTTGAACCCGATTTTGACGGTTAACTTAAGGAGATGCCGTAACTTGCTAAAATGAAATATATTTAGTATTGATTGTGGTCTTATGTGATATTAATAATATGCAAGCATGTTTGCAAATTGTTGAGATCTTATATAATATGAGAATGCGTTTAAACTCTAAAGAAGGAACGTTAAGGATAGAAATTATATTCTATATAACTGTGTAGATAGGTAAAACTTAGCTTATGTGTTGATCGTATATTCAAAGAGAAAATGTGAAGTTAAATTATATGACTAATGAATATCATATATATACGTAACTGTATTACGATAGGAATTCGAAAGTGTTGAATTGCTTTTCGTGGATAAACTACGCTAAAGGCAAGTTCTCTTACTTACACTCTTTTAAAGTGCAAGTATCCTAACCGACGCATTTACTTTATGCAAGGAAATCTATAATTGTGAAAGTTTCCTAACTTATACTCTTTTACTATGCAAGTATCCTATCTTGTGTATTGCGAACTAGTTTCCTATTTAATCGGTTGAATCGAATTAGCATACTTGAACTCTTATTTCATTAAAGCTATTATTCATGTTGAACTTAGTATTGTTCTTGAATATTGTGAAAGTGTCTATGCCATTTGATTCGGCTGGACTTATGTTATTGAAAAGCAACCCAAACTAATTGATTGGTGCGGGATCTTGTATTTGACTGAGAAGAACAACCTTCTTTGAAGGGAATATATAATTGTCGGAGAACCAACGTGCACACTTGAGTATGGTTGATTGTTATGCATAACGAGGGTACTTTAGGCTGATCACCTGCTGTATCTGTTTTTGTTGGATTTTCAGTTTATTACTGTCAATTCTAGTAGAAGTTCATAGTCCTTAGTGACTGCTCAGTATTCAATTATTTAAAATCTTGAATTGACGTATTATTGAATCATATTGATATTATTCTGTCCTTAGCGACTGATATTGAGAACTGTTGATATTCTTGTTATTCTTGAGCTATCAAATCTTGTTATACCCTTTCGAGAATTGAGAATCTTATTACTCACCCTTATTGTATATTACTTGCTGGGCAATTTGTGCTCATTCTTGCTTTCCCTAAAACATTTCAGTTAAGGCAGAGCATGGTGAACCTTCGGGCGTTGATAAGGGCAAGGGCAAAGCTACCAACTAGCTTATGTCTGTTATGTTTTAAATATATTAATATTGTGTGAAGATGATGTAGTAAGACTGGTTTTGATTATGTTTAAGCTTAAGTTAGATTATGTAATAAGTCGTTAACTGATATTATTATGTAATCTATTAAGTACTGTAGGTTGCGAGACTTGGGGGAATAATTATAATAAATCATTGTAAATTATTCTAGAATAGATTTTCCGCTGTGATCGTGTGATATTTAATTATTATTATTGTGATGTATTACCATGAGCACGTGATGAACCAAATTCGAGAGACCAAGTGGCGGTCCTGGAATTTGGGGGCGTCACAGCTTAAGTGCTATTAATAACCTATATTATAAACATACTAGTTATTAATACACATACTCAAGAATATGGTGATTATACATTAAGGATATTTAATGTCACCAACTTACTATAATAAAATAATTCTATAAATTATTTAATATCGATAGGAATTTATCCATCTCCTTTATCTCAACTGAATCGTCTCTACGCTAAGTAACAAATATATATTAATAATATATTTATAAATCACAAAAACACATTTTACATAGTCCATATTATCCTATGTAATATAATACCACATACCTCATATCACATATATATATTTTTATTCGAACCCATCTCACGGTTTAAGAATTTTATTTATTAAATCCTTATTTAATAATATCTGAAAATTCGGGTTCTTACAAGGATCATGCCGCTTAGGGGATTTTCGCGGAACTAGAGGGAGGAAGGATCTGTTAGCAATGGTGGAGGGGGAAATGTCGACCCAATGCAGAGCTTCGTTAACCTATTAACAGAAGCAATGCAAAACATAACCCCGCCAGCAGCTGAACAGCCAAGACATTACTTGGCTAGCTTTAAGGACTTTAAATTGGTAGGACCACCGGAATTCCAGGAAACCTTGGACCCAATTGAAGCCCAGACATGGATAGAAGAAATTGAGAAGGTGTTTGAGGTCGCACGGGTGGCCGAGGCACAGAAGACGACTTTTTCCACATTCATGATGAAGGGCAAAGCTATTAATTGGTGGGAACCCAATAATGGACTAGCAGGCGAAGAAGTTATTATATGGGACATATTTAAGAATTTCTTTTCGGAGAATACGCAACAAGATATGGAAGTTAAGTTTCTAGAGCTGAGACAAGGAGGTATGTCAGTCGCAGAGAACGCGACAAGATTTAAAGAGTGGGCTCGATTCACCTCGCATCAGGTGGATACGGAGGCCAGGAAAACAGAGAGATTTGAATTAGGATTGAAACCATGGGTGCAGAAGGTAGTAGATGTATTGAAGATTAAGACCTTTTCTGATCTTTTGGAAAGGGCTATCATTGCCGAAGGAGGTAATAAAGCCATAGCGCAATTTAAGAAAGTTAAGAAGACCGGTCAAGAAGGACAGAAGGGGGGAAGCGGCGGAGGCAGCAACCCCAATAAGCATAAATGGATGGAGAGCCAATCATCCGGAGGTGGCAAATCCGGGGTAAAGGCTAAGAAAAGTTTAAAGTGCAGTAACTGTGGAAGGAACCACTTTGGGGAATGCTTGAAGGGGATGAACGCATGTTATCATTGTGGACAACCGGGGCACATGGCTCCTCAATGTCCGAATAAGCCAAAAGGAGGATGTTTCGAGTGTAGAGCCAAAGACCATCAAATCAAGGACTGCCCGAAGAGAAAGGGCATTGCAGCTAGCGACAACAGCAACAACAAGGACGTAGTGTCAGGTATCATCCCGATCAATTATATAGATGTATATGTGTTATTCGATTCGGGTGCCACCTGCTCTTTTGTTTCTGAAAAATTTACTAAACAGTTAGACTTACCCGTGAGGAATTAGAACACCCTATGAGCGTAGGAGTAGCAAACAAGGAATTTATCCCCGTAGAATACATTCATAGGAACTGTTATACCGATTTGAAGGGAATTCGTGGATGTCTTCCCAAACGAGGTTTAGCAGTAATAGTTTTTGCCTTGGAGTTTTGGAAGCATTATTTGTAGGGTGAGAAATGGGAGATATATACAGAGTCTGAAGTATATCTTCACGCAAAAGGAATTAAACATAAGGCAGCGCCGATGGCTAGAATTGATTAAAGATTATGATTGTAAAATTCTGTACCATCCCGACAAGGCAAATGTAGTGACAGATGCCTTGAGTAGGAAAGGCAGAGGGAAGTTATCGAGGTTGACCATTCAGGAGAATTAGTGAAAGATTTTTGAAAGACTAGACTTAGAGGTTAAGTATCTGATGGAGACCAAAGAGAGATTAATTACAGTGTCAGTAAGCCCAACGTTATTAGATAAGGTTAAGGAGGCACAAGAGAAGGACGAAGTTTGTGATAACATCATGAAGCGATTAGCTGAAGGTGATGAGTTGAAATTTAAGATTGATAGCATTGAACTGCTAAGTTTTGAAGGACGAATTTGGGTACCGTTAGTACCAGAACTAAGAGAAGAGATTTTTCTAGAAGCATTTTATGGGAGGAAGTGTCGAGCACCATTGTGTTGAGACGAGGTAGGTGAACGTCGACTGTTGGAACCAGAAGTGGTACAGCAGGCGGTAGAGATTATCTAAGTGTTAAGAGCGAATTATCCATTTTTATTGGAGTAACCTTATTTTTATAATTCCGAGGACGGAATTTTTATAAAGGGGGGGGGGATGTAACGACCAGGAATTTTAAGCTCCTTATTAATTTTATATGTGATTTAAAATTTTTAAAAGTTAATTTTTCAAACTTATTTAAACCTTATGTGGTTATGTGGTTATGTGAATTTAACCTATTCGAATAAATGTTAGGATTTTATTAAAGGGAATCACTAATGGTTATTAAAATTAGTAGATTAACTGTAAGACTTCTATATCATAGTATTGATAAAAAGTGTTAGTAAATTATATATTCAAATTCCTTGAATATAGTGTAGAGATTTAATCGGGATTAATTATTTTTATTTGAGTAATTAATTGATAACTTATGAAATTATTATTGTTGTTGATTTATAATTATTATGAATAAATAATAATTAATGAATTGGGAGTAATTAATTGATTATGTGTTGATTAATTATTATTATGAATAAATAATAATTAATGGATAAGAGATTAATAAATATAATAATATTATATTTACTTGGTTAATTATTTTATACAAACATGTGTTATATAGATGGTAGTTAACTATGAGGTGACCTTTGATAAGGCTATTATATATAGACTATATAGTAATCTTAATTGTATTATGTGAGATTGTTAAGTGTAATGTATACTTAGAGCATGTGACATGATGAGGGTAAGAAAACTATTATGAATACCTTACATTAATATCAATAGTATTATTAATTGATAATGTTTTCCCATAAGTTATTATTATAATATCAGTTATTATTATAAACAATAATGAAACACAATTATATTATATTCAGTGTTAATATAATGTACATGGATTATATGATTGGTGTATATGTACCTACCTACTGCATTATATTTTTGCTAATTGAAATAACATGGTAACACCCATTTTATTTTATAACTTAAATATATATTATGTGTATATATATTATAGAGCCTAGTGTATTTATTATATAACTAAGTGTTGGGTGCACTATTAGAATGCTGAGATTGCTTTGCTTGTCCCATAATGTAAGGCATTCTTTCCCTTCACGTGCATAGCGATAAGGCCTAAGCCTACTCTCCTCCTCAAACTCAGTAAAGCTATAGCAATCATCAATGGGGGAGTGGGAATAATGATTTGATTCACCAACTAAATACCTACCATTCCATAACCCTCATGAAATCCTTCAATCCGTTAGTTTGATTTGGGAGAGAAAAGCTTGGTCTGGACATTAGCTTCTCTATATATATAAGCTCTTCCCCTTCACAAATTCATTGCTGAGGTTTGCTTTAAGTATAGAATAGAACTTATATACTGATTTTCATTTGAATTGAGAAGGAATTAGTTTAAACAGCAAGTTCAATTTCCAAATTTGCAGAGGTACATTCCCATTCTTGTTTTTAATTCTCTGCAATTTTGTAAATTTTTGAATTCTTGATTGAACAATGATTGATGGTAATTGGATTGTGATATATGTTTGTAAGAGTTATATGAATTTATATTCATGTTAAATGGTATTATATCATGCTTAAATTATTTTTTTGTTGGAAGAATTCTGAGTTGGGTTTCCAGTCTGTCGAAAACTGCACAGCTTCTGGCCTGGTCGCCAGCCTACGCAGCTACGCCAGTATTGCACTGGCCAGCGGCGCAGCTGCGATAGTGCCTGTCTGCAGAAAATTTTTCCTTTTTGCAATCTGTTCATGCTAACTTATGGTACTAGTTTGGATTAAGCATACTAGCATGAGTGATATATATATATATATATATATATATATGGATGTATTGAGGCAATGTAAGAATGTTTCACTAATAGTTGCACAAGTAATTATAGTTTGAAATAAACTTAGCGTTTCATAAACTAACTTCGAATATGGAAACAAACTCGATATGTATACTTGCCATGATAGTATTCTGACCTTGCAAGCATGATAGCATGACTTAGAATTGTATGGGAGATATGTTGACTTAGGTATACGGGTTTCATAATAGAATATGAGCATGTGAACCTCATTAGTGAACATTTCTAACGAAACATATAAGTTTCAAAGGTGAACGTTAGCATGAAAGTATTGTATAATGAGCTTGTTAGTATGACCTAGAAAGGCATGAAGAGCACGTTAATTAGTATATACATGTTTAATCATATGCACGGTCATGTTAGACCTCATTAGGGAAAACTTACTAACGAAACATGACCGTTGAACATGGACTTGAGATATTACATTAAGATATGAATTTTGATTTTTCAAACATGTTTATAATGACGTGAAATGCATGTTTAAAGTACTAATCAACTACTAGCATATATGATTGAGAGACTCAAACGTTTTCAAAGAAGAACTTAAGACTTTTTGAAGCAAACTTGACCAAGACTATGTCTTCTACATTCTGACCATTTGAACATGTATAAGTGGTTTATATATGCGTTCTAATACATGTGAGTCATGGCTACGAGGCGCTTTACATGTGCTATGTTACCTTTGTAGACTTAGTGCAATTTTAAGAAAACATAAAATGTGAAAGATAATAACATCGAGTACCATGTGAGTCATGTTGTGAGCATACAAGCATGAGTATTAAGATTTCATTATGCCTATAGATATGTTGACACGAGCATTATATACAGATTTCACATATGTACGCATACTCATAGAAAGTGGATTTCTAAGGCATGAACTATGTGGTTCAAGTATGCATGAATAGTATTCGCACAAGCATGTTTACTAAGTCTTATTAGCCTCGTTATGTGGTATTATGACTTTAATAGTTGACCTTGGGGTATGGACTTGATTAAGTTAAGGTTTACCGGTATTGAACCTTATAACTTAGAATTATAAACAGAATCTTGCAATATGTGTATCTTAAACTATATTGCATGATTAAATTGGAATGCTATGTGTTCAAGCCTATGTTAATGGTTATGAACTAGACAATCTAAAATTATTAAATCTAAGAAAGGATTAGATTGACTTATGTGAACTATGTGATAGAATTATGACTAGATTCTTTCACACATATATTAGTTTATATATACTAATTGGAGAGATCGACTTGTTAATGTTAGGTCGTTCCAACGCCGTTTAATTAAAGCTAGAATTATTTGTAGCTGAGCAAACAGGCAAGTTTCCCGAACTTCACTCTTTGATTGTGCATGTTCTTTTGAACCCGTTCTTGTATTAATTGCAAGTCTCCCTAACTTTACTCAAATTTATATCGAGCAGGGTATTATTATATTGCATGTTTTCCTAAACTACTCTTTTATTTGAGCAAGTTTTTCTTTACTTATACTTATTTATTGTACAAGTATCCGGACCCTATTGTGCAAGTATTCTAAATTCTTGTACTACCTTATTCAATGAACCGTGTAAGCGAGTTTCTAAACATCACTTGTTTTTGGTGAAAGTTTCCTATCCTTCTCATATTGTATTGAGCAGGTAATTATTGTATTGTGAAAGTTCCCCGAACTTCACATTTTGAGTATTGTGAAAGTTCCCCGAACTTCACACTTTGGTTATTGTGAAAGTTCCCCGAACTTCACATTTTGAATATTGTGAAAGTTCCCCGAACTTCACACTTTGGTTATTGTGAAAGTTCCCCGAACTTCACATTTTGAATATTGTGAAAGTTCCCCGAACTTCACACTTTGGTTAGTTTGCAAATTCCCGTACTTCATTTCTTTATTATGCAAGTTCTCTAAACTTATACAAATTCGTATATTGTGCAAGTATCTTATCTTTGTGTTTACTTTACTAAAAGAACGTTGTAAGCAAGTATCTTATCTTTGTGTTTACTTTACTCAAAGAACGTTGTAAGCAAATGTCCTAACCTATGCATTTACTTTATGCAAGGGATCTATTATGGTGAAATTCCCCGAATTTCACTCTTTGATGTTGTAAGTGTCTAAGCCTATGCATTTATTTTATGCAAGGAATCTATTATCGTGCAAGTTCCCCGAACTTCACATTTTGAGTATTGTGCAAGTTCCCCGAACTTCACACGTTGAGTATTGTGCAAGTTCCCCGAACTTACACAAATTCATATATTGTGCAAATTCTAAACCTCACTTTATGCAAGTTCTCTATCCTTCTCATATTGTATTGAGTAGGTTATTGTTGAATCGAAAGTTGTTTACTTAATTGCTTGAACTTTATTTCCAAGCATGTTATTTAGTGGTTTAATTACTTATCAATTATTCCACATTGATATTATTGATGTCCGTACCTAGTGCATTTGAGCTCGTACAGTCTTGGACTTGTACATTATTCAAGGTTCAAAATTTCTTGAACTATGTCAGTAAGAGTATGAACCTTTGCTTGGTCAGACTAGTGTATGAAGTTTTCTTTAAAGCTATCCAAACCAATTGATGGTAAGGATTCTTAGACGGAACAGAACACCCCTCATATGTAGGGGTGTGCCCATGTATCTAATATATATGATACGACTAAGCAGATATAAGTGTTATGCATATTCACGTTGTACCCAAGGCTGATCTCCTCGAGGTACTAAGTTTCTGTAGCCAGAAACCAGTAATTCTAAAAGGGTCAATTAGCTATTGAACCCATTGGAAAGTTATAGTTCAAAGTCTACTCGACTATCAGTCATTCTAAAGGCAATTATTATCTTTGCTTTTATTAGTCATATTATTGAATCGTTCAGATATTCATAGTGTTGAATTATGCAGGTTGTTGAACCTTACAGATATTAATATCGTTGAATCATACAGATATTCATATTATTGAATCATTCAGATTGTTGAATCATTCTAACATTCATATCGTTGAATCTTTAATATATTCATTTTGTTGAATTCATTGTTAGATACTTTTCCATTCATCATGATATATCCTTTATTGTTGTATTTAAACTTGCTGAGCAAACTTGTTGCTCATTCTTGCTATATCATGACTTTGTTGCAGTTAAGTCCGAGCCCTCAAGGAAGGACAAGGGTAAAGGAAAGATTTAGGATGGTTTGCAAGGAGCAGACTTTGTCTTTGTGATTTGTTTAATTACTGTTAATGTAATATGAACCCTAATGTTTATTCTAAGGTATATTTGTATTGATGTATTAAGGTTATCGAATCTTGGGACTAGTAACACCTTTTGAATGAACGACATACGTTTATTACATTCCGTATTTTTGTTATCGTATGTTACTTAAAGGTGGATGTTAGTATTGTTTCGTGGCAACCGGACCGGTGTCAGAGGACCCGATTTCGGGGGTGTCACACTGCTCTTTCAATGTATATAAGAACAATTATAATTTCAATACTCAATATTAAAGTTCGAAGAATATAATCAACTTTATCTTAGCTATAAAGTAAAAAGTCATAAGATAAGAATCGTAGTTTCGATGGTTTACTCGTACGACAAATAATAGTACAAGTCTAAGCAATACTCAATAAGGAGTAGGGTTCGAGAACTTGCTTCTAGGATTTATCGAATAATGTAATACAAAGGTTTAGGATACTTGCCTTAAGCATAGATTACCAATATAAGCTTATCAACTCTTTTCGAATCCTATTATAATATATTTAAATGTATAGGATACCCATTAGTCATATAGTTTAACATCATATCTTATCTCGTATATACAATCAACACATAAGTTAGGTGTTTAACCTTACTACACAGTCATACCATGCATAGTATCATACTAATTTGCAATTCTCGATTGATATAACTTTCATTGTCTTTTATCTTTAGAATTCCTCTTTTCAAGTTCAACATCTTCATATAACATCACTATCACATAAGACCACAACCAATACCAAACATACTCTACTTAGCAAGTTATATCATTGATATAAGTTAACTGACAAAAATCAGAATTAAGCAAACTGTCCAGATTGGATTCCAGACTGGCGCAGCTAAGCCCTGGTTAAGCCTAGGGACGGCGTAGCTGCGGTGTCCCCTGGCTAGACCAGGATTGAGCTTTTGCTCTACTGTTTCTGTTCCGTTCTTTAACATGCTAAGACATTAACACATATCATGCATATATACCAGAGTACTTTACATACATGAACGACCCTTCTAAGTTCACTTTACACATTATGGTCTTAGGTTGAGATTCTTAAGGAAGTATGGCCAAATGGGGTCATGAAGTCATATAGGCTATCATGCTTGTCACATATACATGCGAGGTGGTCATATAATCTGTGTTAGGCATGCTCACAAGTATCTACATCATATACGCATAACTAGCATCGTTATTTTCTTGAAAACTTACTTTAACTCATACTTGATCAACTTTCATCATATCTAACGAGTGTGTGCACATGTAGGCCATCTATGTGATGTTGAGAGCACTAGCATACGCGTTCAAAATATCAGAACACTATGACACTATGATCATGCAACTTAGTTTGCAAAAAGTCCGAACTTCGCTTTTGAAATCGTTACGATTTATCCCATGTATGCTAGTGTAAACTCAACACCTTTAAACTTACATTTCATGCCTATCTAGATCATGCAATCATGCTCAAAAAGTCAGAATATAAACATGATACATATATGTCAAAGTTCATTTCAAAACTTATACTTTCTTTAGTAAACATTCACTAACAAGGTCAAACACGTTCATCCACATCATGAAACATATATACACATGTTAACATGATCTTCATGCATATCTAGACCATACAAACGTCTTACAAGGTCAGAACATAAACATCAATATAATATGTCAAAGTCTATTTTAGAAACTTTAAGTTCATTTAGCAATGTATACTAACGAAGTCAAAACAACTTATGCTACATCAAGAATCACATATACACAAGTTAAACATATTCTCCATGCATTGCTAAGGTATTATCATTATGATAGACTTAACAGATTTTAGTAGAAACAGAAAACCAAAATCAGGTCCTGGCGAAGCTGTGATGCACCCTAGTACAAAACGGGCGCAGCTGCGCTGTGTCTCGGCCAGAAATAGAGCAGCTTCTGCTTCGGCAGTTAACAAACCCAACATCAAAATTTTCTTACGAAATCCATTCTAAACTAGCCACATTGCATTCCTAACTTGCATATAAGTTTACATAACAACTAACAATCATTCTCCAATCAATTTAAAATATAATTCAAGTATGATCAAGAACTTTAGAAATTTTAAAAATGAGGAATAAGGAGAGTATACCTCTGCTAATTGCTTTCCAGTTTTCTCAGACTTCTTATCATTGATAAATATTAGTCTCTATTCTCACTTAATTAGAAAATCTCAGCAAATTAAAATGTGAAGGAGAGAGCTCAATTTATAGAAAATAGATTACACAGACATTGTAATTGTACTCCAAATTAAACCAACGGGAATGAAGGATTGCATGAAGGTTAATCGAGAGTAGTTGATTAGTTGTTGAACTCTAGTATTGGAGCCACTCCCCCATTGATGATTGCTAGCTAAGGTTTGTTGAGTTTGATAAATAGAGGAATAGACTAGCCTTTTTGCCATACACGTGAGGAAGAAAGGCCTCTTATAATGGGACAAGGCAATATGGAACTCAGCATTACCAACTTGTAAATAAACTAATGTCAATACTTAGGCTATATACATATACATATATTATACACTTAGGTTTTTAATTCAATTAAGTCACAATATAGCTTTAAATGAAAAAATAATATTACAATATAGCAAGTTGGGGTACATATATATATATATATATATATATATATATATATATATCAACATATAATCCATGTACATTTTGTTAATACCGAATATAATTCAATTGGACATTGTCACACCATAATAATCCAACTTTATTAGTTTATTGAAATCATTATTAAGTAATAATTGTTTACTTAGTCTATCATTTATGAGGTACATATTTAATGTAGTCACACAACACATATTATCACATATGCATTATTATTATGTAACCCACACAATTTAATTAATCTTACTATATAGTTTATATATATATTATATATTCTCACTTAAGTGTCATACTACACTTTATATAATATAGTTGTAACGACTATATATTATATGTTTAATTATCACATACCTTGCACACAATAATTAATCGAGTAAATATATATATATATATATATATATATATATATATATATCTTATTATACTCGTTAATAATTTACTCGTTAATGTTTTATTAATCGTAGTCACAGTTAATCAATAATAATTAATCACTCATTAATATTCCATTACTTGCAATAATAATTAATTAATAATATAATATTAATTAATAATTACTTATCAATTCATCCTTGTTTCCATTCTCGTGCCACACAAGGCATTCTTCGAGCTCATCATAAACTCCACATTTTCTCAATTATTATAAATTCAATTTGAAGTAATTGAGTTAACTCATCTCATAATACATAAATATTTATATTCAAATAAACACTCGACTTTCATTAATTTATTCATTAATAATATTTGGAAATTCTCGGGTATTACACATACATTCAATAAAGACTCAGCATTCACTCATTCATTGATTGTGGAAACGCAGAATTTCACGCATTCAATAGTTTTGAAAGGGAAATATTTGAAAAGATTTGAAAGCGGCCTAAGCCCTCTACTGTCCCCAGCAGAGTCGCCACCTGTCGACGTTAGCTTAAAAAATTCGCGGGTCGGGTCACAACCCTAGGTTTTTTAATCTATTTTCCTAAGTTCTCTCTACCCTCATTTTTTTATTTAGGACAAAGGTTTTGAAGAGTTTTTTTAGGAAAAAGGTCAACATGTATCATGTCGACGATTTGAACATTTTACATAGTCACCAGTTGGTAGATTTGAAAATGGTTGTACCAACTCAACCGAGTTTTGTTTGAAAGAGGCCCAATTGCTGGACACTGTCGACACTTGATCTTTGAAAATAAAGTTTGAGCTCGGGGGCTTGTTAAGTGTAAGGAAGGTGTTAGGCACCCCACGACTCCCGTGTAAACACGGTACCGCATCTTTTCAATATTTCCCTTTAAAACTGGAATGCGTGAGTGAATGTTATTTAAAAATTGGGCCTATTGATTTGATTGATTGAAAGTAGTGATTTGCTTCATTGAACCTATATACGAAGGGTTTGATTTAATTTGAAAATCAATTTTTGATTTAATTTGCAAAAGCATTTATTTTGATTTACAAAAGCTTTTCTTTTGATTGAATTGAAAATGATGTTTTGAAAGCTAGTTTATCAAACCCTGACGCTAGCATAGGAATTGAAACCTGTTGATACTTCTAATTTTATCTTTATAGCCTTAAGGCTGCATGTGAATGATGATTTGTTGGGCTACGAAGCATCCTCGACCACAAAAATATACAAGTGTCGGTCTCCTCATGGGCATGAAAACCATCGGAGGGACTCTGACATGGCAATTCACATTTTTTCATTATATTGAGACCTTAAATTCGGATAACCATTTTAAGGTCTTTTTATGTACATTCCTACAGAAAAACCAATACGGTACATTCGTAAATTAGAGTTTGTCCATCGTGGGAATCAGATTCTGATCAGTTTGATCATGAATCCCACGATTCCTAGGCTCACATGTGCACAAAACCTGCACAGTTCAAATATGCACAAAAATAGATAAATATCCCAATATTGCCAGAACTGAGGATTCATTCAGTAAATCCTGGTCCGCACGGTCAAAGCGTCGCGTTCCCACTAGATAGAGATCTAAGGGATGCGAGGTTGTATTTGGAGCTAAAACTAGAAAGAAAGCAAGATTTAAGGAAATCTCAGCCATTCTAGCCTCACGGTTCAGTCTGGAGGTTTTGAACTGTTTGAAAACTAGAATTGGCGAGATTTAAATAAATCTAGTCCGCCTGCAAATATGTCAGTGTCAAGTCGTATAAAATGAATATTTAAAGCAGTAGTTGAATAGAAAGCGAGTAAAGCAATATATATATATATATATATATAAAGCTGTAAAGGGCGATGGGTTTTCACGCCAGTGCCCGGACTGGAATTGAAATATATATGTGTGTATATATATATATATATATATTGACAGAAACGTAGTCAACCAAGACTGGGAAGAGGACCAGTGATGGTGAAGGCTGCTTATATATGCATAAATATATATAAAAGCGGTAAAAAGGTTATAGAATAATCCAGACCGAACTAGAATGTAAATGTATAGAAAAGTAGTCAGCCAAGGACTGGAAAGATAACCCAGTAATGGTGAAGTATGCAAAAATAATATAAAGACCAGGAAATAGTCCAGGACTGACCAGAATGTAAATTGTATAAAAGTAGTCAACTAGTGACTGGGGAGATCACCCAACATGGCGAAGAGTGCAAAAATAGTATAAAGGGCGATGGGTTTTCACGCCGATGCCCGGACTGAATTGAAATATATATATATATATATATATATATATATATATTGACAGAAATGTAGTCAACCAAAACTGGTAAGAGGACCAGTGATGGTGAAAATCGCTTATATATGCGTATATATATATAAAAGCGTTAAACTACCTCGGATTTGACATCTGGGCTTGACATAATTGAAATGTTATTACATATACAGTTAAATATATACAAAAAAGGGTCAAACCCAGACTGGGAAGATAACCCAATCCGGCGAAGTTGCCAGAACGTGTGTGCTAGTGCACAGAAGCTGCTATAGTCGACGGGTCGTTAATCCGAGTTGTAGAAATGCCAGAAAATCAGTTTATGTACAAAAATATACCAAATTTTGACGAAAACGGCCACGAAACTAAGTTCTGGGCATTTTTTTGAAAATGAAACTTAACGTGCTAGTGTATAAAAGTACGAAGAAGTAATATTCACTTTCTGATTATGAAAATACTTACAATGGACTGCTACACGGGCTTTTTGCCAAATCGTAGGCTCTATAAGTCCAAATCTATCAGTTATTTTCTGATATGTGGTAGTATGTGGGTATATCTACGTGTTAGAGTGAAAATATTTGGGTTTGAAAGAGGTGTAAAAGTCAAAAAATCGAACATGGCAAAGCTTCGCTGTGTTTTGAAATTCTTAAAAATGAAAGGGGGCACCTTTATTTATAGGCCAGGGAGCCTCCACCCTACCTGCAGCTACCATAGGTAGAGGTACCGCTCCCCTGGTGGGCCCCGCAGTGTCGGGTTCTGTTGTCTCAAAGTACGTGCACTCCAAGCAACGCACAGTCGAAGTTAAAATTTTCTAACTTTTAATCGGAGCGTCCGTTTGAGGCGTGCGATACCTTTTTGGAAAGCCCTCGCCAAGAGTGTTGAAATGATATAGGATAAAACATTTTCCGGGTCTGAGAAGATGGGTTCATAACCAGGTCTTCGATTACCCGCAAGTTGTCCGTTGAGTTGTCTTGCGCTGTTTACACTCGGGATCATCGTTATGGTTCATTCTAACTTCGATGGCATCAATTCGACTTGATTTTGACCAAATCGGCTGAGAGTTGATAAAATGACTATTTTGCCCCTCCCGGGGTGGTCATTGATGAATCTGGCTTCCCAGGGTTATCTCCGGGGCTGAACTGCAGTTCCCGGATTGATGTCGGGGCTGATCTGTACTTCCCGAGCTGAGACAGAGGATGACTTGACATGTCCTGGGTGGATTTCAAGGTTGACCTGTACCTCCCAGGTTGATGCCGGGGCTGTCTTGACGGCCCGATATTGAGATCGGGATCGATTGGTACCTCCCGGGTTGATGTCGAGGCTCACTTGTACCTCTCAGATTGCCGTCGAGGCTTATTTGAGAGCCCGATATTGAGATCGGGATTTGAATTAACTGCCCGATCGGAGATCAGGGTTGGTTTGATAGCCCGATATTAAGATCGAGGTTGATCTGACAGTCCGATTAGAGATCGGAGCTGGATAGACGGTCCGATTGATGATCGAAGCTGGATTGAATACTGATATTGAGGATCGAATTTGAACTGGATGACTGGCATTGGTGGTCGGCTTTGATTTGATTGACGGCTTTGCCCTCCTACAGTGTTAGTATTGGGGCAAGGAAAATTTTGAGTGTCTACAAAAGTTATTAAGGGTTTAAGAAATTTGGGTTGCCACTCAATTAGCTGCCCTTGTTTAACGTCATTGGCTCGACTTGATGCCCCTTCAATTATTCGAAGATTGAATCCATCAGTGTCACGACCTCAATTTCCTCTATTTGATTGCTATCCAGGAACGGCTTCAGCCTATGGCCATTCACTTTGAATACATTTCCTGTTTTCGAATTCTGGATATCAACTGCACCATGAGGAAGAACATTAGAGATGATAAATGGTCCCTCCCAGCGAGAGCATAATTTTCTTGGAAATAAATTCAATCTTGAATTGAATAGTAGGACTTTCTGTCCCACAGTGAAATTTTTCCTCAATAGCTGCTTATCATGAAAAATGTTTGTCCGAGTTTTGTACAGCTTAGAACTCTCATATGCTTCGGTTCGTAACTCATCAAGTTCTTGCAACTGCAGCTTTCTACTGACGCCAGCTTGATCCATGTTCATATTGCACTGCTTGATCACCCAAAAAGCTTTGTGTTCGAGCTCGACAGGCAAGTGACATGGTTTCCCATATACGAGCCTGTAAGGTGACATACCTATTGGGGTTTTGTATGTCGTCCTATAGGCCCATAATGCGTCTTCCAATCTCAGACTCCAATCTTTTCGGTTGGGGTTGACTACTTTCTCCAGAATGGATTTGATTTCTCAGTTTGAGACCTCTGCTTGGCCATTGCTTTGCGGATGGTAGGATGTAGATACCCTGTGAAGAACGTTGTATTTTATCAACAAAGTAGCTAACACTCTATTATAGAAATGAGTTACGCGATCACTGATAATGGCCCGTAGTGCTCCAAACCTAACAAAAATGTTAGTCCTGACAAAATATGCAACAACTTTAGAATCATCAGTCCTAGTGGCTTTAGCTTCCACCCATTTGGATCCATAATCAATTGCCAATAAGATGTAAATATTACCAAAAGAAACAGGAAATGGTCCTATGAAATCAATATCCCAAACATCAAATATTTCTACGATTAGTACAGGGTTTTGTGGCATTTGATTCCTTTGAGATAAATTACTAGTCTTTTGACAATTTGCACATGATTTACAAAACAAATAAGAGTCTTTGAAAATAGAAGGCCAAAATAAACCACTCTCTAAAACCTTAGGTGACGTTCTCTTTGGTCCAAAATGACCTCCACATGTATAGGAGTGACAGAAAGTTAGAATAGACTGTATTTCATTTTTAGGTACACATCGTCTAACTATCTGATCAGAATAAAATTTCCACAAGTATGGGTCGTCCCATACATGATGTTTGGCATCACTCCTAAGTTTTTCTTTCCACGCTTTAGAAAACTCACTTGGTACATAAGCACTTACCAAGAAATTTATGATGTCGGCATATAAGGGGGTTGTATTTCCAATGGACAAAAGATGCTCGTCAGGAAACATGTTGTGTAATGGTAGTGCTTCCTCTTCCTTAATGATCCTGCTCAAGTGATCCGCCACCAAATTATCTGCACCCTTTTTATCTTTAATCTCGATGTCGAATTCTTGCAGCAGCAAGATCCACCTTATGATTCGAGGTTTGGATTCCTTCTTGGTCAGTAAGTACCTGAGAGCAGCATGGTCAGAATAAACTATTACTTTAGTACCGAGTAAATAAGATCTGAATTTATCTAAAGCAAATACAACAGATAAAAGTTCTTTTTCTGTTGTTGAATAGTTTATCTAAGCCGCATTCAAAGTTCTTGAAGCGTAGTAGACCTCATAGATAGTTTTGTCAATCCTTTGACCCAAGACGGCGCCGACAGCATAGTTGCTCGCATAACACATTATTTCAAAAGGTATGTTCCAATTCGGTGGTTGAATGATGGGAGCTGACGTCAATAATTTCTTTAATGTATCAAAGGCCACCTTGCATTCATCATTGAGCTGGAACTCCTCATCTTTCTGTAGCAACTTGCATAAGAGCAATGCTATCTTAGCAAAATCCTTGATAAACCTGCGATAAAAACTTGCATGTCCAAGAAAGGATCGTATCTCTCGCATGCTGACGGGGTAAGGTAATGCAGATATAATATCAATCTTAGATTTATCAACTTCTAAACCATTGACTGACACTACATGTCCAAGCACTATCCCTTGTTCTACCATAAAGTGACATTTTTCCCAATTTAACACAAGATTTGTTTCTAAGCATCTGTCTAGTTCACGTGTCAAATTATCTAAACAGGCATCTAACGAGTCACCATGAACTGTGAAATCATCCATAAAGACTTCAATACATTCTTCTAAAAGATCTGAAAAAAATACTTACCATGCATCGTTGAAAAGTACCTGGGGCATTACATAATCCAAAGGACATTCGGTGATAAGCAAAGGTGCCAAAAGGACATGTGAATGTGGTCTTTTCCTGGTCTTCTGGGGCGATCACAATCTGGTTGAAACCTGAAAAGCCATCTAAGAAGCAATAATGAGAATGTCCAGCTAAATGTTCTAACATTTGATCAATAAAAGGCAAAGGAAAGTGGGCTTTTCTAGTTACAACATTTAATCTTCTATAATCTATACACACTCTCTAACCTGTTTGCATCCTTGTGGGCACTAATTCATTATTGTCATTCTTGACAACCGTGATACCTGATTTCTTTGGAACTACCAACACTGGACTTACCCATTGACTATCGGAGATGGGGTAGATGACTCTTGCATCAAGCATTTTTATTACCTCTTTCTTCACTACCACCATCATCGGTGGGTTCAACCGTCTTTGTGCAACTCTCGTTGGCTTAGCTCCTTCCTCTAACAAAATTCGGTGCATGCACATAGCGGGACTAATACCCTTAATGTCTGCTATTGTCCAACCAAATACTGTGATGTGGTCCCTAAGGACTCTCAATAAATTTTACTCCTGCACTTTGGTTAGATTACTAGCAATTATCACAGGTAAAGTTTCATTAGGCCCCTAAATATGCATATTTTAAATGTGCAGGCAATTGTTTTAATTCAAGTATTGGAGCTTGCTCCACAGATGGTAATAGCTTTTGATGAGTTACAGGTAGTTGAATTAATTGGACTGCATGCTTCTCTGTGAGTTTAGGTAATGACTATAACGCAGCCATAGTTTCCTTCAAGTCCTGACTATGCTCAAATTCATATGTCCCATCCATGTTCAAATTGATAGAAATGGCAACCTCCAAACTATCTCTTTGAATCTGTTTAAAAGTTTCCTGCACTAACGAATCACACACATCATTATCATAAACCTAACAGATATCACTAGGGTACCTCATGGCATCATATATGTTGAATTGGATCTTCTCGCCATCAAATTCCATTGTCAAGGTCCTGTTGTGAACATCAATCATAGTCCTTGCTATTTTTAGGAAGGGTCTTCCTAGAAAGATATGTGATGGGTTCGGGGAAGCATCATCTTCCATATCCACGATGTAAAAATCTCTAGGAAATATTAGTTCGGTCATTTGCACCAAGACATCTTCGACTACCCCTCGGGGTAGGTGTTAGTACGATCAGCTAATTGAATAATAACACCGGTATGTTTAAAATCCCTCGGGGTAGGTGTTAGTACGATCAGCTAATTGAATAATAACACCGGTATGTTTAAAATGTCCAAGATTCAGAGACTTATACACAGATAATGGCATCACATTTATTGAAGCACCTAAGTCTAGCATGGCCTTTTCAAACCTAGTGTTTCCTATCTTACACGGGATCGTAAACATGCCTGGATCTTTACATTTAGGTGGCATTTTTCTTTGTAAAACAGCTGATACATTTTCCCCTATTGTGACTTTCTCATCATTTTCTAATTTTCGTTTATTTGTGCACAATTCTTTCAAAAATTTAGCATACTGTGGCACCTCTTTAATAGCATCTATTAATGGAATATTCACCTCTACTTTCCTAAAAGTCTCTAGAATTTCCTTTTCGTGTTCATTTTTCTTTGAATTTCTAGAATTTCTATGAGGAAAGGGAAGACGAATATCTATCTGACAAGGAGGTTTAGGGTGTACCTTAGGTATTACCGATGTCTCCTTTTCTTGCTCTTTCTAATACTCAGCTGTAGCCTTTGGTGTATCCATCTGTTTTCCACTTCGCAGGGTTATAGCACTGGCATTCTCCTTTGGATTGACAACCGTCTGTGATGGAAGCTTCCTGGAACCTTGAGAGTCCAACCGACCTACAGTAGTGGCTAATTGGCTCATCTGACTCTCCAAGATGTGGATGGAAGACTTCATCTCGTTTTGGAATTGTTGTGTTTGTTACATGAACGCCTTGAACATGTCTTCCAAGGACGTTCCAGGATTGGTCGGTGCTGCTGGTCTGGGTTGGTACTGTGGCTGATTTGGCTAAAATTGTGGTTTAACTGGGTAAAATCCTTGCGCCTGTGGCCTAGCACCCCCATAACAGAAGTTAGGATGATCCCTCCATCCTGGATTGTATGTGTTGGAGAAAGGATCATATTTCCTCTGCGGCTGTGCTTGGTAATTCCCCACAGCATTAGCTTGTTGTGTAGTATCCTCCTCTTGCAATGCTGGGCATACAACTGTAGGGTGCCCCGCAATTAAACAGATTTGGCAAGCTTGTGCAACCAGTGCGTTACCTGTAGCTAATTGTTTCACCAAAGCAGTTAAGTCAGAAATTTGTTGTTCTACATTAGTTGTGCTCACCTCACTTACTCTTTGGGCTGGATTAGCATTCCTTGTTCCATACTGTTGTGCATTAGCGGCCATGTTGGCAATCAAGTCCTTAGCCACCTCTGGTGTTTTGTCCACTAATGCACCTCCACTCGCAGCGTCGATCATACTCCTATCCATTGGTAAGAGCCCTTCATAAAAGTAGATGATGAGGTGTTGATCGTCAATCTGGTGGGGTGGACAGCTGGAGCAAAGCTTCTTGAATCTCTCCCAATACTCATACAGTGTTTCACCACTGAACTGTAGGACTCCGCAAATATCCTTCCTGATGTTGGCTACTCTTGAAGCAGGAAAATACTTCTCCAAAAATAGCCTTTCCATGTCGTTCCATGATTGAATTGATCCCGCTGGGAGATAAAATAACCAGTCTTTTGCTAAGTCTCCCAGTGAGAATGGGAAAACTCTCAGCTTAATCTGATCCTCCGTGGCATTGTGTGGCTTCATGGTGGAGCACACAATATGGATTTCCTGCAGATGTTTCTACGAATCATCACCTGTAAGACCACGAAAAGTAGGCAAAAGGTGAATTAGTCCAGATTTTAGTTCAAACGAAACATTTAAAGCAGGATATTCAATACAAAGAGGTTGTTGAGTAAGATTAGGAGTTGACAACTCCTTTAAAGTCCTGTTATTTGGCACCGCCATCTCCTCTTCTGATTCACTTGAAGAAGATTGGTCTGAAAGTAGTGTGAGTATGATGTTAAGGCCTGGAGATGAAGCTTCTTCAGAATCTGCAAGTGAACCTTGGTTTTTTCGAGCTTCCGTCCTAAGCCTTGGAGCGGTTCTCTCTATTTCTGGATCAAATTTCAAATCAAGAGAGTGAGAGGATCGAGGCATAAAATAAAAGAAAATAAATTGAAAATAATCGAATAAATAAAATCAAATAACACTCCCCGATAACGGCGCCAAAATTTGGTAGCTGTCATCTAGCACTACAAAATTTACCTTACTAAGGTTCTACTAATTCAAGAATCAGTATAGCAATAAGCAAGGATCGATCTCACAGAGAGTGAATTGTATTTTATATATCCAATGAATTGGGGGGTTTTTGTTGAAAACAGTTTAATTAATCAAGTCATTATACTACTTATCTTCCACTGAGATTAATAATCCTAAATAACCGCGATCGCAAATTACCCAAAATTCTCCTTAAGTGTAGATCTAATGTGACGATCGCCAACAAGAGATTCTAACTAACATACAACCTAGAACTATCAGCCTAGATTTAATATGATAGAATCATTAAGCATGAGAATTAGATTATTCCAAGTAATAATTGAACAATCAAAAATTATTTAACATGTCTTCTGAATATCTTAACAATATTTCAAAGCTTGTCCACAATAAAATACTGTTAATCGCTACTTAGGTTAGACACACTTCGTTTGCTTAAAATTTGTCTTAATCTAGCAGATGTAATCAATTTATTAATTTAATCCTGCAGAAACCAAATCAATCAATTGAATAACATATATGAAAGTTCATGTAGATAATCAGAATAAATCTTTGATGAAAGGATAAATATTATAAACTTAATCAAACCATAAACTGTTAATCAGGTTCAACATCCCTTCAGAATTGAATAAGTGAATTAGCCTGACATGCCTTGATGAATAGCCTCCAAGATGAAAGAATGAAATTATATGATCCAAGATAGTCTAAACTCAGCAGAACAACTGATATATATAGACTAACAAAACCCTAGTCTAATAAGGCAAGACAGCAATCCTAATCCTACACAACTTTGTAATTAAAACACCTAAAACCTAGTCAGCCAGTCCGTCTGGGGCGCCCCGCGCCCAATGCCTTCTTCTCCTGGCGCGCCCCACGCCCAATATGCAGGGATTCAAGTTCTTTATGCGGCGCGACCCGCACCGGTTCCTTTGCATCTGCAGCGCACCCCGAGCCAGTCAGTCAATAATTCTAACATTGCCCTTTTAATCCCCTTTTGTCCAAACACTCTCCATTCCTGCACATTACAAAAAACACATGAAAAGTACAATGTATACTTAAGTAAATGCAATATATCAAGCTAAGAAATACCCATTAAGTAGGTAAAAAACCTACTTATCAAAGGTCATAGTAGTTTTCAAAAGGTTTATGTTTAAAGTCCCTAAATTTTTATTGAAAAGTTATTACTGGACTACGTTAAGAAAACGTACTATATGCAAGACATCCTAGAGTTACATATTAGAAGTGAAAAGAGTACTACTACATATGTTTCAGAAGTCAGAAATGCAATTAGTACCATGCTCACAAATGTTTGTTTTCAAAATTCCAAGTTTGCTTTTAAAGATTATTCTAAACCAAGCTAAGGTAATACATTACATGTAAGACAACTTTAAACCACATGTCAGACTTATTTGCTTACCTAAACAAGCCAAACTATTATGCTCAGAACATCAAAAATCAACAAAACCATTTTTCTAAGACTAATGACCAGCACGATCGCGCTGTTTTTGAAAAGGAAAGTGGCGCGGCCGCGCCACTTCGGTTTAGACTCAAAATGGACTCTGCTTCTGCAGAATCTTAGAACTTCAAAACGTTTAACTCATCAATTTGAAACCCGGACCATCCACATTGGGTTCTTAAACATGTATATGACTCATAACACAATGATACCAACTTCCAAACCAATTAATAAGTAATTCATATCAATTGTTAAGAATTTGTCAATCTATAGCCATTACAAAAATTATTCATCTTCACATTATGATCACTAAATATATCATGCTTTTGTTATCTTACACAAATTTAAGCTTACAGGAAAGTAGAAATTGAGAGGTAAGTAAGGTGCTGTTTGTTTACATCTAATTGCCTCTTAATGGACTGCCTCTTATTCGCTAAGAGGCATGATGCTATTTGTTTTTTTTTGTTACCTCTGAATGCCTCTTAATTGGTAAGACAGAAAATGAAATCTTAATAATTAAGAGGTACCTCTTAATGAAATTTTTTTGATAATTTTTTTTTATATAAATATATTCAACAATATTATTCACTCATTTTTATTAAATTGAATATTTAAAATTATTAAATAAAAATTTACCCTTTAAAATAGTAAAATAGTGTCATTAAGAGACAACTTACTTTTTAGTTATCAAACAGTTTTTTAGATTCAGACCTCATAACCATTCAGATGATCTAATTTATTAAGACATAATAATCATTCAGATCTTAATCGCCAGATTTATCAAACACAGCCTAAGTACCTTTGATGATTCTTCTACTTAACAGAGTACCCCCCCTCCCCTTCTTACTGCAATATCCAATGCAAGAGCTTTCTTGGAATTCTTCTTCACTCTTAACTCACACTTACTCTATATTATACTAACTCAGCAAAATTCTAGCAGCTTGATTTGGTGAAGGAGAGCTCCTATTTATAGGAAAATCATTACCCAACAATCTAGTTATTAACCAAAGGAAAAAGGAAAGTTGGTGTAAAACTTCACCAACTCTCACCAAACCTCCACCTTTATGATGATTAACCCACATGGGATTGCTTGTAAGCAATTTTGGGGAAGAATTTCCAGCTTTTTGGCTATGGGGAGGAGCTCGGTAAAATAGGGAGATAGGTCATTGGCCTATACACGGCTGAAGAAATTTTGGGACTATGATTATGGGACAAGTGCTTTAACTTACTGCATTAGCAAAATGGATACTAGCATTTTTAATGTGGGTTTCTATTTGGCTCACAAGGACAATTAATAACATTACCTTATATTAAGTTATAGGCACATATAGACTCACATATACATATATATGTATACTCATGTAAGTATACTCCTACATTAAATATTTACAAATACATATAATCATATAATCCATGTACATTGGTTTAGTTCAAATAAGATTTGAATTGAGTTGGAATATAAATTAGTTGGGTACTAACAACCCATTATTTTCTATAAAACTTATTATACAAATTACACCCAAATATAATATTGATAATTAATATCAAACATTTATTTTCTTAAAAATAAATTCTCTTCCATGATCTTGATTAAACCTTCAGTTGGTCTAACATTAACTATTATGCCACACAAGGCTCATTTATTCAAGTTTAGAAAAAGTACATAACTCCAACTTATAATAATATAATCTCACAGAATAATTATTCATATAATAATATTATTCTTCATATCCCATCTAATATTTTAAACATGATGAAATTTTATTGTACTACTATTTATATATTCACACAACACATAATTGCACATAACAAATAAATGATTAAAATAATAACACTAATTAATTTAATCATTTCCTCCTTAATTTAATTAAGAAATCACTTAGACCATCACATTGTCACACTAGGCACACCACATAAGCTTAATTAAGCTCATTATTATTCCCACCACATTTCTCAATTATCACATACTTAATTCAATTTGGATTGAATTACTGCATTTCAAGTCACACATAAATATATATATATATGGCTATATGTAGCTACACAGCTGTGTAGCTACACAGTAGGCTATAGCTACGGTTTTCTAAGGCTATAGTGAGGGTTTGTCTGTCGCCATAGATATTATGTCTATAGCGACAGACAAACCATCGCTATAACCCTGAAAAACCATCGCTATAGCCTACTGTGCAGTACACAGCTGTGTACTTACATTTTTCCCATATATATATATATTCAACATAAATATTCAAATATTTTTATTTTCATTAATAATATTATAAAAAAAAATTACGGGTATTACATGGGAGATGTACCATACCATTCCGGAAAGCTTTTTTCAATAGCTATGAAATAACATAGGGCTTTCCCTTTTTCGAATCTTGGAAGATGGGTCCATGACCAGAATAACATCTTTAAGTCTTCGTAGGTAGTCCGTTGAGCTGTCTTGCATAATTTGCGCTCGGAATTGCTGTGATGGATCTTTGTAACCTTATTTGTAGTTGGACAGTTGTTTCTGTTGTGTTGGCAAAATGACCTATTTGCCCTCCCGGGGTTGTCTCCCGGGTTAAAGTGGTTGTCTTCCCTCAAAGTTGTCTTCGGGGCTGAAACTGTGATGTTATTATCTGTCTTTCCTTTGAGTTGCTTCTGAGGGTCAATTTGATGTCCCACGAGGCTGTCTCCAGGGTTTGATTTGATGTATTCCTCTGGGTTGTCTCCAGACATATTTCTTGCAATCCTTAGGGGCAGTCTCCGGAGTGGATAAAGATAATTTTACCCTCATGCGTGGTTAGTAATAAGAGAAAAAAATTGAGTGTCTACACATCTAAACGAAAACCAAAATCTAGAAAAAGGGTTCCCAAGGAACCTAATCCATAGATCGCTGATGAGATCTAGCGAAGGGACTGATAATCTAGGGAATAAATCTATAGATCTAAGATCCCCTATATCTATACAATGACATAATTAGGAGATAATCGAGAATATTCCCAAACTGGCTATCAAACGATTCAATTATTAGAATCCTTTGATGACTAAAAGGTAGGATCCCATCACCGCTAGATATGTATCTAGGATTTACGGGGGTGAACAAAGAAATCACCTTGAAAATAATAAAAATGACTAGATCTGAACTAGATCTAATTGAATCTAGCACAAATGTTAAAGTTTTTAACTTTGAAACCAACTACAAGCTAGAACCAAGGTAGATCTAAATGGGATCTAGCAAAAAGATTCAAACTTTAACAATCTCAAAGAAAAACCAACCGGTAAAACGATTCAAATATAAGGAAAGTGGATAAATCAGTACAAGGATATCATCGGGTGATTAGGAGGAGATTACATTCATGGGAAATCCTCTCTAACCACCCATAATCCCCACATAAAATCCACACACCCTAGATCTAGGATGTTGGGAGAGCCTCAACGAAATAATAATTAGAAAATAAGCAAATCCAAGCACAACAATGGATGAAATACAACAGATCTATTAGATCTACATCAAAATTACATAAAAGATTGAATCTTTCACCTTGAGGAAGATGAAATGAGCTTCCTTGAACTTTGATCTAGGAGGAATTACTCTAATCTAGTAATAGATTTGAAATGAATACTTAAATCTAGAATGGATTTAGAGAGAACTTTATTCTTTTTCACTAGATAATACTCTTTCTCTCTCTACAAATGCCTCCTATTCTAAAAAAATGTAACATCCCCAAATTTGGGTCCCTTGAACCTCAGACCTGCTGTGTCACGATACATCATCTTCTTACACATTCTATAACTAACGCGGAATATATAAACATACATTGTTCACTACACAATGGTTCTACAACATTTTCCCCAAGGGTCTATCAACCTTAACTTAATGCATACCTTTAATAACTCAAAAGGTTTACATAATCAACTCAAATAAGATAATGTAATAGATAATATCGCATATTAATCTACTCTTGAACTTTTCTCTTGTCTTTGACCTTCTTTGAGCACTCGGACTTAACTGAAATAATGTCATGATATAGCAAGAGTGAGCAACTACTTTACGCAGCAAGTTTAAATACAAGGAAGATATATCATGATTGGAAAAAGAATATAGCTTCTTAATTTTTCAATAATATAAAACAATTGTGAAAGAATAAGAATCAAGTTCAATAAATAAATAACTGAATCAATAATGATGAGTGGCCAACAATGACCATGAACAAATAATTTGGTAATCAAGATGATTAGCCGTTCATATCTGATGAACATATGTAACTTGCACTAAGTGCTAATAACAATAATCATAGATGTGGAATAATTGTCAATAATTAATCCACTAGCATGCTTGAAACATAATAACTCGAGTTTGAGTTAGGAAACTTTTCTGCTCCGACGATTACCGCTAAGCAATCTAATTTAATCTCTTATGAAAGACATATCATTAATAAGATTGATCTCTCAATTAGCATAACACATCATACGTCATAATACTACTACTCTTAAAATAAATTATCTAACATTTAGCCACATAATCAAACATTAGATAATCCCTTAACTTATTAGTAATATTATCGTCCTTTGATAATATTTTAATTACTTCAGCATCATCTTAAAACTTTCGTCTAATATTATTAATCACTTAATAATATTTTATTCACTTCTTAATATTATTAATCATTTAATAATATTTTATTCACTATCTAATATTATTAACCATGTAATAATATTTTATTCACTTTCTAATATTATTAACCATTTCACTTTCTAATATTATTAATCACTTAATAATATCTTAGTTACTTACAAATACTATTAATCATTGAATAATATTCTAATCACACTCTAACATTATTAATTATTTAATAATATTCAAATTATTTACTAATATTATTAATTATTTAATAATATTTAAATCATTTACTATTATTATTAATTATTTAATAATATCTTAATTATTTACAAATATTATTAATCCTTTAATAATATTTTAATCACTTATTAATATTATTAATTATTTAATAATATTTGATTCAATTTCTAATATTATTAATTATTTAATAATATTTTAATCACTTATTAATATTATTAATCATTTAATAATATCTTAATTATTTACAAATATTATTAATTATTTAATAATATTTTATTCACTTAATAATATTATTAATCATTTAATAATACTTTAATCTAATATTATTAATCATTTAATAATATTTTAATTTAATTTTAATCTTAATCTTAATATTATTAATCATTTAATAATATTTTAATAATTTACTAATATTATTAATCCTTTAATAATATTATTAATTATTTAATAATATTTTATTCATTTACTAATATTATTAATATTTTAATAATATTTTATTCATTTATTAACTTATAAATAATTTAATTTAATTGTTTATCTCTTACTATTTAATTTATTTAACAAACATAACATACCATGCTTATATCATTGCAGACACTCGAAATTTCACTTTCCTTGGACTAACCTTTCAGGAGGGTAAAAGTGTAATTTTACTTCGGAGACAACCCCGAGGTAAGGCAAAGACATCTTTTCACCCTGGAGACAACCCCGTGGAGAAATCAAAGTGTCAACGACGTCCCGACACGACGCGGACCGAACGAGTATTGTAAAGCTTAGAAAGTGGCCATAAGAAGTCACCGCAGCAATCATTGAACTGTGTGTTATCAAGACAAGCTGATTGACGACCCTCGGGAACCGGAAGATACCTTTCAGCTTACTTCATCATATTCCCAAAATTCGATTTCGTCAGACTCGGCCTTATTTCGCAGCCTTCCGCAAGGACTGTTTGGGATTTTTGGGTACGGGGCTCAACTTTCACCA
The DNA here is from genome assembly GCA_020205555.1 of Panax stipuleanatus. Lineage (NCBI taxonomy): Eukaryota > Viridiplantae > Streptophyta > Magnoliopsida > Apiales > Araliaceae > Panax > Panax stipuleanatus. Next base: position 112,112,519 of record CM035120.1, read on the forward strand.
AATCGAGACCTAAGGTACGTACTTCACGGAAACCGGATCCATGGGGCCCAGCCTCAGGTGTACCTGCTCCAGCCGCAGGTACACGTGTGACTGCCTCTAGGGCCTATATCAGCAGCCAGCAGCTCATTTATACAAAAAAAAAAAGAGAAGAGAGAGAGAAGGAGTTCTAGAGAGAGGATGTGACGAACGAGATTTTATAATTTATTTTAAATATTTATTGAATTAAATAAATATTTTGATTTATTTATTTATTGAGTTAAATAAAGATTTGATGGAATTGTGGTAGATTAATTTAATTAATTGTGTTACATTGTTTAAATTAATGTGGAATAATTTTATAGTTCAAAATGTGAATTTAATTGAGATTATTAAATTAAATGAGTTGTTTAATAATTATAATATTATTCTAATTAATTTAATGATTAATTAGAGATTTAATGATTTGTCATAATTAATAAATGAGAGTTTTAATTATGTGATGATTTGATTTAATGTGTAATATTGCCTTTTATTTAATTGAATTTAAATAATATGATTTGATTGATTAAAGTATGAAAAATAAACTATATATTAAACAAGTTAATTAAAATAAATGGGAAGGAGCCTTTTATAACCAAGTCAAACAAGGCCTTGGGAACATGGGTAACTGCTAAGGCATAATGCGCATAACTAATACCCATGTATATCAATTATACGCATTATATCAGTCTTGTATCTTTACGTATTTTATTTCCTAAGTCTGAAGTTAGAAAACACAGTGAGAAAAGAGAGAACTTGAGAGATTTTGTGAATTGAAGAAGAAGTTGGAGAATTGGAAGAAGAATTCCTATCATCTTGCATAATCTAAACAAGAAAACAAGGGTAATTTCTCAATCTCAAGCTTTAATTATGTTCTTGAGTTTTCTCCATGATAGTTTATTTTAGTTCTCTGTAAATGGAATTTGATAGCCAAATTGCTAAGAAAGTTCTTATATATGTTTATTAGAGTGCATAATCCATTTGTATATGATTTGTATGTGATTTAGAATAATCATGTAAGAACCCGAATTTTCAAGAATCATTATTAATAAGAATTTAATGAATAAAATTCTTAGAGCATGAGATAGATTCGAATATGAATATATCTGTAACGATTGTGATTTTATAGTTAATTTTAATATTTATTAAATTAAATAAATATTTTATGTGATTTATTTATTGAATTAAATAAATAAATTATGTGATTTATGGAGGGATTTAATTAAGTGTTTATATTAATTAAATGAATGTGTAATATTTATTTAATTAATGTATATTAATTTTATATTATAGTTTTAATTTAATTGAGATAATTGAATTAGAGGAATTATGTAATGAAGTGTTACATGAATTATAATTAGCGAGTAATTATAATTATGTGACAAGTTTATGTGATTAATTGATGTTGAAATTTAATTGATTAAACTAGTTGATTAATATTTAATTGATTAAAATATGACATTAAGGTATGTGTTAAAATGATTTGTTAAAATAAAGAAAAATGATTTTAAACAAACAAGGCCCTTGCTTTTGTTTTAAAAGACTGTTGCCAAACAGGCCCCTTAAACTAGCTTAAACCTAATTTACCTAAACCATGCCTAAGTTAGTAAAACTAGTTTCTAATTTTTCTGTTGCCAAACAAGCCAAAAGGACTTTTGAATTTTGTAACTCCTAATTTAATTGGATTATTAAATATTATTTAGTACGTATATTATTGATATATGTCAGTTATATACCTATATACTACGTAAGGAAAAACTACGTTAGTTTAAGCCTAAGACTAAGAAGAAAAGAGAGAGCAGAGAGGAAGAATAGCAGAGAAGAATTAGAGAAGAAGAGAAGGAAGGAGTAAGGAAATCATCATCTTCTTCATTTCTATTAAGCAAAAAGGTATAATTTCTAGAACTTATTGTTTTGAAGTTGAATTTTATGTTTCTAGAACTTATTGTTTTGAATTTGAATTTTATGTTCTTTATATTTTCATTCTCTGTAAAAGTAAATTTTCATGAAAGTGGTATAATCATGAATTGAATATGTATTGTGTTCATGATATACTAATAGTGATTGTATGTCATAAAGATTTTCAGAAATCAAATTAGTGTAGAAAAATATTTTAACAGAAAATTTATGTTGATATGAGTTCATATGAGTTTTAGTTTTGTTGTCAATTTTGGATTGAGAAATTTATAAATTTGAATATGCTAGCATGCTTATTGGGAAATTGTTTGATGAGTATATTCAACTTGTATATAGTGCATGTATATAAATTCGAATTGATGGAGAAAAATAGTTATAGTAGATTATTTTTGAGAAAATATGAGTTTTCATGAAAATGGCCAACATGGATTTTCAAAACTTGTGATTATCATTGTTTAAATGATTTTGTGTTTTGGAAGCATGCTTTATATATGTGTAATAGCGTATATATGTTTTTACAGAGTCTATAGTACTGTATTTTTGGCGTTGTTGGGTTGTTTGGGTCGTTCGGTTAAACAGAGAGCCGTAGCTGTCTGCGTCTGGCCGAGCTGCTGCGTAGCTGCGTCGGCAGCAAGGCCAGGAGCAGCGCAGCTGCGCCACTGGCCTATCCCAGATTCCTACCCTGTGCAAATGCGCCGGTTATAAAGCAGCTGGCTGCGCAGCTGCGCCGGACACAGTGCTTGGGCAGTGAGTTTTGCTTACTTGTGCAGTTTTATTTGATAGCTTATGATAATTGGTTATGATAATGAGCATGAATTCAGTGGCTATAACATGTTGCTAGTATGAGTTGGACAATTTCATAATTGGAGAAAAGAATTTTGAAAACCTTAATTAAATTATAATTGATAAATACATGATTAATTATAAATTGTGTAATTGTAATGCATGATATAGTTTAATTAACTATTAATTATGAAATTTTGATAATTTAAGAGGTAATTATAATTGAGTAATTATAATTAGATTAAGTGTTTAAATTATAATTGTTTAATTATAATTTAGCTAAAATACATAATTAATTTAATTATATGAGTATGTGTGTGATGTAATTAATTATGTGATAGTTGATTATTTATTTAATTAGAGTGAGTTAACCATGAAGGTTAACCACTTATGTGAATTAGTTATGTGTTAACTAATTTAAGTTTTTGTGACTTAATATATATGTGTAGGAAGTATTAAAGTACGTGAATTGTGTTAAGTAGCTTGCGCTTAAGGCAAGTCTTCTAAACCCTAAACTCGCTATTTATACGCAAGTTCTTTGATGTTCATATTTTCATTGTTGAGAATGTTCTTTTCATTTCTGTACTGGACAATTATTAACTTAACCGAAGAGATCTTGACTTATTGTTCAAGTAAGATCCAGTTTATTATTTTAAATATTTTAAGTTTACTTCTAAAGCATATATTAATTCATAATTCTTTTATTTATGAATTATTGAAAGTCGATTCAACTAATCCTTAGTTGATGAACGTGAATTCTAAATTACCATTGTAAGCTTATCCAAACCAAACTTTCTTTGGTGTGGACTTGAATTCAAATTACTGAGTTGAACAACCCTAATTATTAGGGGAGGTTAGTACGCATAGCGTTAAGATGTTTGTGCACAATACATGGTACAAAGGGTTGATCCCCCTAAGTACGAGTTAAGGTCCATAGTCTTATTGATTGTTAAAGGTTTAAATAGAAATATTTATAACCTAGGACAAGAAAAGTTCAAAGCTCAGATAAATTCTATATTCGAATTTTGATATTGATAGAAAATTATTATTCAATTCTTTATTGTTGAACTAAGTTAAGTTATTCAGATCTTTGTAAAGATATTCTTTCATGTATTTATTATTGTTAAACTCCAGTGAGCTGTTGTTTGCTCACTCTTGCATTAAATAACAATTGCAGCTAAAGTTGATAATGTTGATGCCCCGTCTACAATTAAAGGCAAGGGAAAGATGAACAAGTGAAGATTTGTTTAATTATTTTGAAGTGATTGTAATAATTTTAGGTCATGTTTTTATTCCGTACTTTATTGATTATGTCAAGGTTAGAGTAACTCTGGGATTGAGTTTTGAGAAATTTGTAACCCTTGTTTTAAGGGAGATTTTATTATTTTGAATTAAGGTTGTAAATTATTTTGAGATATATTGGGTAAAGGTATGTTATAGATAGAAAGTGAACACCAAATCATGTGGAAACGAAGTACCCGGATTTGGGGGTGTCACAATATCTGTGAGGTGATGTTAATAGTATTGAATTACATAGGGTAATGTAAACTATGTAATACGTGATTCTTAGTGTTTAATAAATATATATCATTATTATATATTTATAGAGATGAAGAAGTAAGGGAGATGGATAATATTTATCGATCGATATTAAATGATTTATAGAATTATTTATCATGGTAAGTTGATGACATTAAATATTTTTAATAGTCACCATTTTCTGGAGTATTTGTACGTGCAAGTATTAGGTTTATGACAGTGCAACCGTACCCTTTAATGGATGATATATAGGATGTGACACCCCCGAATCTGGGTCCTCTGACCCCGGTCCGGTCGCCACAAAATAATACTAACATCCACCTTTAAGTAATATACGATAACTAAAATGCGGAATATAATAAACGTACGTCATTCATTCAAAAGGTGTTACTAGTCCCAAGATTCGATAACCTTAATACATCAATACAAATATACCCTAGAATAAACATTAGGGTTCATATTACATTAACAGTAATTAAACAAATCACAAAGACAAAGCCTGCTCCTTGCAAACCATCCTAAATCTTTCCTTTACCCTTGTCCTTCTCTGAGGGCTCGGGCTTAACTGCAATATAAGTCATGATATAGCAAGAATGAGCAACAAGTTTGCTCAGCAAGTTTAAATACAACAATAAAGGATATATCATGATGAATGGAAAAATGTCTGACAATGAATTCAACAATATGAATATCTTAAGGATTCAACAATATGAATATTAGAATGATTCAATAATATGAATATCTGAACGATTCAACAATATGAATATCTGAACGATTCAATAATATGAATAATAGAATGATTCAATAATATGAATATCTGATAGATTCAACGATATGAACATCTGAACAATTCAACAATATGAATATTAAAAGCAAAGATAATAATTGTCTTTACAATGACTGATAGTCGAGTAGACTCTGAACTATAACTTTCCAATGGGTTCAATAGCTAATTGACCCTTTTTTGAATTACTGGCTTCTGGCTACAGAAACTAAGTACCTCGAGGAGATCAGCCTCGGGCACAACGTGAATATGCATAACACTTATATCTGCTTGCTCGTATCATATATATTAGATACCTGGGCACACTCCTACATATGAGGGGTGTTCTTTTTCGTCTAAGAATCCTTACCATCAATTGGTTTGGATAGCTTCAAAGAAAACTTCATACACTAGTCTGACCGAGCAAAGGTTCAGACTCTTACTGACATAGTTCAAGAAATTTAGAACCTTGAATAATGTACAAGTCCAAGACTGTACGAGCTCAAATACACTAGGTGCGGACATCAATAATATCAATGTGGAATAATTGATAAGTACTTAAACCACTAAATAACATGCTTGGAAATAAAGTTCAAGCAATTTAGTAAACAACTTTCGATTCAACAATAACCTACTCAATACAATCTGAGAAGGATAGAGAACTTGCACAAAGTGAAGTTTAAAATTTGCACAATATAGGAATTTGTGTAAGTTTGGGGAACTTGCATAATACTCAACGTGTGAAGTTCGGGGAACTTGCACAATACTCAACGTGTGAAGTTCGGGGAACTTGTACAATACTCAAAATGTGAAGTTCGGGGAACTTGCACGATAATAGATTACTTGCATAAAATAAATGCATAGGATTAGACACTTACAACATCAAAGAGTGAAATTCGGAGAATTTCACCATAATAGATCCCTTGCATAAAGTAAATGCATAGGTTAGGACATTTGCTTACAACGTTCTTTGAGTAAAGTAAACACAAAGATAAGATACTTGCACAATATACGAGTTTGTATAAGTTTAGAGAACTTGCATAATAAAGAAATGAAGTTCGGGAACTTTCACAATACTTAAAATGTGAAGTTCGGGGAACTTTCACAATACAATAATAACCTGCTCAATACAATATGAGAAGGATAGGAAACTTTAACCAAAAACAAGTGAAGTTTAGAAACTCGCTTACACGGTTCATTGAATAAGGTAGTACAAGAATTTAGGATACTTGCATTCAATATAACAATCAACTGAAGTTAGAAAACTTGCTTACAATATCTGTTGAATAAAGTAATGCAAGGGTCGAGGAAACTTGCTCAAATATAACTTGAGGAAGATATGGAACTTGCTCAAATATAACTTGAGGAAGATAGGGAACTTGCTTGATTGCTTAGCTATAAATAATTCTAGCTTTAATAAAACTGCGTTGGAACGACCTAACATTAACAAGTCGATCTCTCCAATTAGTATATATAAATTAATATAAGTTCACACATACATAAATCTAGTGATTATATAATTCTATCACATAGTTCACGTAAGTCAATCTAATCCTGCCTTTAGATTTACTAACTTTAGATTACTTAGTTTCTATGCGTCAATATAGGCTTGAACACATAGCACTTCCAATTACTGATATAAATCAACACACATGCTTATCAAGTTTATCTAATTCAAGTTCGAAAGCAAACATGTTCATTCTATATTCACTTCAAGACCACATGTTTTTATGTCGGACATTCACATACTTTAAACCATATAAGTTCATGCTTCAAGATTGGTTACTAAAGTCATGTTATCACATAACAAGGTCAAACAATACTTAAGTAGTTATACCTGTGCGTATACTACAAGTGTACACTTTAATTGTCATAACTCATGCCTTAGGAATCCACTTTCTATGAGTATGCGTTCATAGTTGAAATCTGTGTTTAACCAAGTGCGGTTCATGTTAATATGTCTAAAGGCTTAATGACATCCTAATAAACATGCTTGCATGATCATAATATAATTCACATGGTAATCAATGCTATTTCACATTCTAAGTTTCTATTACAAGGTACACTAAGTCAAAAAGACAACACGGTACATGTAAAGTATCTCGTAACCGTTACTCACATGTATTAGAATACATACAATAAGTTACATACATGTATTTAAGTGGTCACAATCTAAAAGACACAAGTCTTGGTAAGTTCACTTTTCAAAGTTCTTAAGTTTTCCTTTGTAAACTCTTTAAATCCATCAATCTCGAATGCTAATGTGTACAACACTTTAAACGCGTATTTCATGTCAATGTAAACATACTATTATGCTCATAATATCAAAATATACACATGCTACTTATATGACAAAGTTCGCATTCAAAACTATAAGCTTCATTTTCAAAACATAAGTTTTCCTTTGTAAACCTTAGAGTCTTTCAAACATGTATGCTAGTGCATGAACACACTTTAAACGTTCATTTCATGTCAATATAGTCCATGCGGTTATGTTCATGAAATTAGAATGCACATATGTCTCATGGTCTCAAAGTTCATGTTCGAAATCATAAGTTTATCTTACAAAACATGAGGTTTCCTTCCCTAATATGTGCTAGCATGCTCACCAATGTGTATGTTGTATTAAAGAACTCATACACAATAAGTAAATCAGTATTCAAGCCTGTCCAAAGTGGTATCATCAAGTTAGCATGAGCAGAAAGCAAAACAGAAAACAAATCTGCAGACAGGCACTGGCGCAGCTGCGCCGCTGGCCAGTGTAATACTGGCGCAGCTGCGCAGGCTGGCAGCCAGGCCTGAAGTAGTGCAGTATTCGGCAGACTAGAATTCCAACTCAAAATTTCTCCAACGAAAATCATTCTAACAATTTCTAACATAATTCTAACATGTATAATAACATATATGCTACTTAACAATCATGTTCTAATCAACTTAAAAATCAATCCATGCTCAATTTACAGAATTGAGAATTAAGAAATTTACAGGAAATGATGAACAAGAATGGGAATGTACCTCTGTAAATTGAAACTGACCTGCTACTAAATCACCCTCACTAATACTTCTCTAAACAACTTACACATATATGAAAATTTCAGCATTTCAAAATGAGAATGAGAGAAGCTCTTATACAGCCAATTTCAATACACAGTTAATGTTTTTGTTCACCAATTCAAAACAAGGGATAGCGAGATTACATAATAGATAAGGATTGGTAGGTGAGTAATTGGTAGATTCAATCATGAATCCCACATCTCTTACAATTATGAGCTAGCTTGTGAGAAATTGAGAAGAAGTAGAGTAGCTAGTAGCTCATTGTTTGTTCACGTGAAGGAGAAGAATGAGCTCATATTATGGAATAAGCCAAACTCAACAATTGCAAGGTGTGTATAATAGATGCCCAAACTTAGGTTTATATTAACTACACTTAGATAATATAATATATATACACATTGTATATACATAGGTTATAAGTAATTATTCCATAAACATTTAAATAGGTGTTACAATGCTATCTCAATAAAATAATGTATCAAGTAGGTATATATATACCAATCATATATTTCATGTACATTATACTAACACCGAATATAAAGTAATTGGGTATTATTATTATAATAAATGTTATTATTATAATAGTTATAATAACTTTTTGAAATCATTATTAATAATAATCGTTTATTAATATAAGGAAATAGGGTATTCATTTAATTCCACCCACATATGTCAAGTAACTCACATAGTGACATTAATTTATTATATAGTCTATATACATATTATATAGCCATATCAAATATGTTACCATGCACCTTATACAATATATCAAGGTAACTACTATATATTAAAGGTTTACTTATCACATGCTTGTATAAAAACAATAAATCAGTTAACCAAATAAATATAATATTATTATATTTATTAATCTCTTACTCATTAATTATTAATTATTCATAATAATAATTAATTATCACATTATCAACTAATTACTCCCAATTCATTAATTATTATTTATTCATAATAATTATAAATCAACAACAATGATAATTTCATACGTTATCAATTAATTACACCAATATCAATTAATCAATCACGATTAACTCTCTACACTATATTCAAGTAAATTGAATATGTAATTACTAACACTTTTATCAATATTCTGATATAAAAGTCTCAGGGTTAATCTACTAATTTAAAATAACCATTAGTGATTCCCTTTAATAAAAATCCTAGCATTTATTCGCATAGGTTAAATTCACATAAGCACATAACCACATAAGGTTTAAATAAGTTTGAAAAATTAACTCCTAAAAATTTTAAATCACATATAAAATTAATAAGGAACCTAAAATTCCTGGTCATTACATCCCACCCCCCTTATAAAAAATATGTCCTCGGAATTGTAGAAATAAGGTTACTCCAATAAAATAGATAATTCACTCTTATCACTTAGATAATCTCTACTATCTGTTGTACCACTTCTGGTCCCAACAGTCGACGTTCATCTACTTTATCCCAACACAACGGTGTTTGACACTATCTCCCATAAATGCTTCTAGCAAAATCTCTTCTCTTAGTTCTAGTACTAACGGTACCCAAATTCATCATTCAAATCTTAGCAGTTCAGTGCTATCAATCTTAAATTTCAACTCATCACCTTCCGCTAATCGCTTCTTGATGTTATCACAAACTTCGTCCTTCTCTTATGCCTCCATAACCTTATCTAATAAAGTCGGGCTTACTAACACTGTAAATAATCTCTCGTCGGTCTCCATCGGATACTTAACCTCTAAGTTTAGTCTTTCAAAAACTCTCACTAATTCCTCTGAATGGTCAACCTTGATAACTTCCCTCTGCCTTTCCTACTCAAGGCATCTGTCACTACATTTGCCTTGTCGGGATGGTACAGAATTTCACAATTATAATCTTTAATAAATTCTAGCCATCGGCGCTACCTCATGTTTAATTCCTTCTGCGTGAAGATATATTTCGGACTCTATATATATCTCCCATTTCTCACCCTACAAATAATGCTTCCAAAACTCCAAGGCAAAACTTCTACTGCTAAATCTCATTTGGGAAGACATCCACGAATTCCCTTCAAATAGGTATAACAACTCCTATGAATGTATTCTACGGGGATAACTTCCTTGTTTGCTACTCCTACGCTCATAGGGTGTTCTAATTCTTCACGGTTAAGTCTAACTGTTTAGTAAATTTTTCAGAAACAAAAGAGCAGGTGGCACCAGAATTGAATAACACATATGCATCAATATAATTGATCGGGATGATACCTGACACTACGTCCTTGTTGTTGCGGTTGCCGCTAGCTGCAACGCCCTTTCTCTTCGGGCAGTCCTTGATTTGATGGTATGTGGCTCTACACGCGAAACATCCTTCTTTTGGCTTATTCGGACATTGAGGAGCCATGTGCCCCGGTTGTCCACAATGATAACATGCGTTCTTCCCCTTCAAGCATTCCCCCAAGTGGTTCCTTCCACAGTTACTGCACTTTAAACTTTTCTTAGCCTTTCCCCCGAATTTGCCACCTCCGGATGACTGGCTCTCCATCCATTTATATTTATTGGTTTTACAGCCTCTGCTGTTTCCCCCCTTCTGTCCTTCCTGACCGATCTTCTTAACTTGTTTAAATCGCGCTATGGCTTCAATGCCTCCTTCGGCAATGATAGCCCTTTCCAAAAGATCAGAAAAGTCTTAATCTTTAATATATCCACTACCTTCTGCACCTATGGTTTCAATCCTAATTCAAATATCTCTACTTTCTTGGCCTCCGTATCCACCTGATGCGAGGTGAATCGAGCCCACTCTTTAAATCTTGTCGCGTTCTCTGCGACTGACATACCTCCTTGTCTCAGCTCCAGAAACTAACTTCCATATCTTGTTGTGTATTCTCCAAAAAGAAATTCTTAAATCTGTCCCACATAATAACTTCTTCGCCTGCTAGTCCTTTATTGGGTTCCCACCAATTATTAGCTTCGCCCTTCATCATGAATGTGGCAAAACTCATCTTCTGTGCCTCGGCCACCCGTGCGACCTCAAACACCTTCTCAACTTCTTCTATCCATGTCTGGGCTTCAATTGGGTCCAAGGTTTCCCGGAATTCTGGTGGTCCTACCAATTTAAAGTCCTTAAAGCTAGCCAAGTAATGTCCTGGCTGCTCAGCTGCTGGCGGGGTTATGTTTTGTATTGCTTCTGTTAATAGGTTAACGAAGCTCTGCATTGGGTCGACATTTCCCCCTCCACCATTGCTAACAGATCCTTCCTCCCTCTAGTTCCGCGAAAATCCCCTAGGCGGTATGATCCTGACGATAGGAAGAAAACATTAGGCTTTATGTGATATGTTATTCATGTTAGCATTCAGAAGTTAGGACGTCTATCAATCATAGCTGATTTAAATAAACAACTTCAGTATCACAATAAGACTTGATGGATATCCTCAATCCATCACCTACAAACTCTACTTGAGTTTCCTATTAAGGTTATAACTTAGGTTTTGCATTCCTAACGTTTATAACCTAAAGCTCTGATACCAACCTGTGACACCCCCGAAATCAGGTCCTCTGACCCCGGTCCGGTCGCCACGAAATAATACTAACATCCACCTTTAAGTAACATATGATAACTAAAATGAAGAATATAATAAACGTACGTCGTTCATTCAAAAGGTGTTACTAGTCCCAAGATTCGATAACATTAATACATCAATACAAATATACTCTAGAATAAATATTAGGGTTCATATTACATTAACAGTAATTAAACAAATCACAAAGACAAAGTCTGCTCCTTGCAAACTATCCTAAATCTTTCCTTTACCCTTGTCCTTCCCTGAGGGCTCGGGCTTAACTGCAATATAAGTCATGATATAGCAAGAATGATCAACAAGTTTGCTCAGCAAGTTTAAATACAACAATAAAGGATATATCATGATGAATGGAAAAATGTCTGACAATGAATTCAACAATATGAATATCTTAAGGATTCAACAGTATGAATATTAGAACGATTCAATAATATGAATATCTGAACGATTCAACAATATGAATATCTGAACGATTCAATAATATGAATAATAGAATGATTCAATAATATGAATATCTGATAGATTCAACGATATGAACATCTGAACAATTCAACAATATGAATATTAAAAGCAAAGATAATAATTGCCCTTAGAATGACTGATAGTCGAGTAGACTCTGAACTATAACTTTCCAATGGGTTCAATAGATAATTGACCCTTTTTTGAATTACTGGCTTCTGGCTACAGAAACTAAGTACCTCGAGGAGATCAGCCTCAGGCACAACGTGAATATACATAACACTTATATCTGCTTACTCGTATCATATATATTAGATACCTAGGTACACTCCTACATATGAAGGGTGTTCTGTTCCATCTAAGAATCCTAACCATCAATTGGTTTGGATAGCTTCAAAGAAAACTTCATACACTAGTCTGACCGAGCAAAGGTTCAGACTCTTACTGACATAGTTCAAGAAATTTAGAACCTTGAATAATGTACAAGTCCAAGACTGTACGAGCTCAAATGCACTAGGTGCGGACATCAATAATATCAATGTGGAATAATTGATAAGTAATTAAACCACTAAATAACATGCTTGGAAATAAAGTTCAAGCAATTAAGTAAACAACTTTCGATTCAACAATAACCTACTCAATACAATATGAGAAGGATAGAGAACTTGCACAAAGTGAAGTTTAGAATTTGCACAATATAGGAATCTGTGTAAGTTCGGGGAACTTGCACAATACTCAACGTGTGAAGTTCGGGGAACTTGCACAATACTCAAAATGTGAAGTTCGGGGAACTTGCACGATAATAGATTACTTGCATAAAATAAATGCATATGCTTAGACACTTACAACATCAAAGAGTGAAATTCGGGGAATTTCACCATAATATAACCCTTGCATAAAGTAAATGCATAGGTTAGGACATTTGCTTACAACATTCTTTGAGTAAAGTAAACACAAAGATAAGATACTTGCACAATATACGAGTTTGTATAAATTTAGAGAACTTGCATAATAAAGAAATGAAGTTCGAGAATTTGCAAAATAACCAAAGTGTGAAGTTCATGGAACTTTCACAATACTCAAAATGTGAAGTTCGGGGAACTTTCACAATACTCAAAATGTGAAGTTCAGGGAACTTTCACAATACTCAAAATGTGAAGTTCGGAGAACTTTCACAATACAATAATAACCTGCTCAATACAATATGAGAAGGATAGGAAACTTTCACCAAAAACAAGTGAAGTTTAGAAACTCGCTTACACGATTCATTGAATAAGGTAGTACAAGAATTTAGGATACTTGCATTCAATATAACAATCAACTGAAGTTAGAAAACTTGCTTACAACATCTGTTGAATAAAGTAATGCAAGGGTCTAGGAAACTTGCTCAAATATAACTTGAGGAAGATAGGGAACTTGCCTGATTGCTCAGCTACAAATAATTCGAGCTTTAATAAAACTGCGTTGGAACGACCTAACATTAACAAGTCGATCTCTCCAATTAGTATATATAAACTAATATAAGTTCACTCATACATAAATCTAGTCATTATATAATTCTATCACATAGTTCACGTAAGTCAATCTAATCCTGCCTTTAGATTTACTAACTTTAGATTACTTAGTTTCTATGCATCAATATAGGCTTGAACACATAGCACTTCTAGTTACTGATATAAATCAACACACATGCTTATCTAGTTTATCTAATTCATGTTCGAAAGCTAACATGTTCATTCTATGTTCACTTCATGACCACATATTTTTATTTCGGACATTCACATACTTAAAACCATATAAGTTCATGCTTCAAGATTGGTTACTAAAGTCATGTTATCACATAACAAGGTCAAACAATACTTAAGTAGTTATGCTTGTGCGTATACTACAAGTGTACACTTTAATTGTCATAACTCATGCCTTAGGAATCCACTTTCTATGAGTATGCGTTCATAGTTGAAATCTGTGTTTAACCAAGTGCGGTTCATGTTAATATGTCTATAGGCATAATGACATCTTAATAAACATGCTTGCATGATCATAATATAATTCATATGGTAATCAATGCTATTTCACATTCTAAGTTTCTATTACAAGGTACACTAAGTCAAAAAGACAACACGGTACATGTAAAGTATCTCGTAACCGTTACTCACATGTATTAGAATGCATACAATAAGTTACATACATATATTTAAGTGGTCACAATCTAAAAGACACGAGTCTTGGTTAAGTTCACTTTTCAAAGTTCTTAAGTTTTCCTTTGTAAACTCCTTAAATCCATCAATCTCGAATGCTAATGTGTACAACACTTTAAACGCGTATTTCATGTCAATGTAAACATACTATTATGCTCATAATATCAAAATATACACATGCTACTTATGAAAGTAGTATGCATACAAGCCAATCATGTATGATGATAAAGCATATACTTTGGAGGCAATCTTATTTATTTATTAATAAAAATATTCATTTATTAAAGACATTTAATTATCTACATGGTGCTGTTTTTATAATATGTAAATAACCCATAGTTTTAAGCAATGCTTTTAGAATCATGATGATGATCATGCCAATGAGATCTAAATTCTTAGAAAGCTCTAAAACTAAAATAGTTCCTAATAATGGGATTACTAAAAAGGGGATTAGTAAATTCGGATAGAATAGTACATATGTTGCTTGCTCATTAGATGAGGATGATTGATCTCATAATCATTTGTGTGGAGACACTAAAGCAAGTATGTAGGTGCTTATTGGAGAATAAGTTCACTGAACGTGACTCGCTATGGAATACCTAATGGAGTTTTACTCGCCTGTCAATAGGAATTCCTAATGTGATAGTAGTACAAGTGATCCTTGGACTTGAGATCATCATAGTATCTTGTATGTAATGAATTATACTTTGACTTATTCCTTAAAGCCCTTTAGGGTATATAAAAGGGTATGCTTGGGTATAATGAGTTACATATGGAGACAATGAATGATCAATAAAGAATCTACCACCTCTAGTAAAGGAGGAGATATGTCCTATGTGATTCGTTAAATGACAACCCAGGAATCCTTGGCCAAGGTAAAATGAAATTAGAAAAGAGTTTCTAATTTACATTATTTGGAGTTGTGCATTTTCTAATCGAAATACATATAATTAAATAAAATAAGACTTGACAGTAAATTCATGTCTTATATTTAATTGGGACATTGTATGGTGGAATGATTGAATTGTATGGTAACTATTTACTCACAGGTTTTTTTATGATTAATGTTGATATCTATATTATCTGGAAAGTCGTTGATCGCTAGGGAGGCTTATCCCTATTGTAGAATAAATATTATTTATTTAAATAGATTATTAGTTTAATTTATTTATTTAAATAAGATTAGAATTGTTCTAATTGATTTATTCACAACCGGTTTAATATGGAGAACCTAAAGGGTCACACCATAAAAGGAAGAATAATTATTTAAGAAGGTAATGGCATAATCGTAATAATGCATTAAGTGAAATTAATTTAATCTATGGTGATAGAATAAATTAAATAGCTTAGTATTTATTATTTAATATTTTAGAAATATTAAATATAAATTAATAAGAGGAGTCTTATTAATATTATTATAATTATTATTATTTTAATTTCTAAAGGAGTTTAGTAATTAATTTAATATTAGTACTCTCATTTATTCCTAATAAGATTAGGAGACAAATTAATTAAATGAATTTAATTAATTATTTCCCATGTGGTGGGAAGCCTAAATTAATTAAAGGAGTTTAATTAATTAAAAGAAATCCCATGTCTAATAGGATTAGAAGGGTTGACCAATATCTATATAAGAGGATTCTTATAATAGATATTACTTGATGCAGTTCCAATTGTTGGAGAGTACTCCTTTTCTATAGAGGATAGAAAACTAAGGTTTAGCCAAACACCCTCCTTCTTGATAATTCATCTTCCTTGGTGGATCACCTCTAGAGGCCAAACACTTGGGTGGCTAACGTTGATCAAAGGAAGGAATCTAACCCGAAAATTCAAGGAGATCAAGAAGAACAAGGAGTTGAACTAGTACCTGTGGAAGCTTCGTTCTACAAGGGTATGATTCCATAACTTCTTATTTATCGTTTTAAATTAATAATTTGCATAAAGGATGATCCGGGTAATGGTTTTGTAGAAATTTTTTTAAACTTTGATATACCATGCTTCCGCTAATTTTTGCAATTTGATTGCATCACGATTTCGTACAAACCCAACAACTTATATGACAAAGTTCGCATTCAAAACTATAAGCTTCATTTTCAAAACATAAGTCATCCTTTGTAAACCTTTGAGTCTTTCAAACACGTATGCTAGTGCGTGAACACACTTTAAACGTTCATTTCATGTCAACATAGTTCATATGGTTATGTTCATGAAATTAGAATGCACATAAGTCACACGGTCTCAAAGTTCATGTTCGAAATCATAAGTTTATCTTACAAAACATGAGGTTTCCTTCCCTAATATGTGCTAGCATGCTCACCAATGCGTATGTTGTATTAAAGAACTCATACACAATAAGTAAATCAGTATTCAAGACTGTCCAAAGTGGTATCATCAAGTTAGCATGAGCAGAAAGCAAAACAGAAAACAAATCTGCAGACAGGCACTAGCGCAGCTGCGCCGCTGGCCAGTATAATACTGGCGCAGCTGCGCAGGCTGGCGGCCAGGCCTGAAGTAGTGCAGTATTCTGCAGACTGGAATTCCAACTCAAAATTTCTCCAACGAAAATCATTCTAACAATTTCTAACATAATTCTAACATGTATAATAACTTATATGCTACCTAACAATCATGTTCCAATCAACTTAAAAATCAATCCATGCTCAATTTACAGAATCGAGAATTAAGCAATTTACAGGAAATGATGAACAAGAATGGGAATGTACCTATGTAAATTGAAACTGACCTGCTACTAAATCACCCTCACTAATACTTCTCTAAACAACTTATACGCATATATGAAAATTTAAGAATTTTCAAAATGAGAATGAAAGAAGCTCTTATATAGCCAATTTCAATACACAGTTAATGTTTTTGTTCACCAATTCAAAACAAGGGATAGCAAGATTACATAATGGATAAGGATTGGTAGGTGAGTAGTTGGTAGATTCAATCATGAATCCCACATCTCTTACAATTATGAGCTAGCTTGTGAGGAAATTGAGAAGAAGTAGAGTAGCTAGTAGCTCATTGTTTGTTCACGTGAAGGAGAAGAATGAGCTCATATTATGGAATAAGCCAAACTCAGCAATTGCAAGGTGTGTATAATAGATGCCCACACTTAGGTTTATATTAACTACACTTGGATAATATAATATATATACACATTGTATATACATAGGTTATAAGTAATTATTCCATATACATTTCAATAGGTGTTACAATGCTATCTCAATAAAATAATGTATCAAGTAGGTATATATATACCAATCATATAATCCATGTACATTAGACTAACACCGAATATAAAGTAATTGGGTATTATTATTATAATAAATGTTATTATTATAATAGTTATAATAACTTTTTAAAATCATTATTAATAATAATCGTTTATTAATATAAGGAAATATGGTATTTATTTAATTCCACCCACATATGTCAAGTAACTCACATAGTGACATTAATTTATTATATAGTCTATATACATATTATATAGCCATATCAAATATGTTACCCTGCACCTTATACAATATATCAAGGTAACTACTATATATTAAAGGTTTACTTATCACATGCTTGTATAAAAACAATAAATCAGTTAACTAAATAAATATAATATTATTATAATTATTAATCTCTTACTCATTAATTATTAATTATTCATAATAATAATTAATCATCACATTATCAACTAATTACTCCCAATTCATTAATTATTATTTATTCATAATAATTATAAATCAACAACAATGATAATTTCATACGTTATCAATTAATTACACCAATATCAATTAATCAATCACGATTAACTCTCTACACTATATTCAAGTAAATTGAATATGTAATTACTAACACTTTTATCAATATTCTGATATAAAAGTCTCAGGGTTAATCTACTAATTTAAAATAACCATTAGTGATTCCTTTTAATAAAAGTCCTAGCATTTATTCGCATAGGTTAAATTCACATAAGCACATAACCACATAAGGTTTAAATAAGTTTGAAAAATTAACTCTTAAAATTTTTAAATCACATATAAAATTAATAAAGAGCCTAAAATTCCTTGTCGTTACATAGGAGCTGGGCTAAACGATTCCTTCAGTGAGCAGAGGTATATACGAATTAGTAACTGATCAAACTCACTGTGAAAACAGTGTTGACGAGACGGAAACTAATTTGTTGGTTGTTTGTGGGAAACCACTCAGTGTACTATATAGACTACTAGTAAAAACACGGGGTGTGCTAGGTTTAGACTTGTATATATGTACGTTATTAAAGAGAGAAAAGAAATCAATATATCATTAGATATGTATTGGTTAGATAATTATTAATTAATTGAATACACAACGAGAAGTGTAGATTAAAGAAATTTATATATGTGTTATATATATATATATATATATATATATATATATATATATATCTTGAATTATGTGGATTGGTGGAAAGAGAAATAATTATTACATATTTCTAATAAAGATTATTAAAATAATTTCTTATATTATTTTAATAAAAAGGGGGAATGTTATTTTAAATAATAATAATAATAATACCTTGTATGTTTTTGAATGAGGTAATATGAAGGAGGGTAGATATATTGAAACATATTTGCTATATGTAGTATATTGATAGGAAATAACTTATGGTCTATTTTCTATATAGAAGGTGTACATGTGTTGTACATATAGTTAATTTAACAAATACTTAGATATTATATTTAAATAATATCTTGAAGAAATGAGTAAGTTATTTTTAATGATTAATGCCACTATTGTAGATAATATTGTATAATAAACTTATTATATCATGTTATGAAGGAATGATTAAACAAGAATAATTAATATTATTATGTGAATTATTGCTATGTGCAAATATACATGATATGTGAGTTAGTGCCTATGCGAATAATTGCTAGGAATTAATTTATAGGGAGTCACTAATGGTTTATTTAAATTAGTAGACTAGCCCTAAGTTTTAGATCAAAAGAATTGATAAGACGATTAGTAATTAAATATTCAATTTCTTGAATATAGTG
The DNA here is from genome assembly GCA_020205555.1 of Panax stipuleanatus. Classification (NCBI taxonomy): domain Eukaryota; kingdom Viridiplantae; phylum Streptophyta; class Magnoliopsida; order Apiales; family Araliaceae; genus Panax; species Panax stipuleanatus. The sequence continues at coordinate 112,131,833 of CM035120.1, forward strand.
TAGAGGTTTAAACGTGATTGATTAATATTTTGGATAATTAATCGATAACGTATGAATTGACTGTTATTAAGAATAATAAAACATAAGCGTGTAAAGGATTGATTGTGATTACAAAGGATGGATGATTTACGAGTAATTAATTGATAATATGTCAATTAACTATTATTGTGAATAAATAATATGTTAATGAGCAAAGGATTAATAAATATAATGAGATTATATTAATTGTTTATGCAAGCATGCAATAATTAAACCTTTACTATATGGTTGTTATCTATATTGTATGTAATGCAATGTAACACATTAATGAGGCTATATATTATAGATTATATTGTAAGGTTAATTGTATTATGTAAGTTACATAATAATGTTTATGTGACTATATGTGTGGGTGAACCTTATTTAGTACCATGTGGATATTTTAAGGAGTAAGCAATTGTTAATTGATGAGTACTTGAATAAGTTATTATAATTGAAATAATAACAGTTATAATGAGTAATAATAACACCCAATTGTATTATACTCAGTGTTAATGAAATGTACATAGATTATATATGTGCAAGTTAAAATTACTACTAGGTAATAGTAATTGTTTATTGGGACTACATTGTGACACAACTAACTGTATAACCTAAGTATACATAGTATGTAATGTATATATAACCCAAGTGTGGTAGTACATATGAATTACAATTTGCTGAGTTTCATATGTTCGTCCAACATTGAGTGCCCAATTCTTTTTCACATGTATACCCACATGGCTAGCTACCCTATACTCTTCCCTCATTTTCATCAAAGTGTAGCTAATGATTATGAAGGGAGTGGATTTCATGATGGATTTCACCTACTAATCAACAACTCTCCTTTAGCCAACAAACAATTCTTCATTCCTTTGGTTTAAATTGGAAGGCAATTATTTTGTCTGGGTATCAAAATCTCTATAAATATAGCTTCTCTTCCTCTCATTTTATATTGCTGAGATTTTAAAGAGAAGTCAGTTGAGTAGTATTTTGAGAGAGTTATCAGTTGAGAGAGAGACTTGATATAACAGCCAACTCATTTCCTTAGCAGAGGTATACTTTCTACCCTTTCCATTCTTGTTCTTCATTCTATAAATTTTCTAAGTTCTTAATTCTTGAATTGATCATGGATTGATTAATTAAGTGATTTGAATAGGATTATTAAGTGGTATATAAGTTGACATATATGTTAGAACTGTGTTAGAATATATCTGGAATGAATTTCGTAGAAAATTTCTGAGTTGGGCTAAGGTTCCTGTCGAAGCAGCCTGTGTATGTTTCTGGCCGGCCACCTGCGCAGCTGCGCCAGTTTTGTACTGGCCAGCGACGCAGCTGTGCCGGGCCTGAACCAGAGTTTCCTGTTTCTGCTGCAAACTGTTATGTGATAACTTGTTGATATGGTTTAAGGCAAGCATAAAAACTGGTATAACTTCTATAAACATATCCTAGATACAACATACATATTTATGGCTACGATAGCATACACTAATTGATAAAAAGCTTTCTAGTTTAGAAGTAAACTTAGAATGGTTAAAAAAATGAACCTTGTCATGGACGTAGCATGTGAACATTCTGATTTTATGAACATGATAGTATGGTTTATTTTGACATGAAATGCATATTTAAAGTGTTGAACACACTAGCATACATGATTGATATATTTAAGATGTTTTCAAGAAAAACTTAAAGACATTTGAAGTGAACTTGACCAAGACTTATGTCTTGTAATTTCTGATATTTGTAGCTTGTGTAAATGACTTAGACATGCATGAAGTCAGGTTTAACATGTATGAATAAGTACCTTGACATAGCATGAACATTCTTGACTTCGTTAGTGTGCGATTTCTAAAGAAAGTTATAAGATTTTAAAATGAGCGTTGACACCTACTATTGATGCTTATGTTCTGACTTTGTGAGCATGGTTGCATGGTCTAGATAGGCATGAAACACATGTCTAAAGTATTGAGCACACATTAACATTCATGGTTGAAGGTTAAGATGTTTTTAAAAAGATAAACTTAGGCGTTTTGGAAAACTAAGTTGCATGATCATAGTATATTAGTGTTCTAATATGTTTGAGCATACATGCTAGAGCTTTTAAATGTCATGTATATGCACACACCTTACTAGACACTATGAAAGTTAGTTAAGCATGAATTAGACATGTTTTAAAGCAATTATCGATGCTAGTTGTGCATATATGATAAAGGTAATTATGAGCATGCGTATTAACGTTATTATGACATCTCACATGTATACATGAGGAACATAGTAACCTTGCATGACTAGTTTAAGTGTGACAAGGATTTTGAAAGGTAAACTTAGAAAGTTTAAATGTAATGGTTATATAAAACTCGGGAATTATAATTTCGATAAGGTTTGAGGAATGTAAGAGTATTATAGATCATATATCTATGAGTTTTAAATATATGTCGAACACCTTTAGTTAAGTGTGTGATACATATATATGAAGGATGATAGTAAGTATGTATGGTTAAGGTATACCTATACGCACATAGTTATTCTAGGAATACGATGAGAAAGTAGAACGAAGGTTCTATGAACAAAGTTAGATAACAATATAATCAATTGTTATTATATTAAGAATGTATGGATGCATATAACTGATATGTATGAATCCATAATTGTATGATTGTGGAGGAATACACGAAGCACAGATATCTTTAAGCAGTTAAGTCGTAGTTGTTAAACTACGCATCAGGCAAGTCTTTCAGTTCTTATTTGATATATGAATTCAATAACTGTTAGATGAATTATATTATGCCATGATGATGTTAACTTATATATGAACTGTATATGAAATATGTATGAGATTGAAAGTTGATCTTTGATGATATGATTGTTATGTGAGAAGTAACATGCATAGTATATATCGATTGATTATGAATGCATGAACTGAGTATTATATTATATGTTATGTGTTGCATGAAAATTGTGACGCCCCCAAATCCCGGTCCCTATTATTACCACGGATCCAGTGCAGTCATGATACTACTAGTCAAATATTTACATCTTTTATTCATAACTTAAAGAATAAAACTTGCTTTATTACAATTTAGAAGATAATTTCTTTACAATATCAGGATCTCGTATAATGACTCCAAACTTTTATGAGTTCCGATCTTGGTCTTTTACCATTCCTGTCTTATATCATGTTCGATATTATAAAAATGCGTAATAACTTAAACTTTTTCAACCTTCCTTGAATAAAATCTTTTATTGATTTCACAATCTTAAATCAATTACAAATTCTTGAATCACTATATATGATTCACTATATCCGAATTATTGTATAAACGTTTACATCTTAATTCGATATCCTCTAAGTATTAACTAATACATCTTTACGATACGACAAGTACTAAACATTGTAAACAACTATCAAGTACAGCTCCTAGAACCTAAACATGGTTCGAGAGCATATATCTAAATAAACAGAAATCTTCGAACTCTATCACGTAGCACGTTACTCTTATCGTGAGTCCTTAACCTACAAAAGTGGTTATTTACAAGAGTGAGCTCGACAGCTCAGCAATTCTAACAGTTTTCATGCATCACATAGCATATAACATTATACTCAGTTCATGCATTTATAATCAATTTATATATACTAAGCATGTTACTTCTCACATAACAAGCATATCATCAAAGATCAACTTTCAATCTCATACATACCTCATATACAGTTCATATATTAGTTCACATCATCACAGCATAATATAATTCAACTAACAGTTATTGAATTCATATATCAAATAGGAACTGAAAGACTTGCCTGATTCGTAGTTTAACAACTACGACTTAACTGCGTAAAGATATCTGTACTTCGTGTATTCCTATACAATCATACAATTATGGATTCATACATATCAGTTATACGTATCCATACTTAACTAAATATATTCGGCATATATTTAAAACTCATAGATACATGATCTATATTGCTTTTACGTTTCTTATCCAAATCATAATTCCCGGGTTTTATATAACCATTACATTCAAACTTTCTAAGTTCACCTTTCAAAATCCTTGTCATACTTAAACACGTTGTGCAAGGCTACAATGTTCATCATGTATTCATGTTTATAAGGTTACTAACTAAAGTTTGAAACCTAGCATGCTCATTCTATATCCACTTCAAAGTTATATGATTTTCATGTTGTTGACCTTAAGCTAATCAAATTCATGTCTCAAGGGTCAACTACAAAAGTCATAGCACCACATAACGAGATTAACAATACTTAGTGCGCATGCTCGTGCTTATACTACACATGTATACTTAATCATATAGTCTATGCTTTAGAAATTCATTTTCTTGAATATGCGTGCATAGGTGAAATCCACGTTTCATCACAGGATGCTCATGTCAACATGTCTATAGGCATAATGAATCCTAGTATACATGCTCGCATGATCATAATGTAACTCACACAGTGTTTGATGCTATTAACTTTCACATTCTAAGTTTTCATAAAAATTGCACTAAGTCAACTTAGGCAACATAGTACATGTAAAGGGTCTCGTAGTCATGACTCACATGTATTAGAACATGTATATAAGCCACATAGACATACTCAAATGGTCAGAATCTAAAAGACATAGGTCTTGGTCAAGTTTGCTTTTAAAGTTCTTAAGTTTCTTATCTTTGAAATCGTCTTAACTTTAAATCAAGTATGCTAGTGTGTTTAACACTTTAGACTTAGTTCTCATATCAATATAGACCATACGATCATGCTCTAAAAATCAGAATACACATATGGTACACATATGCCAAGGTTCCAATTCCAAACTACAAGTTTTATTTCAAAACCATAAGTTTTTATCAATCGTGTGTACTAACATCGTTATACTTGTTCATACTACATGAATGTACTCATATATGTGTGTTAATTTGGTTCACATGCTTGTTCTATCAAGGTACCATAGGGTAGCATATAACAGTTTCTAGCAGGAAAACAAAATTCAATTTCCAGGACCCTGCGCAGCTCCCAGGTATAAACCCGGCGCAGCTACGCCGATGTCCGGCCAAACCAGAATCTAAAATGCTTCGGCAGTTTTAACAAACCCAGCTCAGAAATTCATATGAAAGTCATTCTGTACTAGCCCTATAACATAACTCACACGATTATAAGTCTAATACAACAACTATCAAACACTTTCCAATCACAACTTCATGAAATTCATGCTTAATTCAAGAATCTATAATTAGAAATTCACAAAAAAGAAGAACATGAGTATAAATGATTATACCTATGCAATTGATGACTCTTGCTATAACAAGTCTCTCCCTCACTGATATCTTTCTCAAAACTTACTCACTATCATGCTATACTCACACTAGCATTGCTTCACATAATTCTCAGCAAAACAAAATGAGAGGAGAAGAGGTGATATTTATAGGAAATTGAATAACCAGACATTGAAATTCTCCATTAAACCAAACCAAAGGAATACAAGATTGCACAATGGTTCATATAGATTAGGTAGAAGGTTGGTGAATCCCATCATTATCTCCATTCTCCTATGATCATTTGTTCTATAATTGATGAATTTGAGAAGGAGATAAAGTAGGCTAGCTTCTTGTGTTCACGTGAAGAGGACATTGAGAGGTGACTCTCATTTAGGGACAAGAAGTAATCTCAGCAACTTGCAAATTTAACTTACTAATGTTATATATGTATACATATAGTATTTACTTAGGCTATATTTATTCCTTCCATATGCATTTAAATGGGTATTACAATGTTATTAAGTAGGGTACATATATATCAACATATAATCTATGCACATTTTATTACCACCGAATATAATATAATTCGGTATTATTATTACTCATCATCATAACGGTTATTATTTCAATTATAATAGCTTATTGAAATCATGATCAATTAACAATAATTTATTGATATTAATATAAGATAATAGGACATACATTAAGGTCTACCCAAACACATCATGTTACATAAGCAAAAATATTACGCAACTCACATAGTAAAATTAATCTTACTATATAGTCTATATATATAATATATAGCCACATCAATGCGTCACATTGCATTATATAGTATATATATAATTGTATGGTCGCACTTAAGTGTTGCACTACACTTTATATAACACATGTGTCAATACTATATGTTATACTTTTAAATTATCACATCCTTTGCACATGTCAATTAGTTGAGCAAATATAATCTACTCGTTTATATGTTATTATTCTCAATGGTAATTAATTAATGACTTATCTTATCAATTAATTAATAGTAATTAATCCATCCCTCATCAATCAATGTAATTATTAATCTCTATAATAATTAATTAACATTTATATGATTAATTATCACATTAAATAAATATAAATCTTATTATATTTATAAATTATTTACTCATTAATCAGCATATTATCAAATAATTACTTGATAATAGTATATTGCCCAAAACAATAATTAATATTATAAGACAATTAATCTCATTCCTCATCAATTTAAGGATTACAATTCCGATTATATTTATAATCAATTTTCTTATTATTATACTATCACTGGCCATAATAATAAATTAACATAATAACAATTAACAATTAATATGGATTAATTGTTTAATTAATAGTTCCTCTATCCTTGAATTAATTAATTCATCAACGAATCTATTATCGTGCCACACAAGGCATATCTCACAAGCTCAATCTTAAGCCTATTATCACTACCACCACACTTAATATAATGTTTATGTGACACATGCATTTTAATGCTAAGCTACCTCAATTAATTATAAGTATAACATTTACGCTTATAATAATTAATATATACTCTATTAATTATTTAAATAATAATATCTACGATAAAATAATAACTTAAGTTATTTAATACATTAAAATAACTTAGTTTTTTTCCATTAAATTAACTCTCTTGAAAATACATTAGAAATTATGTATTTTATCATAACATAAAATATTATGTTTTCTTCTAATAAAGACATTCATTATCAGAAAATAATCTACTTATTGTCTCAAGATATTATTCTTAATATAATATCTATTAAAATAATTACATGTATGACACATGTACATATATTATATATAAAAAATAGATAATAAGTTTATTTTCTATTATAATAAATTATTTCCATCAATTTATTTACATATAGCAAATATGTTTTAATATATTTACCATATTAATTAATCATACCTATTACCTCATACAAAAATATATAAGGTAATATTATTATTCAAAATTAACATTTCCTCCTTTATTAAAATAATTCAATATTAGAAATTATTTTAATATTCTTTATTAGAAATATATAATAACTATTTCTCTTTCCTTTCTATAAATTGCCCCAACACAACTTCTTTAATCTATACATTTAATTATATCTCAATATTAGTTAATTATTTAATCAATATTCATTTAAAGATATAATGATTTCCATCTCCCTTTAATAACGTATATATATTTATTAACCCTATTCGTACATTAGACTTTCTCACATATTACATAGTTCATATTACCCTATGTAACATAATACACCCTACCATATAACACACACACACACACACATATATATATATATATATTCGAACCCAATACATGCCTTAAGAATTTTATTTATTAAATTCTCATTTTAATAACTTCTTGAAAATTCGGGTTATTACATCCTCTCCCCCTTATAAGGATTCCGTCTTCGGAATCACCAAAACTTCCTCTACTCGGTGCCATTCCGAATATTACATATTCTCTTGAATAATTTTATTCATTCTCTTTTTGGAAGTTTTATTATTATTATAACCTTCTCAATCGCATTCTATCATTTTCTCATTTCTAAGGAACATTCTACTTACTACATTCATCCTTTAGAAGAATAATAATCTTCCACGATTTTTTAATAATCGGGAAGTAGTATGAATAACTCAGATTTCAAATTATGTTGAGGGGTCACACAAGACCGTGAACTCTTCCACATTTACAAATGTCTCAACACGAGTCTCCACACTATAAACTAGAGTGTTTATCAAACACAAGGACTGAAAACACCCTCCACACGTACACTAGGTGGCTACCCTATTGTACTACTACGTTGGGCCGCAACGTAGCGTGTTGTAATGACTATATGAGTCATGTTCATGACCACTATCTCCGAAAATAGGTTCCCGTTATAGGATTGTTCAACTCAGCTTCTCAACTTCTACATCCGCATCAGAGCAATCTGGTTTGGCACAAATACATAAGAATGCTTGAATTCTATAATCACTTTTCAACAGTCGCCTAGCTGAATCAATTACCTTAGACTCTTATCAACAATTCGGACATTAATCAAAATAATTTAGTCAACTTTTTATAATTTGAAAGAAAACCAAAAATTATTTTATGACGTCAAAATGCTGCACCCACTTAATTGTACATTGAAGATTCCGTCATTTTGTGACTTTGCCATATTACATCTTACCATAATGGGCTGACGATCTTACGATCACTTCCGACACTAGGTTCGATTGCATTGATGACTCCATCATTTACCATCCTACACCATATCAAATAATGCACATGGTCAAAATACATTTTGAAAGATTTTCAAATCATTTTTGTCTTATCCGAAATAAATAGCTTAGACATACGACTAACGGTGTTATTTTTTAAAAATCCATTAGTTCAGTCACTTGACCCAATATTTTTCTCAAAAACATAGAAGTACAAACACTAGTACGAAGTCAATAAATTTTAAAAATCTAGCATAGCTAGAAGATTCAAAAAAATCCAAATTTCTCCATCACTTCAATCTATTACTACCATCAATGCTTACTATTCCAAAACTCTTAATTCTCGATATATAATATATCTATTCCCAGTACAGTTCACCAACTTACCACACCATGGAAGTTCAGGAACTTACCACAATCTTATGGGTTTAGAAACTTATCCTAGTCAGACCAAAGTCATCCATTCGCTGAGGGGTTCCACCATACGATTATGAGTCACGAACTTGTCATAGGCATGAGTCTTAAGAACTCACACCTAATCTTAATATTATCTAACTTAATCTTAGAAATCTCTATCTATCAACATAAACATGAGAAACGAATCACCTTTTCACCATATGTATAATGATAGCGCGACACTAACATTCTAACGATTATCAATGGGATGCACTCAGAGCAAGCATAAAACCTTTGCCCATACAAAAGTTTGTACAACTAAGTCATCACATGAGTCCTCAATGAAAATCTAACACTTAACTCTACCTCACTCTTAACTTGCTTTTTGCTCATTACAAACTTTCTATGTTCATCATATACAACTTCTCATGAGTTCATCTCGTACGATATCATAGTACATTCTCTTATAGCATCAAGCTATACACACTTAGTCGTTACAGACTATCTATCATTTCAAAACTTAATCTGATCACGTTGTGATCATCGGTTTACCTTAGGGTTCTTTCCCATTATCAACAAAACTCCATTCGAGTTCATGCTCATTATCTTTGTCATATTCATATTATAGACATTGTCTTAACATTTTTATTACCAGAGTTAGGTAACTCGTGATTCTCATTCTCTAAATACTTCAAGATTTTTCTTTGAATCTTTACGTATATATATTCTAATCTTATTTTTCCCTTTCTCAGGGTATAGTCTAAGGTACACTTACCTAAGGTTTATAACCTACAGATTTGATACCAACCTGTGACGCCCCCAAATCCAGGTCCCTATTATTACCACGGATCCGGTGCAGTCACGATACTACTAGTCAAATATTTACATCTTTTATTCATAACTTAAAGAATAAAACTTGCTTTATTACAATTTAGAATATAAATTCTTTTCACTATCAAGATCTCGTATAATGACTCCAAACTTTTATGAGTTCCGATCTTGGTCATTTACCATTCCTGTCTTATATCATGTTCAATATTATAAAAATGCGGAATAACTTAAACTTTTTCAATCTTCCTTAAATAAAATCTTTTATTGATTTCACAATCTTAAATCAATTACAAATTCTTGAATCACTATATATGATTCACTATATCCGAATTATTGTATAAACGTTTACATCTTAATTCGATATCCTCTAAGTATTAACTAATACATCTTTACGATACGACAAGTACTAAACATTGTAAACAACTATCAAGTACAGCTCCTAGAACCTAAACATGGTTCGAGAGCATATATCTAAATAAGCAGAAATCTTCGAACTCTATCACGTAGCACGTTACTCTTATCGTGAGTCCTTAACCTGCAAAAGTGGTTATTTGCAAGAGTGAGCTCGACAGCTCAGCAATTCTAACAGTTTTCATGCATCATATAGCATATAACATTATACTCAGTTCATGCATTTATAATCAATTTATATTTACTAAGCATGTTACTTCTCACATAACAAGCATATCATCAAAGATCAACTTTTAATCTCATACATACCACATATACAGTTCATATATTAGTTCACATCATCACATCATAATATAATTCAACTAACAATAATTGAATTCATATATCAAATATGAACTGAAAGACTTGCCTGATTCGTAGTTTAACAACTACGACTTAACTACGTAAAAATATCTGTACTTCATGTATTCCTATACAATCATATAATTATGGATTCATACATATCAATTATACGTATCCATACTTAACTAAATGTATTCGGTAAATATTTAAAACTCATAGATACATGATCTATATTGCTCTTATGTTTTTTTATCGAAATCATAATTCCCGGGTTTTATATAACCATTACATTCAAACTTTCTAGGTTCACCTTTCAAAATCCTTGTCATACTTAAACTAGTCGTGCAAGGCTACAATGTTCATCATGTATTCATGTTTATAAGGTTACTAACTCAAGTTTGAAACCTAGCATGCTCATTCTATATCCACTTCAAAGTTATATGATTTTCATGTTGGTGACCTTAAGCTAATCAAATTCATGTCTCAAGGGTCAACTACAAAAGTCATAGCACCACATAACGAGATTAACAATACTTAGTATGCATTCTCGTGCTTATACTACACATGTATACTTAATCATATAGTCTATGATTTAGAAATTCATTTTCTTGAATATGCGTGCATAGGTGAAATCCACGTTTCATCACAGGATGCTCATGTCAACATGTCTATAGGCATAATGAATCCTAGTATACATGCTTGCATGATCATAATGTAACTCACACAGTGTTTGATGCTATTACCTTTCACATTCTAAGTTTTCATAAAAATCGCACTAAGTCAACTTAGGCAACATAGTACATGTAAAGGGTATCGTAGTCATGACTCACATGTATTAGAACACATATATAAGCCACATATACATACTCAAATGGTCAGAATCTAAAAGACATAAGTCTTGGTCAAGTTTGCTTTCAAAGTTCTTAAGTTTCTTATCTTTGAAATCGCCTTAACTTTAAATCAAGTATGCTAGTGTGTCTAACACTTTAGACTTAGTTCTCATATCAATATAGACCATACGATCATGCTCTAAAAATTAGAATACACATATGGTACATATATGTCAAGGTTCCAATTCCAAACTACCAGTTTTATTTCAAAACCATAAGTTTTTATCAATCGGGTGTACTAACATCGTTATACTTGTTCATACTACATGAATGTACTCATATATGTGTGTTAATTTGGTTCACATGCTTGTTCTATCAAGGTACCATAGGGTAGCATATAACAGTTTCTAGAAGGAAAACAAAATTAAATTTCCAGGACCCTGCGAACATGCGCAGCTCCCAGGTATAAACCCGGCGCAGCTGCGCCGGTGTCCGGCCAAACTAGAACCTGAACTGCTTCAGCAGTTTTAACAAATCCAACTCAGAAATTCATATGAAAGTCATTCTGTACCAGCCCTATAACATAACTAACATGATTATAAGTCTAATACAACAACTATCAAACACTATCCAATCACAATTTCATGAAATTCATGCATAATTCAACAATCTATAACTTAGAAATTCACAGAAAAGAAGAACATGAGTATAAATGATTATACCTCTGTAATTGATGATTCTTGCTATAACAAGTCTCTCCCTCACTGATATCTTTCTCAAAACTTACTCACTATCATGCTATACTCACACTAGCCTTGCTTCACATAATTCTCAGCAAAAGAAAATGAGAGGAGAAGAGGTGATATTTATAGGAAATTGAATAACCAGACATTGAAATTCTCCATTAAACCAAACCAAAGGAATACAAGATTGCACAATGGTTTATATAGATTAGGTAGAAGGTTGGTGAATCCCATCATTATCTCCACTCCCCCATGATCATTTGCCCTACAATTGATGAATTTGAGAAGGAGATAGAGTAGGCTAGCTTCTTGTGTTCACGTGAAGAGGACATTGAGAGGTGACTCTCATTTAGGGACAAGAAGTAATCTCAGCAACTTGCAAATTTAATTTACTAATGTTATATATGTATACATATAGTATTTACTGAGGCTATATGTATTCCTTCTATATACATTTTAATGGGTGTTACAATGTTATTAAGTAGGGTACATATATATTAACATATAATCCATGCACATTTTATTACCACCGAATATAATACAATTGGGTATTATTCTTACTCATCATCATAACGATTATTATTTCAATTATAATAACTTATTGAAATCATTATCAATTAACAATAGTTTATTGATATTAATATAAGGTAATAGGGCATACATTAAGGTCTAACCAAACACATCATGTTACATAAGCAAAAATATTATGCAACTCATATAGTAAAATTAATCTTACTATATAGTCTATATATATAATATATAGCCACATCAATGCGTCACATTGCATTATATAGTATATATATAATTGTATGGTCGCACTTAAGTGTTGCACTACACTTTATATAACACATGTGTCAATACTATATGTTATACTTTTAAATTATCACATCCTTTGCACATGTCAATTAGTTGAGCAAATATAATCTACTCGTTTATATGTTATTATTCTCAATGGTAATTAATTAATGACTTATCTTATCAATTAATTAATAGTAATTAATCCATCCCTCATCAATCAATGTAATTATTAATCTCTATAACAATTAATTAACATTTATATGATTAATTATCACATTAAATAAATATAAATCTTATTATATTTATAAATCATTTACTCATTAATCAACATATTATCAAATAATTACTTGATAATAGTATATTGCCCAAAACAATAATTAATATTTTAAGACAATTTATCTCATTCCTCATCAATTTAATGATTACAATTCCGATTATATTTATAATCAATTTTCTTATTATTATACTATCACTGGCCATAATAATAAATTAACATAATAACAATTAACAATTAATATAGATTAATTATTTAATTAATAGTTCCTCTATCCTTGAATTAATTAATTCATCATCGAATCTATTTTCGTGCCACACAAGGCGTATCTCACAAGCTCAATCTTAAGCCTATTATCACTACCACCACACTTAATATAATGTTTGTGTGACACATTCATTTTAATGCTAAGTTACCTCAATTAATTATAAGTAAAACATTTACGCTAATAATAATTAATATATACTCTATTAATTATTTAAATAATAATATCTACGATAAAATAATAACTTAAGTTATTTAATACATTAAAATAACTTAGTTTTCTTTCATTAAATTAACTCTCTTGAAAATACATTAGAACTTATGTATTTTATCATAACATAAAATATTATGTTTTCTTCAAATAAAGACATTCATTATCAGAAAATAATCTACTTATTGTCTCAAGATATTATTCTTAATATAATATCTATTAAAATAATTACATGTACGACACATGTACATTTATTATATATAGAAAATAGATAATAAATTTATTTTCTATTATAATAAATTGTTTCCATCAATTTATTTACATATAGCAAATATGTTTTAATATACTTACCATATTAATTAATCATACCTATTACCTCATACAAAAATATATAAGGTAATATTATTATTCAAAAATAACATTTTCACCTTTTATTAAAATAATTCAATATTAAAAATTATTTTAATATCCTTTATTAGAAATATATAATAACTATTTCTCTTTCCTTTCTATAAATTGCCCAACACAACTTCTTTAATCTATACATTTAATTATATCTCAATATTAGTTAATTCTCTAATCAATATTCATTTAAAGATATAATGATTTCCATCTACCTTTAATAACGTATATATATTTATTAACGTTATTCATACATTAGACTTTCTCACATATTACATAGTTCATATTACCCTATGTAACATAATACACCCTACCATATAACACACACACACACACACACACACACACACACACATATATATATATATATATATATATATATATATATATATATATATATTCGAACCCAATACATGCCTTAAGAATTTTATTTATTAAATTCTCATTTTAATAATTTCTTGAAAATTCGGGTTCTTACAAAAACTGTTAAAATTACTGAGCTGTCGAGCTCACTCTTGCACAATAACCACTTTTGCAGGTTAAGGACTCATGATAAAAGTTGCGAGCGACGTGATAAAGTTCGAGGATTTCAGTTTATTTAAATATAGGTTCTTAAACCATGCTTAGGTTCTAGAAAATGTATACGATATTAGATTATAATGTTTTATACATGTTAAAATTGTAAGTCGTGTTATGAAAACACATAGGGATTTCGAAATGAGATGTATACGTTTATACGGTAATTCGAACATAGTGAATCATACTTTATAATTAATTCAAGGTTATGTAATTGATTCAAAATTTTGAAATTTAATGAAAGATGTTATTCAAAGGATATAAAAAAGTTTAAGTTATTCCGCATTTTTGTAACATCAGTTATTATGCATAGACAGGGGTGGTATATGACCGAGATTTAAAAACTTATAAAGGTTTAGGGTCATCATACAAGATCTTGGATATGAAGAGAAATTATATTTCTATTTTATAATAAGTGAATTTATTCATTGAGTTTTGAATAAAAGAGGTAATAGTTCTGCGATAGATGTATCGTGGCGGACCGGATCCGAGGTAATCAAAAGACCCAGATTTGGGGTCGTCACAGGTTGGTATCAAAGCTGTAGGTTATAAACCTTAGGTAAGTGTACCTTAGACTATAGCCTGAGAGAGTTTAGTTGATAATAGGGAAAAAACCCTAAGTTAAGTCAATGATCACGATGTGATCAGATTGAGCAAGGAAATGATAGATGGTCTATATCGACTAAGTAATTATATCCTGATGCTATAAGAGGAGGTACTATGTAATAGTACGAGCAGAACTCATTACGAGTTGTATGTAACGAAATGTAGAAATTTCGCAACGAGCAAAGGGCAAGTTGAGAGTAAGATAGAGTTAAGTGTTGGATTTCAATTGAGGACTCATGTTAGCAGCTAGGTTGTATGGTTCCTTGTATGGACGGGAAATTTATGCTTGGGTTTAGAACCACTTAGCTTCCTATACTGATTAGTGGTTGAGTTGACCAGTTCCTTGTATGGGCAGAGGATTGTGTTTGGTTCGACAACCACTTAGCTTCTTACGTTGATAATCATTGGAATGTTGGTGTCGCGCTATCATTATACATATGGCGGAAAGGTGATTCTTTTCTCATGTTTATTCTGATAGATAGGTATTAATAAGATTAGGTGCGAGTTCTTTAAACTCATACTTATGGTAAGTTCGTGACTCATAATCGTATGATGGAACCCCTCAGCAAATGGACGACTTTGGTCTGACTATAATAATTTCCTAAACACATATGATTGTGGAAAGTTCCTGAACTCCTAACGTGTGGTATGTTGATGAACTGTACTAGGGTATAGGAGAGTTATGGATGAAGAAATAAGGATTTTTAATAGATATTATTAAGCAATTGATCATTAGAGCAATTGAAGTTGATGATGGAAGCATAGGTATTCCAAATCTTCTAGCTGTGCTAGACTTCGAAATTTTGACATCAAGCTAAATTCGCACTGATGTGCCTTTCGAACAAAATGAATTTTGTTATCCTCAAAACAAGGTGACAAGGGTGTGGAAATGGAAATTTTGCAATGATTTTTGAACGATTTAAAGAAGAGTCTACGCTAATTGTTTCGGCTAGACAAAATTAATTTGAGATATCAAAATATATTTTGTATATCATCGATGCATCAAGAAACCTGATGTGAAAATGATAAAAGTGATGGAGTTATCAATGCAGAATTACTAGGTGTGGGATTTGATTTAAGCCCACTATGGTACGATGTAGTATGAAAAGTTTTAACTCCTTAGAGAGAAGTTTGTTGATAGCAGAGCTCCTTATGGAAGGAAGCAGTATGTACTCATTAACTTGAGCATGATCAGTAAAGGTTTACTTGAAAACCTAGTTTTGATGAATAAAAGGAGTAGAGATTTGTAGACTGTAATTTCGAGGACAAAATTCTTAGAAGAATGGGTGATTGTAAGAACCCGAATTTTCAAGAATCATTATTAATAAGAATTTAATGAATAAAATTCTTAGAGTATGAGATAGATTCGAATATGAATATATATGTGAGGTGATGTTAATAATATTGAATTACATAAGGTAATGTAAACTATGTAATACGTGATTCTTAGTGTTTAATAAATATATATCATTATTATATATTTATAGAGATGAATTAGTAAGGGAGATGGATAATATTTATCTATAGGTATTAAATGATTTATAGAATTATTTATCATAGTAAGTTGATGACATTAAATATTTTTAATAGTCACCATTTTCTGGAATATTTGTACGTGCAAGTATTAGGTTTACGACAGTGCAACCGTACCCTTTAATGGTTGATATATAGGAGCTTGGCTAAACGATTCCTTTAGAGAGCGGAGGTATATACGAATTAGTAACCGATCTAACTCACTGTAAAAATAGTGTAGACGAGACGGAAACTAATTTGTTGGTTGTTTGTGGGAAATCACTCAGTGTACTATATTGACTATTAGTAAAGACACGGGGTGTGCTAGGTTTAGACTTGTATATATGTACGTTGTTAAAGAGAGAAAAGAAATCAATATATCATTAGATATGTATTGGTTAGAGAATTATTAATTAATTGAATACACAACGAGAAGTGTAGATTAAAGGAATGTATATATGTGATATATATATATATATATATATCTTGAATTATGTGGATTGGTGGAAAGAGAAATAATTATTACATATTTTTAATAAAGATTATTAAAATAATTTCTTATATTATTTTAATAAAAAGGGGGAATGACATTTTAAATAATAATAATAATAATAATACCTTGTATGTTTTTGAATGAGGTAATATGAAGGAGGGTAGATATATTGAAACATATTTGCTATATGTAGTATATTGATAGGAAATAACTTATGGTCTATTTTTTATATAGAAGGTCTACATATGTTGTACATATAGTTAATTTAACAAATACTTAGATATTATATTTAAATAATATCTTAAAGAAATGAGTAAGTTATTTTTTAATGAATAATGCCTCTATTGGAGATAATATTATATAATAAACTTATTATATCATGTTATGAAGGAATGATTAAGCAAGAATAATTAATATTATTATGAGAATTATTGCTATGTGTAAATATACATGATATGTGAGTTAGTGCCTATGCGAATAATTGCTAGGAATTAATTTATAGGGAGTCACTAATGGTTTATTTAAATTAGTAGACTAGCCCTAAATTTTATATCAAAAGAATTGATAAGACGATTAACAATTAAATATTCAATTTCTTGAATATAGTGTAGAGGTTTAAACGTGATTGATTAATATTTTGGATAATTAATCGATAACGTGTGAATTGATTGTTATTGAGAATAATAAAAAATAAACGTGTAAAGGATTGATTGTGATTACAAAGGATGGATGATTTACGAGTAATTAATTGATAATATGTCAATTAACTATTATTGTGAATAAATAATATGTTAATGAGCAAAGGATTAATAAATATAATGAGATTATATTAATTGTTTATGCAAGCATGCAATAATTAAACCTTTACTATATGGTTGTTATCTATATTGTATGTAATGCAATGTAGCACATTAATGAGGCTATATATTATAGATTATATAGTAAGGTTAATTGTATTATGTAAGTTACATAATAATGTTTATGTGACTATATGTGTGGGTGAACCTTATTTAGTACCATGTGGATATTTTAAGGAGTAAGCAATTGTTAATTGATGAGTACTTCAATAAGTTATTATAATTGAAATAATAACCGTTATAATGAGTAATAATAACACCCAATTGTATTATACTCAGTGTTAATGAAATGTACATAGATTATATATGTGCAAGTTAAAATCACTACTAGGTAATAGTAATTATTTATTGGGACTACATTGTGACACAACTAACTGTATAACCTAAGTATACATAGTATGTAATGTATATATAACCCAAGTGTGGTAGTGCATATGAATTACAATTTGCTGAGTTTCATATGTTCGTCCAACATTGAGTGCCCAATTCTTTTTCATGTGTATACCCACATGGCTAGCTACCCTATACTCTTCCCTCATTTTCATCAAAGTGTAGCTAATGATTATGAAGGGAGTGGATTTCATGATGGATTTCACCTACTAATCAACAACTCTCCTTTAGCCAACAAACAATTCTTCATTCCTTTGGTTTAAATTGGAAGGCAATTATTTTGTCTGGGTATCAAAATCTCTATAAATACAGCTTCTCTTCCTCTCATTTTATATTGCTGAGATTTTCAAAGAGAAGTCAGTTGAGTAGTATTTTGAGAGAGTTATCAGTTGAGAGAGAGACTTGATATAACAGCCAACTCATTTCCTTAGCAGAGGTATACTTTCTACCCTTTCCATTCTTGTTCTTCATTCTATAAATTTTCTAAGTTCTTAATTCTTGAATTGATCATGGATTGATTAATTAAGTGATTTGAATAGGATTATTAAGTGGTATATAAGTTGACATATATGTTAGAACTGTGTTAGAATATATCTGGAATGAATTTTGTAGAAAATTTCTGAGTTGGGCTAAGGTTCCTGTCGAAGCAGCCTGTGTATGTTTCTGGCCGGCCACCTGCGCAGCTGCACCAGTTTTGTACTGGCCAGCGACGCAGCTGTGCCAGGCCTGAACCAGAGTTTCCTATTTCTGCTGCAAACTGTTATGTGATAACTTGTTGATATGGTTTAAGGCAAGCATGAAAACTGGTATAACTCCTATAAACATGTCCTTGATACAACATGCATATTTATGGCCATGATAGCATACACTAATTGATAAAAAGCTTTCTAGTTTAGAAGTGAACTTAGAATGGTTAAAAAAATGAACCTTATCATGGACGTAGCATGTGAACATTCTGATTTTATGAACATGATAGTATGGTTTATATTGACATGAAATGCATGTTTAAAGTGTTGAACACACTAGCATACATGATTGATATATTCAAGAGGTTTTCAAGAAAAACTTAAAGACATTTGAAGTGAACTTGACCAAGACTTATGTCTTATAATTTCTGATATTTATAACTTGTGTAAATGACTTAGACATGCATGAAGTCAGGTTTAACATGTATGAATAAGTACCTTGACATAGCATGAACATTCTTGACTTTGTTAGTGTGCGATTTCACCTACTATTGATGCTTATGTTCTGACATTGTGAGCATGGTTGCATGGTCTAGATAGGCATGAAACACATATCTAAAGTATTGAGAACACACTAACATTCATGGTTGAAGGTTAAGATGTTTTCAAAAAGATAAACTTAGGCGTTTTGGAAAACTAAGTTGCATGATCATAGTGTATTAGTGTTCTAATATGTTTGAGCATACATGCTAGAGCTTTCAAATGTCATGTATGTGCACAAACCTTACTACACACTATGAAAGTTAGTTAAGCATGAATTAGACATATTTTAAAGCAATTATCGATGCTAGTTGTGCGTATATGATAAAGGTAATTGTGAGCATGCGTATTAACGTTATTATGATATCTCACATGTATACATGAGGAACATAGTAGCCTTTCATGACTAGTTTAAGTGTGACAAGGATTTTGAAAGGTAAACTTAGAAAGTTTAAATGTAATGGTTATATAAAACCCGGGAATTATAATTTCGATAAGGTTTGAGGAATGTAAGAGTATTATAGATCATGTATCTATGAGTTTTAAATATATGTTGAACACCTTTAGTTAAGTGTGTGATACATGTATATGAAGGATGATAGTAAGTATGTATGGTTAAGGTATACCTATACGCACATAGTTATTCTAGGAATACGATGAGAAACTAGAACGAAGGTTCTATGAACCAAGTTAGATAACAATGTAATCAATTGTTATTATATTAAGAATGTATGGATGCATATAATTGATATGTATTAATCCATAATTGTATGATTGTGTAGGAAAACACGAAGCACAGATATCTTTGAGCAGTTAAGTCGTAGTTGTTAAACTACGCATCAGGCAAGTCTTTCAGTTCTTATTTGATATATGAATTCAATAACTGTTAGATGAATTATATTATGCCATGATGATGTTAACTTATATATGAACTGTATATGAAATATATATGAGATTGAAAGTTGATCTTTGATGATATGATTGTTATGTGAGAAGTAACATGCGTAGTATAATATCGGTTGATTATGAATGCATGAATTGAGTATGATATTAAATGCTATGTGTTGCATGAAAACTGTTAGAATTGCTGAGCTGTCGAGCTCACTCTTGCAAAATAACCACTTTTACAGGTTAAGAACTCATGATAAAAGTTACGTGCTACGTGATAGAGTTCGAAGATTTCAGTTTATTTAAATATATGTTCTTGAACCATGCTTAGGTTCTAGAAAATGTATACGATAGTAGATTACAATGTTTTATACATGTTGAAATTGTATATGAAAACACATAGGGATTTCAAAATAAGATGTATACGTTTATACAATAATTCGAACATAGTGAATTATATTTTATAATTGATTCAAGGTTATGTAATTGATTTAATATTTTGAAATTTAATGAAAGATGTTATTCAAAGGATATAGAAAAGTTTAAGTTATTCCACATTTTTGTAACATCAGTTATGATGTATAGATAGGGGTGGTATATGACCGAGATTTGAAAACTTATAAAGGTTTAGGGTCATCATACAAGATCTTGGATATGAAGAAAAATTATATTTCTATTTTGTAATAAGTGAATTTATTCATTGAGTTTTGAATAAAAGAGGTAATAGTTCCGCGATTGTTGTATCGTGGCCAACCGGATCCGAGGTAATCGGGAGACCCATATTTGGGGTCGTCACAAATCAAATCCATAAAATTATGTTTAAATTGAAGTTTTGAAATTTACAGAGAAATAATATTTGAATATAGTTTAAATGTATGAAAATTTATATTTAAATTGCATATTAATCGGTGAATTGATAATTGATTATGTTTACACATGTAAAAACAAAAAGAACGAAACTTAAATGAACTGATTTGGTGTTATAATGAATCTGTAATATGTGATTTCATGAAATTTGATGAAACTTTGATAAAATGGCAAAAACCTTAATTTTTGGTTCTTAGATCCATGGTTTATATGATTTATAATGTTAAAATCATGCTAGAAAGGTTGGTTAATGTTTTTATAAAGTTCATAACTTGTGGGTAGTATTAAATTCGTTGTTTGAGCGAAGTTTTGGCCTACTTTTGGCATTGTTATGTATTCTTCGTGAACTGTAGCAACTCTGTCTGCGCAGTGGCGCTGCCGCGCCGTTCTAAGGCATAATTGGAGCGCTGTCGCGCCGTTTGAAGGCTTACTTGTAGCGCTATTGCGCCGTGAGTAAGGCTAAAATGGGCGTTGCCGCACTGGTTAGCAGTTTTGCTCAGAAAATTTTATTTAGGTGTTCAAGTCCAGAAATATATTTTAAAACCTAATGTAATGAACATAAAAATGTGTTAATCATATATTGAGATGTTAAAACAGATTATTAATATGTCAATGATGTTTTTACGTGATTAATTGATAAGTCGAATACATGTTTAAACTCGTTGTTCGTGAAATCTAATAATGTGTTTAAGCGTTAACGATTGTGAGTTTGATTAATATAATCGGATTAAGAGTTAAGATAGCATACTCAAGATGCTAGTTATGTTATAGTTAATTTGTATTGTGAATGTAAATGGTATGGAGGATTAATTTGGAGAACGTGAGTTGTAAATTATAGCTTACGCACGAGGCAAGTTTTCTATCCCTGACTTGTTATCGTTACGCAAGTTTCTTAACTCTACTTTTAATTGAGCAAGTTCCTAAATCCTATTCTTATATTGAGCAAAGTCTTATTCTTGTTTATTCATGTTAATGTTTTCAATTGAGATGTTCTAATCCTTCTAAGGGTAATACTTCGGTTATACAATGTTTATTCAATTGTATACCTTTAAGATTCATTATTTGATTTGAGTATCAATTATATTATTGAACCCTGAAAGACTAGAGAACCCTTATTTATTCAACTAGTCCATAGTTGATGGGCGTTCTAAATTCTAGAACTCCTATTTAAGCTTATCCAAAACAAACTTCCTTTGGTGCAGACTTTGATGTTAAACTGAGATGAACAACCCTCTATAGGGGATTATTTATGCGTTAGCTTTGAGATGTTGTGCACATACATGGTACTAAGGGCTGATCTCCTTAAGTACGAGAAGTAAGGTCCATATAGTCGTACGACTGTTAAAGATTTAAACTAGAAATACTTGATAACATGGGATATAGTTCTTGGTCTTGTGACCCTCAAATATACTTTTGATTCTTGTTATTTATTCTTGATTGAAAAGCCAAACTTTTATTACTCAGTATCCATTGTTTATTCGCATATTATTATTACTATTATTACTACACTTGTGGGAAATTATTGCTCACTCTTGCATAATAACATTGCAGCTAAGGTTGAAAGAGTTGATGAGTCATCCACTAGTAAGGGAAAGGGCAAGGCAAACAAGTGATGAAGACTTGTTTATTATTTATCTGAGAATGTTGGTGATAAGACTCACTATGTTATGTTTAAGACTTATTTGTTTATGTTATTTCCGCATTGATGTATTAAGGTTAGATGACCTGGGATTTTATTGTTTAAGATGTTGTAACCCTTAAAGGGAGGATTTCTATTTCATTTATGAGTTTTATTTATTTATTGGTAGGTAGATGTGTTATTATTGGATAGTGAACACCAATTCCTGTAGAAATGAAGTACTCGGATTTGGGGATGTCACAAGTTGGTATCAGAGCTATAGGTTATAAACCTTAGGAGAGGAAAACCTTAAGGTTACTGCCTTTTAAGAGATCGATAATGTGACACCCCCAAATCCGGGTACTTCGTTTCCACATGATTTGGTGTTCACTTTCTAATATAACATACATCTACCCAATGAATAATGTAAAATAAACTACAACTTAAATTAGAATAGATAAATCTCCCTTAAAATAAGGGTTACAACCTTTTCAAGATAATCCCGGTTTACTCTAACCCTGACATGAATATAATAAAGTGCGGAAACAAAAACATAACATTCAAGTCTTATTACAATCATTCTCAATAAAATAAAAACAAGTCTTCACTTGCTTTGCTTTTCTTTGCCCTTACTTGTAGACGGAGCATCAGCGTTATCAACCTTAACTGAAATTGTTATTTAATGCAAGAGTGAGCAAACCACAGCTCACTAGAGTTTAACAATAACACAGACATGAAAGGATATATTTAAAAGAATCTGAATAACTTAGCTTGCTTCAATAATAAAGAATTAAATAATAATTCTCTATCAACATTAAAATTCGAATATAGAATTTATCTGAGGGTCATAAGACCTTTGAACTCTTATCCTAGGTTATAAATATTTCTATTTAAACCTTTAACAGTCAATAAGACTATGGACCTTAACTCGTACTTAAGGGGATCAGCCTTTTGTACCATGTATTGTGCATAAACATCTTAACGCTATGCGTAGTAGCCTCCCCTAGTAAATAGGGTTGTTCAACTCAGTAATTTGAATTCGAGTCCGCACCAAAGAAAGTTTGGTTTGGATAAGCTTATAAGGGTAATTTAGAATTCACGTTCATCAACTAAGGATTAGTTTAATCGACTTTCAATAATTCATAAATAAAAGAATTATGAATTAACATATGCTTTAGAAGTAAATTTAAAATAATTAAAATAATAACTGGATCTTACTTGAACAATAAGCTAAGATCATCTCAATTAAATAAACAATTGTCCAATACAGAAATGAAAAGGACATTCTTAACAAGAATATATGAACTCAAGAAATTATACAAGATTAGGGTTTAGAAAACTTGCATAAAATTAACGAGTTTAGGGTTTAGAAGACTTGCATAAAATTAACGAGTTTAGGGTTTAGAAGACTTGCCTCAAGCGTAAGCTACTTAACACAATTCATGTACTTTAATACTTCCTACACATATATATTCAATCACAATAATCTAAATTAGTTAGCACATAACTAGTTCACATAAGTGGTTGACCCTCATGGTTAACTCACTCTAATAATAATAATCAACTATCACATAGTTAATTAAATCAATTATGTATTTAACTAAATTATAATTAAACAATTATAATTCAAACACTTAATCAAATTATAATTACTTAAATTATAATTACCATTTAAATTATAAATAATTATAATCAATTAAACCACATCATGCATTTAATTACACAAATTATAATTAATCATGAAATTATCAATTTATAATCCATAATTAAACATGCATAAATTATAATTTAATTTAACATCTAATTGATTAAAATAAATCAACTTCTATACATTATAATTTTACAAAAATTATAATTTAAATTAAACATTTACTCTTAATTATAATTAAGTAACTTATTGTACAATTAAACAATTATAGTTTATAATTTAAATACCATATTAGTTTTTCAAAACTTCCTATTTCTCAAATTATAACACATGTTAAAGCAGCTAGATACATGCTCCTTGTCATAGAATAATTAAACTAAGCTTAAAATTAACACTGCACAAAAACTAAACTCACTGCCACTGCCCGGGACACGGCGCAGCTGTGCCACCTTTAGCCTTGACACCGGCGCAGCTGCGCAGGGGCCAAACCTGCAAAAATCCAGCGGCGCAGCTGGGCCGCTTCTACCCTTACTGCCTGCGCAGCTGCGCCGTCAGCGGACAGAAACAGAGCAGCTTCGCGAATAGTGCAGAGAAAAGCCAATTTGGCTTAATTCTCTACAATGAATTCTCAATTCAGCCAACAATTTTCATATAAAACTTTATAGAAACAAAGTGCACAGCTTCTAACATGTTTTGAACACACTAATACATCAATTAGCAAAATTACAACGCTTAATTTTTACAAAAATTTAAAAAATACAAATATCAGCGTTCTAGATGAAATTGAACACTGCGAATTTCTTTTAAAACCTATTCTCACAATTCCAATCCCAATCAACTAATTTCTAAACATAATAACATATTCCACAATTAATTTATACAAAAATCAACAATCAACATATATTTTGATTTCTATGAGAAACTTTATTTTTCCCAGACACTTCACTGTGACTTTTGAAAAACATAAATTCTCCATTATATCATATATATATATATATATTCATGAATTAAACAACTAATTAAGCATATCATCACATATAGACATGATATGAACACAATTACATATGAAAACCTATGAACATCATATATACATAGTCACAATTATACAACTTCATGAAACCTCAACTTTTGACAGAGAATAAAATACATGAAACATATGAATTAAGTTTTATAATAATTAGAGATTATAGATAATACCTTTTGTTAATAGATTGAAAGAGAAAGCGATGTGAGTTCAATTCTAACAATTCTTCTTCCTCTTTTCTCTTCTCTGCTCTTCCTTTTCTCTGCTCTCTTTTCTTCTTAGTTCTTAGTGTAGACTTAGGAAAAACTAACGTAGTTTAAATATATTATAACTGATATAATATACGTATACTAATGATATATATGTAACTGCTAATTACCTAATATATATAATAAATACATTTATTATGTAAGTTACAAAATTCAAAAGCCAACTTGGCTTGTTTGGCTACAAGAAAATTAGAAACTAGTTTTACTTACTTAGGCATGGTTTAGGTAAATTAGGTTTAAGCTAGTGTAAGGGCCCTGTTTGGCAACAATTTTTAAAACAAAAGCAAGGGCCTTGTTTGGTAAAAATCATTTAAGATTATTTTCCTTTTTATTTTAACAAATCATTGAACACATACTTTAATGTCATATTTTAATCAATTAAATATTAATCAACTAATTTAATCAATTAAAATCTAACATCAATTAATCACATAAAAATTTGCACATAATTATACTTACTCGCTAATTATAACTCATGTAACACGTCATCACATCTAATTTAATTCTCTCAATTAAATTAGAACTAAAAAATAAAAATTAATATACATTAATTAAATTAAATATTGCACATTCATTTAATTAATATATACCCTTAATTAAATAACTCCATAAATCACATAATTTATTTATTTAACTCAATAAATAAATCACATAAAATATTTATTTAATTCAATAAATATTTAAAATTACATATAAAATCTCAATCGTTACAATCTTCCCTCCTTAAAAGGATTCTGTCCCCAGAATCACATAAAAAAAATCTCGTCTATTACATTCTTCCCCCCTTAAAAGGATTCTGTCCCCAGAGTCAGTATATAAGGGTTACACATAACTAAACAAATAAATGCGGATAAGATTTTATCATAACATCTTCGAATTCCCACGTAGCTTCTTCAGCACTGTGGTTCCTCCAGATTACCTTAACAGAAGGTATCACTTTATTCCTATGTACTTGTTCCTTTCTATCAACTATTTGAACAGGCACTTCTTCATATGATAAGTCTTTATCAAATAGCAAAGGTTCATATTCTATTACATATTTATAATCGTGCTTGTAAAGTCTTAATACAGAAATATGAAAGACATTATGTATATTCTCGAGCTCCGGTGGTAATGCAATCTCGTAAGCTACCTCGCCCACCTTTCGTAATACCTCAAAAGGTCCAATAAATCTGGGACTCAGCTTCCCCTTCTTACCGAATCGAATTTTCCCTTTCCAAGGAGATACATTCAGAAAAACGAAACTTCCTGGTAAGAATTCTCGGTTCTGTCGATGTAAATCGGCATACTTCTTCTGTCTGTCTTGAGCAGCAACTAATCTCGTTTTGATCAGCTTCACAATTTCAGCGGTTTGTTGTACCAATTCTGGTCCCAACAATTGACGTTCACCGACTTCATCCCAGCACAAAGGTGTTCTGCATTTTCTGCCATATAACGCTTCGTAAGGTGGCATGCCTATACTCGCATGGTGACTATTGTTGTACGCGAACTCTACCAATGGTAGATGATCCTCCCAGCTTCCTTTGAAGTCCATCACACAAGCTCTCAACATATCCTCAAGCGTTTGAATCGTTCTTTCGCTCTGGCCATCAGTCTGAGGATGATACGCTGTACTCATTCGCAATTGTGTTCCCATAAATTCTTGCAATCGCTTCCAAAAATTAGACGTGAAACGTGGATCTCTGTCCGACACAATCGACACCGGAACACCATGCCGAGAAATAATTTCCTTCACGTAGAGCTTCGCTAGTTTATCCAGGTTGTACTTGACCCTGATCGGCAGAAAGTGGGCTGACTTTGTCAGTCTATCCACTATAACCCATATCGCATCATATCCCTTCTGAGTCGTTGGAAGTCCTACCACAAAATCCATCGTGATGTGCTCCCACTTCCACTCTGGAATTTCTAACGGTTGCAGCAAACCACTTGGTCTCTGTTGTTCTGCTTTGACTTTCTGACACGTTAAGCATTTTGCAACGCATTCAACCACGTCTCTCTTCATATTCGGCCGCCAGAAATGATGCCTAAGATCTTGGTACATCTTCGTACTCCTAGGGTGAATAGAATATCTAGAACTATGAGCTTCGCTCAAAATCTCCTCTTTGACCTCTGGTACTGGCGGTACCTAGATTCTACCTTCAAATCGTAACAGTCCTTCATTATCGACCTTGAACTTGAACTCTTCGCCATCAGTTAACGTCGTCCGAATCTTTTCACATTCTTCATCATGAAGTTGTGCTTCTTTCACTTTGTCTATTAAAGTAGAACCAGTGGTTACTTGAAACAACATCTCATCCGATTATTTCGGAAACTTCACTTCCAACTCCAATCTAGCCATCTGTTCTATTAACCGATCCTAATCAGTTAATACGTTCAGCTTCTCCCGACCTTTTCTGCTCAATGAGTCGGCAACAACGTTAGCTTTACCCGGATGGTAAAGTATCTCGCAATCGTAGTCTTTAATCAGTTCCAACCACCTTCTTTGGCGCATGTTCAAATCCTTCTGGGTAAATATATACTTCAGACTCTTGTGATCTGTGTATATTTCACACTTTTCTCCATATAAGTAGTGCCTCCAAATCTTTAGGGCAAACACTACTGCCGCCAATTCTAGGTCATGGGTCGGATACCCCTTCTCGTAATCCTTCAGCTGACGTGACGCATAGGCAATGACTTTGCCGCTCTGCATCAATACACAGCCTAATCCTTTATGTGAGGCATCGCTATATACTATGAAATTCCCCGAACTATCCGGTAAAGACAATACAGGCGCAGTACTCAACCTCTTCTTCAGCTCTTGAAAACTGTCCTCACACTTCTCCGTCTAAACAAACTTAACTGTTTTACGAGTCAAATTCGTCAATGGAGTTGCGATTCTAGAAAAGTCTTGAATAAATCTTCGGTAATAACCAGCCAATCCTAAGAAACTTCTCACTTCAGACGGCGTCTTCGGCTGTTCCCAACTAATTACGGCCTCAACTTTCGACGGATCTACCGAAATACCATCCTTGTCGATCACGTGGCCAAGAAATTGCACACGTTCCAACCAGAATTCACATTTCGAGAATTTAGCGTAAAGCTTTTCTCGTCTCAGGGCTTCTAAGGTTAGTCGTAAGTGTTCAACATGCTCCTCCTCGGTCTTGGAATAAACTAGGATGTCATCTATGAACACTACCACGAACTTGTCCAGAAATGGCTTGAACACCCTGTTCATTAGGTCCATAAATGCAGCTGGGGCATTCGTGAGACCAAATGACATCACCAAGAACTCGTAATGACCATACTGAGTTCTAAAAGTCGTTTTCAGTATATCTTCCTTCCTCACCTTCAACTGATGATCCCCGCTTCTCAAATCAATTTTCAAGAAGTATTTCGCACCCTTCAGTTGATCAAACAAGTCATCGATCCTAGGTAAAGGATACCTATTCTTGATCGTAACTTTATTCAACTCTCTATAATCAATGCAAAGACGCATCGACCCATCCTTCTTCTTCACGAATAAGACAGGCGCTCCCCACGGCAAAACGCTCGGTTGAATATACTTCTTGTCTAGCAGTTCTTACAGTTGAACCATCAGTTCCTTCATCTCAACTGGAGCCATTCGGTACGGAGTCTTAGAAATTGGAGCAGTTCCCGGTGCTAGATCGATCACGAACTCTGTCTCCCTATCTGGCGGAAAGTCCTGGCAAATCGCTTGGAAAAATGTCCACAAACTCGTTAACTACCAATATCTCCTCCACCTTCGGGCTTTCCTAAAGCGAATCTACTATGTAGGCTAGATATCCTACACAGCCTTGCATCAGAAGTTTCTTGGCTTGCATAACCGTCAGACAACTCGCTTGCCTAGGCGATTTGCTACCATAGAACACCAACTTCGACAGAGTCGTAAGGTTTACCGACTTCTTCTGACAGTCGATTACCGCCCCATGGTTGAACAACCAATCCATACCTAGTATGACGTCGAATTCCCCAAGTTTTATCGGAATCAAATCTACTCTAAGCTCCTGACCCTTAATGTCCAATCTACAGTTCTTATAAACGCTCCTAACAGGAATAACCTCCCTATTCGCAATCTCTATGTTCAAAGGGTAAATTAACTCCTCTACAGGTAAGTCTAGGGTTCTAGCAAAATCATCAGATATGAATGAGCAAGTAGCAGCCGAATCAAATAATACATATGCATTTATACTATTGACCAGAATAATACCTGACACCACATCTTTTGATTGCACAGCATCCTGCACCGTCATATTGAATATCCGTGCAGTGGGTCGAACAGCTTGCAATGGTGCAGCGATAGTAACGGTACTGCCGCTTCCATTCCCTCCGCTCCCTGTTGACCCTGTCGTCAGCTTCTTCGGGCAGTTGCGAGCCATGTGATCTTTGGATCCACATGTAAAGCAAGCTCCCTTCTTCGGTTTTGGGCAATTAGGTGCGATGTGGCCTTCCTGACCACAGTTGAAGCACACCCTCTTCCCCTTCATGCACACGCCAGTGTGATTCTTACCACATGTAGCACATGCTACGAACTTCCTCTTCTGCTGGCTTCCTTGCTGACTCCCAGCAGAGGTATTATCAAACCACTTCCTCTTCTGGTTCACAGTGCTGCTACCCCCAGACTTGGTTTCTACATCATTCTTCTTCTTCTTATCTTGGTTGAACTTCGTCACCGCTTCGCTTCCTCCCTCAGCAAGTATGGCCTTCTCCAGCACCGCTGCAAAGGTATTCAGCTGGAACATTGAAACCTTGCTGTAGAGCCAGGGCTTTAGTCCCCGCTCAAACCTTTTCGCTTTCCTAGCGTCAGTGCTGACCTGGTATGTAGCGAACCTGGCCAACTCGTTAAACTTAGTGGCATACTCAGACACCGTCATCCCTCCTTGCTTAAGTTCTAGGAACTGGACCTCCATCTGGTCCTGCGAACTCACTGGAAAATACATCTCGTAGAACATTTCCTTGAAACGTTCCCACGTGATGACTCCCTCTCCCTCTCAAGTCTTGTTAGCCTGCCACTAAAAGCTAGCATCCGACTTCAACATAAAAGCCGCGAACATTTTCTTTTGGTCTTCTCCTACCCTAGCCATGTCAAATACCTTCTCCATTTCCATAACCCATGTCTGAGCTTCGATAGGGTTAGTCGATCCTTTGAACTCAGGCGGTCCTACTGCCTTGAATTCCTTGAAAGTAGTACCGTGCACCTGCGGCTGATTCGCAAGAGCTCCTGTCAACAGATTCACCAACTGCTGAACCGAATTGGGATTCGTTCCCTGGTTATTGTTGTTGTTCGTCGAACCCTCGGGATTTTGACGTGTTACTCTTCTTCTAGGAGGCATTTTCTATTAAGAAAATATTATTATTAGACCCTTTATTCAATTATTAAGTACTCCAGTTCATACTTGAACGTTCTAGACAATTCAGTTCACATAGAACACCAAGCACGTCAATAGACTTCTTTTATTCATTAGTCGTAGTTTAAAAACATCAATCAGATAGTATTTCTGCCATTTACATCATCCTTCCTGAACTGGAAAAGTTACAGGATTATATTATTAACTCATCCCATTCTTATCTCAAATTATAGAATTTACATTATTTAATACAAAAAACAATACATAAATAAAAGCTCTACTACTACTGCTACTGCTACTGCTGCTACTGCCTAGGCATATTAATACGTCGCACAGCCTCTCTACGTTCCTCTTCCATTACCCAAAATGTCGTTCTTCGGTCCACCACATACCACGGTAAACCTTGGAACTGAGCTGGGTAGTAGAAAATACGGTCCGAAGCTCTCTCTATCGCTGTATGAAAAGCATATTTTGTTTCCCTCAGCTTGGCTCTCTTGGCTTCAGCTTCACCTTCAGCTCGATCGGCTCGTTGATTAGCCCTCAAGCTTGACTCCTCAGCTCTGGCACGCTTCCTCGACTCCTCCTGGATGTCTTGCTTCAGCTTTGCCAATTCAAAATGAGCAGCATCTCTTTCGACCTCCATATGTATCAGGTTCCACTGTACATCTCCTAGTGCACTATCCATCTCTTCGATAGTCTCATCACTGAATAGTCTCCTCGAGATCTCCTATTCGTCCATAAAGTTCCACATTGCTATCGTAGACTGCCTCGTACATCTCAGCACTAGTAGTGTGAGGTGGGAATTCCTCTTCGGGATCCTCTTCCTCCTCTTCCTCCTCTTCAGACTCGTCCTCGTCCTTATCTTCTGGAATAGGTGTAAGCTCACGCACCCGACTAGCTACGGTGATCACTGGAGATGGCTCTCTCCTAACCAGCTGCTCCCAGACAATATGTATGTCACGGGGCTCCTCCTCTCTAGGCACCGAGGTACATCCTCTTTAGCCTGACCAGGTTCTCCCATGTTCGACATTCTGACAAAAGAATTTTAAAGTTCATTATTACGTGATAACGAATCGTCACTCTTCGAATACTATAATGTAAACACATAGGCACATAAGGTAGTTTATTATCTTTACCTAGCATCACTATCTTTTCGATCTTACCATAAGGCTACTACCTACGGTTTTTCCCCACCTAAGGTTTCATAACCTATAGCTTTGATACCAACCTGTAACACCCCCAAATCCGGGTACTTCGTTTCCACATGATTTGGTGTTCACTTTCTAATATAACATACATCTACCCAATGAATAATGTAAAATAAACTACAACTTAAATTAGAATAGATAAATCTCCCTTAAAACAAAGGTTACAACCTTTTCAAGATAATCCTGGTTTACTCTAACCCTGACATGAATATAATTAAGTGCGAAAACAAAAACATAACATTCAAGTCTTATTACAATCATTCTCAATAAAATAAAAACAAGTCTTCACTTGCTTTGCTTTTCCTTGCCCTTACTTGTAGACGGAGCATCAGCGTTATCAACCTTAACTGAAATTGTTATTTAATGCAAGAGTGAGCAAACCACAGCTCACTGGAGTTTAACAATAACATAGACATGAAAGGATATATTTAAAAGAATCTGAATAACTTAGCTTGCTTCAATAATAAAGAATTGAATAATAATTCTCTATCAACATTAAAATTCGAATATAGAATTTATCTGAGGGTCATAAGACCTTTGAACTCTTATCCTAGGTTATAAATATTTCTAGTTAAACCTTTAACAGTCAATAAAACTATGGACCTTAACTCGTACTTAGGGGGATCAGCCCTTTGTACCATGTATTGTGCACAAACATCTTAACGCTATGCGTAGTAGCCTCCCCTAGTAAATAGGGTTGTTCAACTCAGTAATTTGAATTCGATTCCGCACCAAAGAAAGTTTGGTTTGGATAAGCTTACAAGGGTATTTAGAATTCACGTTCATCAACTAAGGATTAGTTGAATTGACTTTCAATAATTCATAAATAAAAGAATTATGAATTAATATATGCTTTAGAAGTAAATTTAAAGCAATTAAAATAATAACTAGATCTTACTTGAACAATAAGCTAAGATCATTTCAATTAAATAATCAATTGTCCAATACAGAAATGAAAAGGACATTCTTAACAAGAATATATAAACTCAGGAAATTATACAAGATTAGGGTTTAGAAAACTTGCATAAAATTAACGAGTTTAGGGTTTAGAAGACTTGCATAAAATTAACGAGTTTAGGGTTTAGAAGACTTGCCTCAAGCGCAAGCTACTTAACACAATTCACGTACTTTAATACTTCCTACACATATATATTCAATCACAATAACCTAAATTAGTTAACACATAACTAGTTCACATAAGTGGTTAACCCTCATGGTTAACTCACTCTAATAATAATAATCAACTATCACATAGTTAATTAAATCAATTATGTATTTAACTAAATTATAATTAAACAATTATAATTCAAACACTTAATCAAATTATAATTACTTAAATTATAATTACCATTTAAATTATAAATAATTATAATCAATTAAACCACATCATGCATTTAATTACACAAATTATAATTAGTCATGAAATTATCAATTTATAATCCATAATTAAACATGCATAAATTATAATTTAATTTAACATCTAATTAATTAAAATAAATCAACTTCTATACATTATAATTTCACAAAAGTTATAATTTAAATTAAACATTTACTCTTAATTATAATTAATAAAATTATAATTAACTTATTGTACAATTAAACAATTATAGTTTATAATTTAAATACCATATTAGTTTTTCAAAACTTCTTTTTTCTCAAATTATAACACATGTTATAGCAGCTAGATACATGCTCCTTGTCATAGAATAATTAAACTAAGCTTAGAATTAACACTGTACAAAAACTAAACTCACTGCCACTGCCCGGGACACGGCGCAGCTGCGCCACCTTTAGCCTTGACACCGGCGCAGCTGCGCAGGGGCCAAACCTGCTAAAACCCAGCGGCGCAGCTGCGTCGCTTCTACCCTTATTGCCTGCGCAGCTGCGCTGTCAGCGGACAGAAACAGAGCAGCTTCGCGAATAGTGCAGAGAAAAGCCAATTTGGCTTAATTCTCTACAATGAATTCTCAATTCAGCCAACAATTTTCATATAAAACTTTACAAAACAAAGTGCAAAGCTTCTAACATGTTTTGAACACACTAATACATCAATTAGCAAAATTACAACGCTTAAATTTACAAAAATTTAAAAAATACCAATGTCAGTGTTCTAGATGAAATTGAACACTGCGAATTTGTTTTAAAACCAATTCTCACAATTCCAATCCCAATCAACTAATTTCTAAACATAATAACATATTCCACAATTAATTTATACAAAAATCAACAATCAACATATATTTTGATTTCTATGAGAAACTTTATTTTTCCCAGAAACTTCACTGTGACTTTTGAAAAACATAAATTCTCCATTATATCATATATATATATATATATATATATATATATATATTCATGAATTAAACAACTAATTAAGCATATCATCACATATAGACATGATATGAACACAATTACATATGAAAACCTATGAACATCATATATACATAGTCACAATTATACAACTTCATGAAAACTCAACTTTTGACATAGAATAAAATACATGAAACATATGAATTGAGTTCTATAATAATTAGAGATTATAGATAATACCATTTGTTAATAGATTGAAAGAGAAAGCGATGCGAGTTCAATTCTAACAATTCTTCTTCCTCTTTTCTCTTCTCTGCTCTTCCTTTTCTCTGCTCTCTTTTCTTCTTAGTTCTTAGTTTAGACTTAGAAAAAACTAACGTAGTTTAGATATATTATAACTGATATAATATACGTATACTAATGATATATATGTAACTGCTAATTACTTAATATATATAATAAATACATTTATTATGTAAGATACAAAATTCAAAAGCCAATTTGGCTTGTTTGGCTACAAAAAAATTAGAAACTAGTTTTACTTACTTAGGCATGGTTTAGGTAAATTAGGTTTAAGCTAGTGTAAGGGCCCTGTTTGGCAACAATTTTTAAAACAAAAGCAAGGGCCTTGCTTGGAAAAAATCATTTAAAATTCTTTTTCTTTTTATTTTAACAAATCATTTAACACATACTTTAATGTCATATTTTAATCAATTAAATATTAATCAACTAATTTAATCAATTAAAAGCTAACATCAATTAATCACATAAAATTTGCCACATAATTATAATTACTCGCTAATTATAACTCATGTAACACGTCATCACATCTAATTTAACTCTCTCAATTAAATTAGAACTAAAAAATAAAAATTAATATACATTAATTAAATTAAATATTGCACATTCATTTAATTAATATATACCCTTAATTAAATAACTCCATAAATCACATAATTTATTTATTTAACTCAATAAATAAATCACATAAAATATTTATTTAATTTAATAAATATTTAAAATTAAATATAAAATCTCAATCGTTACAATATTCCCTCCTTAAAAGGATTCTGTCCACAGATTCACACACAAAAAAATCTCGTCTATTACATTCTTCCCCCCTTAAAAGGATTCTGTCCCCAGAGTCAGTATATAAGGGTTACACATAACTAAACAAATAAATATGGATAAGATTTTATCATAACATCTTCGAGTTCCCACGTAGCTTCTTCAGCACTGTGGTTCCTCCAGATTACCTTAACAGAAGGTATCACTTTATTCCTAAGTACTTGTTTTTCTATCAACTATTTGAACATGCACTTCTTCATATGATAAGTCTTTATCAAATAGCAAAGGTTCATATTCTATTACATGTTTATAATCGTGCTTGTAAAGTCTTAATACAGAAATATGAAAGACATTATGTATATTCTCGAGCTCCGAAGGTAATGCAATCTCGTAAGCTACCTCGCCCACCTTTCGTAATACCTCAAAAGGTCCAATAAATCTGGGACTCAGCTTCCCCTTCTTACCGAATCGAATTTTCCCTTTCCAAGGAGATACATTCAGAAAAACGAAACTTCCTGGTAAGAATTCTCGGTTCTGTCGATGTAAATCGGCATACTTCTTCTGTCTGTCTTGAGCAGCAACTAATCTCGTTTTGATCAACTTCACAATTTCAGCGGTTTGTTGTACCAATTATGGTCCCAACAATTGACGTTCACCGACTTCATCCCAGCACAAAGGTGTTCTGCATTTTCTGCCATATAACGCTTCGTAAGGTGGCATGCCTATACTCGCATGGTGACTATTGTTGTACGCGAACTCTACCAATGGTAGATGATCCTCCCAGCTTCCTTTGAAGTCCATCACACAAGCTCTCAGCATATCCTCAAGCGTTTAAATCGTTCTTTCGCTCTGACCATCGGTCTGAGGATGATACGTTGTACTCATTCGCAATTGTGTTCCCATACATTCTTGCAATCGCTTCCAAAAATTAGACGTGAAACGTGGATCTCTGTCGGACACAATCGACACCGGAACACCATGCCGAGAAATAATTTCCTTCACGTAGAGCTTCGCTAGTTTATCCAGGTTGTACTTGACCCTGATAGGCAGAAAGTGGGCTGACTTTGTCAGTCTATCCACTATAACCCATATCGCATCATATCCCTTCTGAGTTGTTGGAAGTCATACCACAAA
The DNA here is from genome assembly GCA_020205555.1 of Panax stipuleanatus. Lineage (NCBI taxonomy): Eukaryota > Viridiplantae > Streptophyta > Magnoliopsida > Apiales > Araliaceae > Panax > Panax stipuleanatus. The sequence goes on from CM035120.1 coordinate 112,168,892, forward strand.
ATCCATCGTGATGTGCTCCCACTTCCACTCTGGAATTTCTAACGGTTGCAGCAAACCACTTGGTCTCTGTTGTTCTGCTTTGACTTTCTGACACGTTAAGCATTTTGCAACACATTCAGCCACGTCCCTCTTCATATTCGGCCGCCAGAAATGATGCCTAAGATCCTGGTACATCTTCGTACTCCTAGGATGAATAGAATATCTAGAACTATGAGCTTCGCTCAAAATCTCCTCTTTGACCTCTAGTACTGGCGGTACCCAGATTCTACCTTCAAATCGTAACAGTCCTTCATTATCGACCTTGAACTTGAACTCTTCGCCATCAGTTAACCTCGTCCGAATCTTTTCACATTCTTCATCATGAAGTTGTGCTTCTTTCACTTTGTCTATTAAAGTAGAACTAGTGGTTACTTGAAACAACATCTCATCCGATTCTTTCGGAAACTTCACTTCCAACTCCAATCTAGCCATCTGTTCTATTAACCGATCCTGATCAGTTAATACGTTCAGCTTCTCCCGACCTTTTCTGCTCAATGCGTCGGCAACAACGTTAGCTTTACCCGGATGGTAAAGTATCTCGCAATCGTAGTCTTTAATCAGTTCCAACCACCTTCTTTGGCGCATGTTCAAATCCTTCTGGGTAAATATATACTTCAGACTCTTGTGATCTGTGTATATTTCACACTTTTCTCCATATAAGTAGTGCCTCCAAATCTTTAGGGCAAACACTACTGCCGCCAATTCTAGGTCATGGGTCGGATACCCCTTCTCGTAATCCTTCAGCTGACGTGACGCATAGGCAATGACTTTGCCGCTCTGCATCAATACACAGCCTAATCCTTTATGTGAGGCATCGCTATATACTACGAAATTCCCCTGAACTATCCGGTAAAGACAATACAGGCGCAGTACTCAACCTCTTCTTCAGCTCTTGAAAACTGTCCTCACACTTCTCCGTCCAAACAAACTTAACTGTTTTACGAGTCAAATTCGTCAATGGAGTTGCGATTCTAGAAAAGTCTTGAATAAATCTTCGGTAATAACCAGCCAATCCTAAGAAACTTCTCACTTCAGACGGCGTCTTCGGCTGTTCCCAACTAATTACGTCCTCAACTTTCGACGGATCTACCGAAATACCATCCTTGTCGATCACGTGGCCAAGAAATTGCACACGTTCCAACCTAGAATTCACATTTCGAGAATTTAGCGTAAAGCTTTTCTCGTCTCAGGGCTTCTAAGGTTAGTCGTAAGTGTTCAGCATGCTCCTCCTCGGTCTTGGAATAAACTAGGATGTCATCTATGAACACTACCACGAACTTGTCTAGAAATGGCTTGAACACCCTGTTCATTAGGTCCATAAATGCAGCTGGGGCATTCGTGAGACCAAATGACATCACCAAGAACTCGTAATGACCATACTGAGTTCTAAAAGCCGTTTTCAGTATATCTTCCTTCCTCACCTTCAACTGATGATCCCCGCTTCTCAAATCAATTTTCAAGAAGTATTTCGCACCCTTCAGTTGATCAAACAAGTCATCGATCCTAGGTAAAGGATACCTATTCTTGATCGTAACTTTATTCAACTCTCTATAATCAATGCAAAGACGCATCGACCCATCCTTCTTCTTCACGAATAAGACAGGCGCTCCCCACGGCGAAACGCTCGGTTGAATATACTTCTTGTCTAGCAGTTCTTACAGTTGAACCATCAGTTCCTTCATCTCAACTGGAGCCATTCGGTACGGAGTCTTAGAAATTGGAGCAGTTCCCGGTGCTAGATCGATCACGAACTCTGTCTCCCTATCTGGCGGAAGTCCTGGCAAATCGCTTGGAAAAATGTCCACAAACTCGTTAACTACCAATATCTCCTCCACCTTCGGGCTTTCCTAAAGCGAATCTACTATGTAGGCTAGATATCCTACACAGCCTTGCATCAGAAGTTTCTTGGCTTGCATAACCGTCAGACAACTCGCTTGCCTAGGCGATTTGCTACCATAGAACACCAACTTCGACAGAGTCGTAAGGTTTACCGACTTCTTCTGACAGTCGATTACCTGCCCCATGGTTGAACAACCAATCCATACCTAGTATGACGTCGAATTCCCCAAGTTTTATCGAATCAAATCTACTCTAAGCTCCTGACCCTTAATGTCCAATCTACAGTTCTTATAAACGCTCCTAACAGGAATAACCTCCCTATTCGCAATCTCTATGTTCAAAGGGTAAATTAACTCCTCTACAGGTAAGTCTAGGGTTCTAGCAAAATCATCAGATATGAATGAGCAAGTAGCAGCCGAATCAAATAATACATATGCATTTATACTATTGACCAGAATAATACCTGACACCACATCTTTTGATTGCACAGCATCCTGCACCGTCATATTGAATATCCGTGCAGTGGGTCGAACAGCTTGCAATGGTGCAGCGATAGTAACGGTACTGCCGCTTCCATTCCCTCCGCTCCCTGTTGACCCTGCCGTCAGCTTCTTCGGGCAGTTGCGAGCCATGTGATCTTTGGATCCACATGTAAAGCAAGCTCCCTTCTTTGATTTTGGGCAATTAGGCGCGATGTGGCCTTCCTGACCACAGTTGAAGCACACCAGCTTCCCCTTCATGCACACGCCAGTGTGATTCTTACCGCATGTAGCACATGCTTCGAACTTCCTCTTCTGCTGGCTTCCTTGCTGACTCCCAGCAGAGATATTATCAAACCACTTCCTCTTCTGGTTCACAGTGCTGCTACTCCCAGTCTTGGTTTCTACCTCATTCTTCTTCTTCTTATCTTGGCTGAACTTCGTCACCGCTTCGCTTCCTCCCTTAGCAAGTATGGCCTTCTCCAGCACCGCTGCAAAGGTATTCAGTTGGAACATGGAAACCTTGCTGTAGAGCCAGGGCTTTAGTCCCCGCTCAAACCTTCTCGCTTTCCTAGCGTTAGTGCTGACCTGGTATGTAGCGAACCTGGCCAACTCGTTAAACTTAGCGGCATACTCAGACACCGTCATCCCTCCTTGCTTAAGTTCTAGCAACTGGACCTCCATCTGGTCCTGCGAACTCACTGGAAAATACATCTCGTAGAACATTTCCTTGAAACGTTCCCACGTGATGACTCCCTCTCCCTCTCGAGTCTTGTTAGCCTACCACCAAAAGCTAGCATCCGACTTCAACATGAAAGCCACGAACATTGTCTTTTGGTCTTCTCCAACCCTAGCCACATCAAATACCTTCTCCATTTCCATAACCCATGTCTGAGCTTCGATAGGGTTAGTCGATCCTTTGAACTCAGGCGGTCCTACTGCCTTAAATTCCTTGAAAGTAGTACCCTGCACCTGCGGCTGATTCGCAAGAGCTCCTGTCAACAGATTCACCAACTGCTGAACCGAATTGGGATTCGTTCCCTTGTTATTATTGTTGTTCGTCGAACCCTCGAGATTTTGACGTGTTACTCTTCTTCTAGGAGGCATTTTCTATTAAGAAAATATTATTATTAGATCCTTTATTCAATTATTAAGTACTCCAGTTCATACTTGAACGTTCTAGACAATTCAGTTCACATAGAACACCAAGCACGTCAATAGACTTCTTTTATTCATTAGTCGTAGTTTAAAAACATCAATCAGATAGTATTTCTGCCATTTACATCATCCTTCCTGAACTGGAAATGTTTCAGGATTATATTATTAACTCATCCCATTCTTATCTCAAATTATGGAATTTACATTATTTAATACAAAAAGCAATACATAAATAAAAGCTCTACTACTACTGCTACTACTACTACTATTATTATTGCTACTGCTGCTACTGCCTAGGCATATTAATACGTCGCACAGCCTCTCTACGTTCCTCTTTCATTACCCGAAATGCCGTTCTTCGATCCACCACATACCACGATAAACCTTGGAACTGAGCTGGGTAGTAGAAAATACGGTCCTGAGCTCTCTCTATCGCTGTATGAAAAGTATATTTTGTTTCCCTCAGCTTGGCTCTCTTGGCTTCAGCTTCACCTTCAGCTCGATCGGCTCGTTGATTAGCCCTCAAGCTTGACTCCTCAGCTCTGGCACGCTTCCTCGACTCCTCCTGGATGTCTTGCTTCAGCTTTGCCAATTCAAAATGAGCAGCATCTCTTTCGACCTCCATATGTATCAGGTTCCACTATGTATCTCCTAGTGCACTATCCATCTCTTCGATAGTCTCATCACGCTGCTGAATAGTCTCCTCGAGATCTCCTATTCGTCCATGAAGTTCCACATTGCTATCGTAGACTGCCTCGTACATCTCAGCACTAGTAGTGTGAGGTGGGAATTCCTCTTCGGGATCCTCTTCCTCCTCTTCAAACTCGTCCTCGTCCTTATCCTCTGGAATAGGTGTCAGCTCACGCTCCCGACCAGCTACGGTGATCACTGGAGATGGCTCTCTCCTAACCAGCTGCTCCCAGATAATATGTATGTCACGGGGCTCCTCCTCTCTAGGCACCTGAGGTACATCCTCTCTAGCCTGACCAGGTTCTCCCATGTTCGACATTCTGACAAAAGAATTTTAAAGTTCATTATTACGTGATAATGAATCGTCACTCTTCGAATACTATAATGTAAACACATAGGCACATAAGGTAGTTTATTATCTTTACCTAGCATCACTATCTTTTCGATCTTACCATAAGGCTACTACCTAAGGTTTTTCCCCACCTAAGGTTTCATAACCTATAGCTTTGATACCAACCTGTAACACCCCCAAATTCGGGTACTTCGTTTCCACATGATTTGGTGTTCACTTTCTAATATAACATACATCTACCCAATGAATAATGTAAAATAAATTACAACTTAAATTAGAATAGATAAATCTCCCTTAAAACAAAGGTTACAACCTTTTCAAGGTAATCCTGGTTTACTCTAACCCTGACATGAATATAATAAAGTGCAGAAACAAAAACATAACATTCAAGTCTTATTACAATCATTCTCAATAAAATAAAAACAAGTCTTCACTTGCTTTGCTTTTCCTTGCCCTTACTTGTAGACGGAGCATCAGCGTTATTAACCTTAACTGAAATTGTTATTTAATGCAAGAGTGAGCAAACCACAGCTCACTGGAGTTTAACAATAACATAGACATGAAAGGATATATTTAAAAGAATCTGAATAACTTAGCTTGCTTCAATAATAAAGAATTGAATAATAATTCTCTATCAACATTAAAATTCGAATATAGAATTTATCTGAGGGTCATAAGACCTTTGAACTCTTATCCTAGGTTATAAATATTTCTATTTAAACCTTTAACAGTCAATAAGACTATGGACCTTAACTCGTACTTAGGGGGATCAGCCCTTTGTACCATGTATTGTGCACAAACATCTTAACGCTATGCGTAGTAGCATCCCCTAGTAAATAGGGTTGTTCAACTCAGTAATTTGAGTTCGATTCCGCACCAAAGAAAGTTTGGTTTGGATAAGCGTACAAGGGTATTTAGAATTCACGTTCATCAACTAAGGATTAGTTGAATTGACTTTCAATAATTCATAAATAAAAGAATTATGAATTAATATATGCTTTAGAAGTAAATTTAAAGCAATTAAAATAATAACTAGATCTTACTTGAACAATAAGCTAAGATCATTTCAATTAAATAATCAATTGTCCAATACAGAAATGAAAAGGACATTCTTAACAAGAATATATAAACTCAGGAAATTATACAAGATTAGGGTTTAGAAAACTTGCATAAAATTAACGAGTTTAGGGTTTAGAAGACTTGCATAAAATTAACGAGTTTAGGGTTTAGAAGACTTGCCTCAAGCGCAAGCTACTTAACACAATTCACGTACTTTAATACTTCCTACACATATATATTCAATCATAATAACCTAAATTAGTTAACACATAACTAGTTCACATAAGTGGTTAACCCTCATGGTTAACTCACTCTAATAATAATAATCAACTATCACATAGTTAATTAAATCAATTATGTATTTAACTAAATTATAATTAAACAATTATAATTCAAACACTTAATCAAATTATAATTACTTAAATTATAATTACCATTTAAATTATAAATAATTATAATCAATTAAACCACATCATGCATTTAATTACACAAATTATAATTAGTCATGAAATTATCAATTTATAATCCATAATTAAACATGCATAAATTATAATTTAATTTAACATCTAATTGATTAAAATATATCAACTTCTATACATTATAATTTCACAAAAATTATAATTTAAATTAAACATTTACTCTTAATTATAATTAATAAAATTATAATTAAGTAACTTATTGTACAATTAAACAATTATAGTTTATAATTTAAATACCATATTAGTTTTTCAAAACTTCCTTTTTCTCAAATTATAACACATGTTATAGCAGCTAGATACATGCTCCTTGTCATAGAATAATTAAACTAAGCTTAGAATTAACATTGCACAAAAACTAAAGTCACTGCCACTGCCGGGGACACGGCGCAGCTGCGCCACCTTTAGCCTTGACACCGGCGCAGCTGCGTAGAGGCCAAACCTGCAAAAACCCAGCGGCGCAGCTTCTACCCTTACTGCCTGCGCAGCTGTGCCGTCAACGGACAGAAACAGAGCAACTTCGCGAATAGTGCAGAGAAAAGCCAATTTGGCTTAATTCTCTACAATGAATTCTCAATTCTGCCAACAATTTTCATATAAAATTTTACAGAAACAAAGTGCGAAGCTTCTAACATGTTTTGAACACACTAATACATCAATTAGCAAAATTACAACGCTTGATTTTTACAAAAATTTAAAAAATGCCAATATCAACGTTCTAGATGAAATTGAACACTGCGAATTTGTTTTAAAACCAATTCTCACAATTCCAATCCCAATCAACTAATTTCTAAACATAATAACATATTCCACAATTAATTTATACAAAAATCAACAATCAACATATATTTTGATTTCTATGAGAAACTTTATTTTTCCCAGACACTTCACTGTGACTTTTGAAAAACATAAATTCTCCATTATATCATATATATATATATATTCATGAATTAAACAACTAATTAAGCATATCATCACATATAGACATGATATGAACACAATTACATATGAAAACCTATGAACATCATATATACATAGTCACAATTATACAACTTCATGAAAACTCAACTTTTGACAGAGAATAAAATACATGAAACATATGAATTAAGTTCTATAATAATTAGAGATTATAGATAATACCTTTTGTTAATAGATTGAAAGAGAAAGCGATGTGAGTTCAATTCTAACAATTCTTCTTCCTCTTTTCTCTTCTCTGCTCTTCCTTTTCTCTGCTCTCTTTTCTTCTTAGTTCTTAGTTTAGACTTAGGAAAAACTAACGTAGTTTAGATATATTATAACTGATATAATATACGTATACTAATGATATATATGTAACTGCTAATTACTTAATATATATAATAAATACATTTATTATGTAAGTTACAAAATTCAAAAGCCAACTTGGCTTGTTTGGCTACAAGAAAATTAGAAACTAGTTTTACTTACTTAGGCATGGTTTAGGTAAATTAGGTTTAAGCTAGTGTAATGGCCCTGTTTGGCAACAATTTAAAACAAAAGCAAGGGCCTTGTTTGGTAAAAATCATTTAAGATTATTTTCCTTTTTATTTTAACAAATCATTGAACACATACTTTAATGTCATATTTTAATCAATTAAATATTAATCAACTAATTTAATCAATTAAAATCTAACATCAATTAATCACATAAAATTTGCCACATAATTATAATTACTCGCTAATTATAACTCATGTAACACGTCATCACATCTAATTTAATTCTCTCAATTAAATTAGAACTAAAAAATAAAAATTAATATACATTAATTAATTTAAATATTGCACATTTATTTAATTAATATATACCCTTAATTAAATAACTCCATAAATCACATAATTTATTTATTTAACTCAATAAATAAATCACATAAAATAATTATTTAATTCAATAAATATTTAAAATTAAATATAAAATCTCAATCGTTACAGATAACATAGTGGTGATAAACTCTTATGGAGTTCTAAGAAATGAATTAAGGAATTCATTGAAGATAATAAAAGACTTTATGTGCTTATGTGATATACTTATGTGCTCGCGAGTATCGATTAACATCACGTAGTAACTAAAAACTTAAAATTTTGATTGTCAGGATGTCGAATGTTTGAGGATCTAGTCAACCTAGGGAGGTTGAGCCCCGAGTAGCTAGAGAGGAGTTGCCCAGAGACATTCATATTGTCTGGGAGCAGTTGGTAAAGAGAGAACCATCTCCGTTGATCACTGTTGTCAGGAGCATGAGCATGTGTTTAATTCAGAGGAGGACTCTGAGGAGATAGAGGTAGAGGTTGAGGAGGAGGATGAGGACCCTGATGAGTTTCCACCAAACTCTATCAGTGCTGAGATGTATGACGAGTTATATGACCGTAACATAGAGTTATATGATAATATTAGAGAATTAAAAGAACTGACAGTTGTACAACGGGCTACTATAGAGCAGAAGGATGACGAGATTGAGAATCTTGATGGACGTCTTGGAGACGTGGAATGGAAGTTGGTTCAGGTAGAGAGCTAAAATGAAGAGTTATCGACTGTGGTAGAGAAACTGAAGAGTGACTTGCGAGAGGAGTCAGCGAAGCGTGCTAGAGCAGAGGACGCTTGGATGAAGGCTTCTCGACGTGCAGATCTTGCTGAGGACGGTGAACGGACAAAGAAGGCTAAGATTGAGGAGACAGACTACACTTTTCAGACAGCGATTGATAGGGCCCAGGATCAATTTATCTACTATCCAGTTTCGTATTATGGAAGAAGAACACAGAGAGGTTGTTCGACGTCTTAGTAGGTTGTGATAGGAACAGTATGAGTTATGTGATTATCTATGGTAGTTAATAATGGAAATCCCATTGTGGTTATAAACAGTGGAATATGATGATTTAAATCCTGAAGATTCTTTATCTCGGGATAGTTGATGTAAATAGCAGTGATGCTATCTTGTTTATGTTTAAAACTTTTGAATGAATAAAATATCAAAGTATATTTGAAGATGTTGTGTGTTAAGTGATAATCTTAAAATGTTTAAGTTAAGTCCTAAATACTTAAGAAATTGAGTAACGATCTAATAAACGTATATCTTAAACAGAAAAATGCCACCAAGAAGACCCCAAATCGAGCAAGCTCAAGAGGGATTGACTAATAACAACAACGCCGATGCCAATGCTAATCCCAATCAGCAGTTGGTGAACCTATTAATTGGAGCACTTGCAAATCAGCTGCAAGCTCCCCAAGCCACGTCATTTAAGGATTTCAAGGCGGTAGGACCGCTAGAGTTTAAGGGATCCATGAACCCAATCGAAGCTCAAACTTGGGTAATGGAGATGGAGAAGGTGTTTGATGTTGTGAGGGTCAACAATGACCAAAAGACTGCCTTCGCAACGTTTATGCTGAAGTCAGAAGCCAGCTACTGGTGGCAGGCGAACAAGGTTAGAGGAGGATAGGGTGTGATCACATGGGATAGGTTTAAGGAGATGTTCTTTAAGATTTACTTCCCAACGAGCTCTAAGAACTAGATGGAGGTTTAATTCCTAGAACTGAAGCAGGTTAACATGTCAGTACCAGAGTACGCCGCGAAGTTCAATGAGTTGGCTAGGTTTCTAACTTATCAGGTGAATACTGATGAGTGGAAGGCGGGGAGGTTTGAACAAGGGCTGAAGCCATGGTTGTACAGTAAGGTGTTAATGTTCCAATTGAACACTTTTACAGGAGTTTTGGAGAAGGCCATCATCGCAGAAGGTGGAAGCGATTCTCTAACCAAGTATAATCAGGAACAGAAGAAGAAGAAGAGTGAAGGTGAAAATAGCAAGTCTAGTGGAAGCAATGGTGGAGGTGGAAATAATCAAAAGAGGAAGTGGAATGATAATATGTCTACTGGAAGTCAGCAAGGAAGTCAGAAGAAGAAGGTGGAGGCTTGTCCTACCTGTGGGAAGAATCACCTAGGGGTGTGCATGAAGGGGAAGAGGGTTTGCTACAATTATGGTCAAGAAGGCCACATAGCGCCAAATTGCCCTAATCCTAAGAAGGGCGCTTGCTTCACTTGTGGGTCGAGGGACCATCTGGCTAGAGATTGTCCCAAGAAGACACTAGGAGCAGCTGGAAGTAGCGGAACCAACGGTGGTAGTACTCTGACTATCACTGGATTGACACCGTCAAACCGACCTACCACCAGAACTTTCAACAGGACTGTGCAAGATGTTGTGCAGTCACGTGATGTGGTGTCAGGTATGTTAGTTCACAGAGGGCACACAATAGATCTAGAAGGGGGGTTGAATAGATCCTTTTGAATTTCAAAAACCTTTACCATTTTATTTTATATTAATTGCTAAGTAATTAGCATATAACAAATATAAGAATTATTTCAAGCACAGCGGAATAAGTTAAAGATCCCCTTTAAAGATATCTTGTTAAGCATTATTCTAGAGTTAGTTTAGTTGTAAGTGGTTATTACAGTTATAGCAGTAATAGGTACATAAGGTAAATGACTGAAAGTAAATAACACAAGGGATTTTAAGTGGTTCAGAGACTCAAGCTCCTAATCCACTCTTCTGCTTCAACAAGCAGGGATTCCACTAAGGAAAGGGTAACTCTTGAATCATAAATATTCCTTCAAGGCCAGCAGCCTTAGAACTTCAGTTCACTAAGAACTCTTCAAGTCCAGCAGACTTTAAAACTCTTGTACCTCTGGTACAGCAAGTCTAGCAGACTTAACATTGATTTAATCCCTCGGACAAGGACCCCTTAGGCCCTGGCTACTTGTTGATGTTATTTTTGGTGCTAAGCTGCTAATGATGACTTGAAACTTGTTCATCCTTTGGTATTTAGCAGCTTGGTGTGATCCTCCTAGGACTTTGCATCGAGACTGGACCACCTTTGATGAAATGCTAAGATGTTCATGATGCTTGACATCTTTGAGTACTTAGCAGTCTATCACTTCTTCTTTGGTGCAGCTGATCTTGTGGTTAATGCTTTTCTTTATCTGATTTCAGCTTTGCACACTTTCACCACTTGGGGTCTGCTAAGTCTTTGCACTTCTGGTAGACTCCATCTGGTACTTAGCATCCCTTGAACATTGATTGATTGGTGTGCATATTTGATTATGCATTTACTTCACTTCAGCTCTGATTGTTCATGGTGAATCGTTGAGTGGCCCTAGAGATCTGCATTCTGGACTGCCACTCTACCTTTGGTTTTCTTGGCCTTCTTGGCTCTCTGCTCAGATGCCAATCAGTTTGGCATTCTTACTTGTTGTTGAGTGAAGTCTTCATCAGTTAAGATTCTTCTTCAAACTTGCTTCACTTCTACTTTCGTAGTGTCACTGCCACTGAGACATATTCAGTTTAGCTCTATAGAACTTGTAGAGTCAACAACCCTTCATCTTTAAAGCTTCAGCTGTTATATACTCCTCCGTAAGCTTCCCGTTGGAATATAACCATTGGAAGCTATTTGAATTGCCTCAAAGATCCTGAGTTATTTGGTGTAGACTGCTGACTTAACGTAACAACACCTTTTTTATTTTTCTGACACAGCAGTCTACTATTTCACCTACCACATCAGAGATATCACTTTTATGTGTCAGGCTGGTGGTCACCTTTATTTCTCCTTTATAATTCCTTGATTAGAGCCACAGGAGTTATCTTTCTGCATCGATGCTCTCAATCAGCAACGTTCGAATGTCAGTCTTTATATTAAGACGTTGCCAAGGCTTCAATAATCAAATGACCGAACTCCACGATTCTGATGCAAATGAACAAAAACTTGATCGTAGTTTGTCTATTGAATGTTTCTTGTTGACTGGTTGAGACAACACTACGATTCTGAGAGTGTTCTTTGGATTGATAATGTAGAACCTCTCCTTCACTCGTGCAGTACTTTAATGCTTCTGATTGCCTTGACTTACGTCAGGAACTGACAATTTTTCTGAACGCTTTGGCCCTTCTGGTTTGCAAGACTCTTCTGATTAGTCATGCTCATCTCCCTCTACATTTTGCCCTGTGATCTCCCGTTCACTCTACATGGTGAGGCTGAGCCACACTTAATCCTTTTCGTCTATTCTTTATAGGTTGGCCAATTTCACTACATGCGCTTCATCAGTTCTTGCTACACGTAAGACAAATACCATGATCATAGTCATTACCATGATCATTATCTTCTGTTGGTTTGACAGATACTGCACTTGCTGACTTTCTTTAGTCAGTCACTTCATTTATTGTCTTCTAGTGTTTGCTTGTGGAAGACTTCTCCTGAATGGCTTCACTTCTTAATCAGCATACTGATTGAGTTGGTGCTTCGATCTTCTGATTGCTTGCAGGCCATTCGGTGAGTGCTCTCTGGCTTTCTTCAGGTAGATTGTATCTTTACTGCTCTGACCAGAGGCTACATTCTTTGGATACTTTGAGAGTGCTCATTTGATGAGAATAATTTTGTCTCTACGATTCTTCCTCGGTGTTCTGAGCACTTAACTTACTTTATATGAGCCTTTGTTCTGTAGACTACGATATTGCTTTGGTTCTGCAGACACCACGACTCCGAGAGAAAATCATTTGACAGACTATAATCCTGCCTTAATAATATCTGTTCCTTGAATGATCTTGCTCGACTATGATTTTTGCCTCTAATATGATCTGTAGACTCCATGACTTCAAGTGTGGCTCCACGATTTAGATCATGACTTCCTCGACAGACTTCGGCTTCGAGAAAGTCCTTATCGACACACCACGATCCTGCCTTATCTCTCATAGAAGACTACGACTCTCGAGAGTTACTATCCATACAGACTATGATTCTGCCTTGATAGTCTCTGAGTTTTTCTTGTCTCTCCTGGAAAACTACGAAGGCTGGTGCAGTGCTCGATGATCAGACAAGCCTATCTATTACATTACATAAGATCAACCTAACAAGCTTGATCTTTCTATATTTAGTCCTTGTACATCATAATCTTTTGAAGGACTTTACAAGCTGTTTTGTTCATGTAGGATCAACCTAACGTATTTGATCATTTCATTATAAGTCCTTGTACATATGCCTATCATCTATTTAAGGACTTTACAGCTTTCATTAATGCATACATATTTGCATATTCATTCATTAAGATCATAATCAAATCTTATATAAATAGGAATAACATTCTCATGTATATTCCTAACAATCTCCCCCTATTTGATTATGACAAAAATAATAAGTGCATGTGTATGAGATGAATGAATCTTAATATACAGTGAGCAGTTGTATTACTAAAACAGATAATCATGAATGTCATTGATGAGAATTTTAAATTACATATTATATGACAATCTACATTATGGATCCAGAACATACCTATACAGCTAGAAATGTACGTTCTCCACTTCATTATCTGCTTCATGTATGTCTCCAGGATGTCTTCTAATCAGCTACTCATCTTTCTTTTCTTCTTCACTCTGCTCCCCCTTAGATGCATGCTCTTCTGCTTTGTCTTCATCTTGTTATGGCTTCCCCTCAGACTTTGGCTCCAAAGGGTCATCATCCTTTGGCTCCCCCTCAGATGATGACACAATTGCTTCTGCTGCTTTATTCTTCTTCTTCCCTTTCTTGTCCTTCTTTGCTTTTCTGCTACTTCTGCTCTTACTCTTCTCTTGTGTTGTTATTCTTCTCTTTTGGTGCTTCCTTGAATGCCTCTTTTTCTCCCCCTTTTTGTCATTAATCACTTGAGAGAGCTGCTGGACATTTGTCATAAGCTGCTCCATCAGGTAAGATGAGTTGCCAACCTTAAGCTTGAGTTCCTATTGGCTGAGCTCCAGCTGTAGGGAGAGAGACTGATTCAGAGAGTCAATCTTGTCAGAGAGAGACAATATTTGTTCTTCACTTTCCTTCTGAGCTTGCAGGGCTTCTTCCTTCTGATCATTTATAGACTTCAAATAAATTTGATCTCTCTCTTGGAGCTTGAGAGATATATTTGATATTGTGGCCTAAAGTCTGTTGAGAGCTCACTATCTCCTTCTCATGATAGGATCTTGGCTTCTGCAGCAATGAGAGAGAACTTCTCAACCAATTCTTCAGAGTTCTTCAGTAACTCTTGCTCTTGAAGATTTTGGGCATTTGGTTGAGCAGCCTCATACTGAACAGTTGGTTGGACCCCACGATTCTCACTCTTGGACAGGCTTTCAAAAGTATTGAGAATCTTATAGATAGTTGAGTACCAATCGTTGTTGGAAGACGAAGGAATATCAAACAGTACTGCTGGGGCAGAATAAAACTTCTCAGACTGAGCTTGATCATCTCCAATGGTAGAGTGAAAGGACTCCATGATCATTAGCTTGGTTATGATCCTTCTGCCATCTGAGCCTACTCGAAAATCATAGGGAAGGTAGATGTTTCTGGCATGTCGATAGACCCTAAAGTGAGACTGGTCTTTGATCAGCTTTGTTGCATACGATTTTATCCTTGGAAAGTTTTGTGCCACCAGTTCCAAGTTGGGAAAATGTGAGAAGCACCATTTGAAGTAGCTTCTATCACCAGTGATGGATGCCTTTACCCATGGCATTGAAGGATAAAAACACCTTATTAGATGATTCTTGGTTTCAGACTTATATAGCATAGTTGAGATGTCCAACTCCATATCATTGATATTGTTGAGCAGATCTGCTGTGGACATTCTCACCACATTTATCCTTTCATTTCCATGGTCAATCCATCTGCCTGGAATCACATCTCGTGGTTCATCATATATTTCCACCACTACTCTTGTCTTAAAGAGAGCAGGAGAAGGGACATGATAATCTTCTAGCTCCTCATCCTTAGAATTGGAGCTTTCTCCTCTTTCTTCATCTCCTGACCTAGAGTCAGACTGGTGTAAACTTCCTTCAACCGACTCATCGGTAGTTTCCTGCAGTTGATCATCATTCCTTTCATCTTCAGCAGAGCTATCCTTCGTAGACTCACTGGCCATTTCCTGCTCTGCAGATCTGCTGTGGACATTCTCACCACATTTATCCTTTCATTTCCATGGTCAATCCATCTGCCTGGAATCACATCTCGTGGTTCATCATATATTTCCACCACTATTCTTGTCTTAAAGAGAGCAGGAGAAGGGACATGATAATCTTCTGGCTCCTCATCCTCAGAACTGGAGCTTTCTCCTCTTTCTTCATCTCCTGACCTAGAGTCAGACTGGTGCAAACTTCCTTCAACCAACTCATCAGTAGTTTCCTGCATTTGATCATCATTCCTTTCATCTTCAGCAGAGCTAGCCTTCGTAGACTCACTGGCCATTTCCTGCTCTGCAGTCTTCAGTCTCTTACTACTTGATTTGACATACATCTTCCTTCTTTTTCCCTTAACATCTTCTCTATTTGACTCAGGCTCATCATCACTGAGTTCAATTATCTTTGAAGAAGATTCTCCTTTCTTCTTTGAGCTTATTTGAGCAATCAGTCTGCCACTCTTTCTTCTCCTTGGAGGTTCAACAATAGGAGGAGCAGATACTTCTTCTTCAGACTCTGAATCCTTTGAAACAGAAGGACTCCTTGGGACTTCAGCAATAGGAGATCTAATTGCTTTAGATTTTGATCCTTCCACATCAGCAGACTGGCTACTTTGGGGCTCAGCCATAGGACTTGATAGTACTGTGCATACAAGCCAATCATGTATGATGATAAAGCATATACTTTGTAAACAATCTTATTTATTTATTAAAGGCATTTAATTATCTACATGGTGCTGTTTTTATAATATGTAAATAACCCATAGTTTTAAGCAATGCTTTTAGAATCATGATGTTGATCATGCTAATGAGATCTAAATTCTTAGAAAGCTTTAAAACTAAAATAGTTCCCAATCGTGGGATTACTAAAAAGGGGATTAGTAAATCCGGATAGATTGGTACATATGTTGCTTGCTCATTGGATGAGGATGACTGATCTCATGGTCATTTGTGTGGAGACACTAAAGCAAGTATGTAGGTGCTTATTGGAGAATAAGTTCACTGAACGTGACTCGCTATGGAATACCTAATGGAGTTTTACTCGCCTGTCAATAGGAATTCCTAATGTGATAGTAGTACATGTGATCCTTGGACTTGAGATCATCATAGTATCTTGTATGTAACAAATTATACTTTGACTAATTCCTTAAGGCCTTTTAAGGCATATATAGGGTATGCTTGGGTGTAATGAGTTACATATGGAGATAATGAATGATCAATAAAGAATCTACCGCCTCTAGTAAAAGAGGAGATATGTCCTATGTGATTCGTTAAATGACAACCCAGGAATCCTTGGCCAAGGTAGAATGAAATTAGAAAGAGGTTTCTAATTTGCATTATTTGGAGTTGTGCATTTTCTAATCGAAATACATATGATTAAATAAATTAAGACTTGACAGTAAATCCATGTCTTATATTTAATTGGAACATTGTATGGTGGAAGGATTGAATTGTACGGTAACTATTAACTCACAGGTTCTTTTATGATTAATGTTGAAATCTATATTATCTGGAAAGTCGTTGATCGCTAGGGAGGCTTATCCCTATTGTAGAATAAATGTTATTTATTTAAATAGATTATTAGTTTAATTTGTTTATTTAAATAAGATTAGAATTGTTCTAATTGATTTATTCACAACCGGTTTAATATGGAGAACCTAAAGGGTCACACCATAAAAGGAAGAAGAATTATTTAAGAAGAAAATGGCATGATAGTAATAATGCATTAAGTATAATTAATTTAATCTATGATGATAGAATAAATTAAATAGCTTAATGTTTATTATTTAATATTTTAGAAATATTAAATATAAATTAATAAGAGGAGTCTTATTAATAATAATATTATTATTATTTTAATTCTAAAGGAGTTTAGGAATTAATATAATATTAGTACTCTCTCTCAATCCTAATAAAGATTGGGATATAAATTAATTAAATAAAACCCTATTCTAATTGGATTAGGAGGGTTAACCTAATATCTATATAAGAGAGTCTTATATCAGAAATAAGGGACGTGAAATTTTTCAAGAGTTGGGAGTACACATATTCTATAGAGATAGAAACAAGGGTTAAGCCAATAACCCATCTTCTTGAGTTCTTCATCTTCCTTGGTGGATCACCGTTAGAGGCCAAACATTTGGGTGGCTAACATTGATCAAGGGAAGGAGCCACTATCAGAGGAATCAAAGGAATCAAAGGAGTAGAACTTGTACCTGAGGAAGCTTAGATCTTCAAAGGTGTAATTCCATGTTCTCTCTTTTCTGTTATTGATAACAAGCACAAAGCATGATCATGGTTATGGGTTTGTATAAATTTTGAAAACCTAGTTTTTACGCTTCCGCCCTATTTATGTGATTTGATTGCATGATTACGTTACATACAAACCCAACAGGACTTACATTTTCTTCTTCATCTTCAGACTTTGCTTCCTCTTTTTCAGATCCTGATTCCTCCTTATCAGTGGACTGGCTGCTTGAGGATTCATCCATAGAGCTTTCAGTTCCTTTCTCGTCTTTTGACTCTTCTCTTTCATCTTCAGCAGAAAGACTTCTTTGGGGAACTTTTTGTGACTTCTTCACCACTTTAGCTTTCTTCTTGGATGGCCCTATAGACTTGGACTCTAGAATGTACTGAATCCTCAAAGTGTGATAACTCCTCCTCCACATCACTTGCATTCCTCTTCTTTGTAGTGCTCTTGCTGCTGCTGCTATATGTCATCAGTCTCTTGTTTTCCATGGGATTCTTCTTCCAGTTTACAAACAATTTTGGAGACAACACCTTTTGACTGTTTAGGGTTTCACCCTCATCATACTTTATTCTGTTCTTCAATTTCTTCTTTAGAATGATGCTTAGGAATCTTCCATGGAACACCTTTGTGAGCGGTTTGTCTGTTGACTTCTTCTTCTCAGCCTTGTCCAGCCACTCGGACAATAAATCGAACAATATTGCTCCAAAGTTGATTCGCTTCTTTAGGACAATGGCAAACATGATCCTTAACTAATGATCGCTTACTGCTTCATGAGCAGTATCTTTGCTCAGTATACACTTCCCTACTATCTCAGCAAGGAACTCGAACTCTTCTGGAAACTCCTTCTTCTTCATATTCTTTAGACTTTTTGTAGCGCATAACTCTCTTCCCTTCTTCGATATCAACCTCTTCAAGGTTTTTCAAACTAGAGTCAGGAAAACCTAGACAATTATTGATGTATGTGGGCTTTATCTTCAGAATGAGTCCTCTAACCTTTTTTGATAGAGTCCCAGAACTGGTAGTTGCATTTGAGTAAAACTCTCTCACCAGATTTGAATAGATGTGGGTGTTTGATTTCAGGCATTCAGAGAACCCATCCTTCTTCACCAGTTCAAGAATATCTCTGACCTTTTTATCTGATTTATTAAACTTCTTAGTGCCGAGTTGAATACCAGTGACAACACGCAAGTCTTCCATTTGAGGGTTATGTGTTTCTGAGTACTGGGTTTCTCTTTTGAAAGAAATGCAGAAGGTTTCTAAGAGCAATTTGAGAATGAATAATAGCTTGAGAGTTTTAGGCTTTTTGGAGAGTGTTTAGGGTTTCGATTTGAGAGAGAGAGAGAAGATATATCAAACACTTGCAGCTTTTTGATGGACTCTTGGAAGCATAACTTACACTGATTTGAATTTCCTTTATGTAACTGTTTCCTCCATGTTTTAGTGGGACAGTTGTAAGAGTCTGATAGGTCACAATCTATAACTTCCTCTAACATGTCAGTTTATCGTATTTGACTTTCCTTCAGTTGACTACTGACTTCTTCAGTTCGTGGAGTGGCCTCATGAATTAGTTTAGTACTCCGCGATTTCTTTGACTGATCTATAGACTCTGCGTCTCCTTCGATGATCTTGGTCTGTAGTCATGCTTCAATAGACAACTTCTTTATTAGTCTTCAAGAGAGTGGTAAGACTCATTAGCAACTTGAATTCTTCTGAGAGGTTATTACTTGCATTTGCAGAGATTCATGTGATGCATTCAAGAACAACACTTCTTCTGAGTCAAGGCTGCTCAGGAAAGGCCAACCTCTTAGACCAAAGCTAAGGGTTAGGTTTTTCCCTTAGACGCTTATCAGACGAAGAGCCCTTTTGACATGGTGGCAACAATGTCATCACATGGGGCTTCTCTACCAGGGAGTTCATCTAACAACTCTAAATATTCTTTAATGTTGGCATTTGTATAGGCTACAATCGTGGTGTCAACATTGCTTTTATACTACGATCAGGTGTTTGATCGTAAGGACTCCACGATTGAGGTGGGTGGATGATATGGTTATCAGTAGCATGTTTCGGGACGTTACTACTGACTATGGATCTTTATTTGGTTCATCAGCCACAGAGTTTTGGGACTCTGCAACTGGAATAATTCTGTTTTGGGTTAGCTCTTATTTTTATGAACTTGACCGAATTGGACTTGATATCCGTGGAGTGGTCAATAGACATGCACAATAGGCTGACTTGTCTTCTGAGCTTATCTCAGGCCTTCAATTGAGAACCCCACTATTTCATTTTCTCCTTGAGCTCCATCACCTCCATATCTCCAGATGATCTTCCTTTGGCATTAAGTAGCTATCTTCAAGGTTGGAAGAACTGAAGGATTTGCTCCATTGTGCTCTTTCGACACCATTAGAGTTGCTGCTCATAGCAGATCACTGCTCCCCCATAGTTGATACTATCTTCCCAGAGAAGGGTGGACTATTTTTCTTTACATGGATAAGTAAGGTAGCCTTGCATATCTCCTTCTGGCTAAAATCATCATGGTTTACTAAGCTTCATTAGATCATAGAGTGATTTCTTCAGAACTGGTCACTCCACGATTGTTGGCTAGACTACGAACGTAGTCTTTCTCATTAAGGCTTCAGTATTTTCTGTACTCGTGGAGCTATGCTTCTATGATGAATACTTTATAATCACTGATTGATGATCCCTTGATGTTTCTTTTGAGATGATATGCTTTGCATGGATGGTCATGGAAGGTCTCTTACATCTTGTCATTAATAGCCAGCTTTCATATGAAGATCATCAAACACGTGAACTTCATTCATGGGGACTCAGCAGATCTTTTGGAGCAGGCTTGGCATTGGATGATTTTGAATAGGAGCTTTGTTGAAATGCCTTTAAACTTGCAGTCGGTTGACTCTTTGTGACTGAAGCCATCTGCTTCAGTATTCTTTAGTGTGGTCAGATAGACCAAGTACCTGCAAGTTAAGTAAATTTCTATTTTGGTACCCATGGTTGCTTGGGTCCTGCTAGGTTAGTTTTCTCAAAATCCCAATTCCTCATATTCTTGAATTTATATCAAATAAGCATCAACAATCATTTTCATGCATATAAGAAATTTAGATATGACAGTCATAATGCATAATATTGAGTGTGTGTATAATTAAGTATTTTGATATAACACTCTTTTTCTTTGGTGATACATCCTTTTCTTTGATATGTTCACAGATTTTGAATGTTCATAGAATGAAGATTAACCCTTTTTATAATTTGCATCTGGTTGGTTCGTGGAGTTGATCAATTTCTAAGAACCTTCAAGATACACTTTTTAGTGTTGATCATACTCTACTGTTTTTCAAAAACACAGAACATTGGCTTATATGAGTTTACATACATACCAAACCCTTCAGCGAAGGTAGAGCAACTTAAACTTCTTAGATTGTGATATACTTATGGCATATTTCAGACTTCTTTCAAGAGGTTATTTTCAATCTAAAACATGGGTGGAGAGAAAGTTTGTTAGCAATAAGTTTCCCACTCCAATGTATTTCTCTCTTTCCCTTTTTAAAAAGAACATGATCTCTTGATAGAAAACTGTAATAGACATAAGGTGATGCAATATGATGTATGTGAGTATTAGTGAGGAAGTATACCTTGTTACTGTCAGATGCTTGACAGCTATTTGTTCTACTTGTATGCATAATGATGTTAGGCATTGATGTGCACATCTTATGCATTTAGTGCTGATAGCTAGTTGTTCCATATGGCCTTGGATCAATCAATCATAGTTTTTGAATTATGGTTAGAGGAAAGTATTGGCAACTTGAAATATTTGACATCCTTGAACCTCAAGGTTCAGACTCATGTGATTGGCTAAATACATTTATGAAGAATTCTCTAATCTTCTTTATATAAGCATCTCATGGCATATATGGGTAATTCTTCCTTCAGACAAGTGCATGTCAGATTCTTTGCTTCAGATGCTTCTTGACTTCCCATCATTGAGCTGCAGACTACTGATAGACCTTAAACATTGACTGGACTGATTGTTATCTCATTTAAGTACACAGACCAAGCTGAGCAGCTTCAGGTATATGTGCACATTTACCCTGTATGCATAATTTTCAACATGTGAGCTCAACTACATTCACAAGAGACTTACAACAAAACCAAGTTTAGAACTTTGTTTGTGCCTAGGACCAAACTCAAAGCGTTAGCTTTAGAATAGCATGAGAACCTGCTCTGATACCAATTGTTAGTTCCCAGAGGGCACACAATAGATCTAGAAGGGGGGTTTAATAGATCCTTTTGAATTTCAAAAATATTTACCATTTTATTTTGTATTGCTAAGTAATTAGCATATAACAAACATAAGAATCATTTCAAGCACAGCGAAATATGTTAAAGATCCCCTTCAAAGACATCTTGTTAAGCCCTGTTCTAGATTTAGTTTAGTTATAAGTGGTTATTACAGTTATAGAAGTTATAGGTACATAAGGTAAATGACTGAAAGTAAATGACACAAGGGATTTTAAGTGGTTCAGAGACTCAAGCTCCTAATCCACTCTTCTACTTCAACAAGCAGGGATTCCACTAAGGAAAGAGTAACTCTTGAATCACAAAGATTCCTTCAAGGCCAGCAGCCTTGGAACTTCAGTTCACTAAGAACTCTTCAAGTCCAGCAGACTTAGAAACTCTTGTTCCCTCTAGTACAGCAAGTTCAGCAGACTTGACTTTGATTTAGTCCCTCAGACAAGGACCCCTCAGGCCCTGGCTACTTGTTGATGTTGTTGTTGGTGGTGAGCTGCTAAGATGACTTGAAACTTGTTCATCCTTTGGTACTTAGCAACTTGGTGTGATCCTCCTTGGATTCTGCATCGAGACTGGACCACCTTTGATGAACTTCTAAGATATTCATGAGGCTTGACATCTTTGAGTACTTAGCAATCTATCACTTCTTCTTTGGTTAAGCTGATCTTGTAGTTGATGCTTGTCTTCATCTGATTTCAGCTTTGCACACTTTCACCACTTGGGATCTTCTTAGTCTTTACATTTCTGGTAGCCTCCATGTGGTAATTAGCATCCCTTGAACATTGATTGACTGGTGTGAAGATTCGATTATGCATTTACTTCTCTTCAGCTCTGATTGTTCATGGTGAATCGCTGAGTGGCCCTGGAGATCTGCATTCTGGACTGCCACTCTACCTTTGGTCTTCTTGGCTCTCAGCTCAGATGCTAATCTGTTTGGCATTCTTACTTGTTGTTGATTGAAGTTTTCATCAGTTAAGATTCTTCTTCAAACTTGCTTCACTTCTACTTTCGTAGTCTCACTGCCACTGAGACATATTCAATTTAGCTCTATAGAACTTGTAGAGTCAACAACCCTTCATCTTTGAAGCTTCAGCTGTTATATACTCCTCCATAAGCTTCCCGTAGGAATATAGCCATTGGAAGCTATTTGAATTGCTTCAAAGATCCTGAGTTATTTGGTGTAGACTACTGACTTGACGTGACAACACCTTTTTGACTTTTCTGACACAGTAATCTACTATTTCACCTACCACATCAGAGATATCACTTTTATGTGTCAGGCTGGTAGTCACCTTTATTTCTCCTTTCTGATTCCTCGATTATAGCCACAGGAGTTGTCCTTCTGCATCGATGCTCTCAATCAGCAACGTTAGAATGTCAGTCTTTATATTGAGACATTGCCAAGGCTTCTAAAATCAGATGATCGAACTCCACAATTCTGATGCAGATGACCATGAACTTGATCGTAGTTTGTCTGTTGAATGTTGCTCGTTGACTAGTTGAGACAACACTACGATTATGAGTGTTCTCTGGATTGACAATGTAGAACCTCTCCTTCTTCACTCGTGTAGTACTTCAATGCTTCTGCTTGCCTTGACTTACATCAGGAACTGAAAACTTATCTGAACGCTTTGGCCCTTCTGGTTCGCAAGACTCTTCTGATTAGTCATGCTCAGCTCTCTCTACATTTTTCCCTGTGATCTCCCGTTCACTCTACATGGTGAGACTGAGCCACACTTAATTCTCTTCGTCTATTCTTTATAGGTTGGCCAATTTCACTTCATGTGCTTCATCAGTTCTTGCTACTCCTAAGACAAACACCACAATTATAGTCATTACCATGATCGTTGTCTTCTGTTGGTTTGACAGATACTGCACTTGCTAACTTCCTTTAGTCAATCACTTCATTTATTGTCTTCTTGTGTTTGCTTGTGGAAGACTTCTCTTGAATGGCTTCACTTCTCAATTAGCATACTGATTGAGTTGGTGCTTTGATCTTCTGATTGTTTGCAGGCCATTCGATGAGTGCTCTCTGGCTTTCTTCAGGTAGATTGCATCTTTACTGCTCTGACTAGAGGCTACATTCTTTGGATACTTCGAGAGTGTTCATTTGATGAGAATCATTTTGTCTCTACGATTCTTCCTCGGCGTTGTGAGCACTTGACTTACTTTATCTAAGCCTTTGTTCTGCAGACTACGATCTTGCTTTGGTTCTGCAGAAACCATGACTCCGAGAACAAATCATTTTATAGACTACAATCATGCCTTAATAATATCTGTTCCTTGAATGATCTTGCTCGACTACGATTTCTGCCTCTGACATAATCTGTAGACTACATGACTTCAAGGGTGGCCTACGATTCTTGACTTGGCTTCGGCAGGCTTTCGAACAGCGCTTAGACAGGCTGTCTCCACGATTCAGATCATGACTTCCTCGACAGACTTCGGCTTCGAGAAAGTCCTTATCGACACACCATGAGCGTGCTTTGTCTCTCCTAGCAGACTACGACTCTCGAGAGTTACTATCCTTACAGACTACGATTCTGCCTTGATAGTCTCTGAGTTTTCCTTGTCTCTCCTGGTAGACTACGAAGGCTGGTGCAGTGCTCGACGATCAGACAGGCCTATCTATTACATTACATAAGATCAACCTAACAAGCTTGATCTTTCTATATTTAGTCCTTGTACATCATAATCTTTTGAAGGACTTTACAAAAAGCTATTTTGTTCATGTAGGATCAACTTAACGTATTTGATCATTTCATTCTAAGTCCTTGTACATATGCCTATCGTCTATTTAAGGACTTTACAGCTTTCATCAATGCATACATATTTGAATATTCATTCATTAAGATCATAGCCAAATCTTATATAAATAGGAATAACATTCTCGTGCATATTCCTAACAAGATATCATTTCGATCAATAATATAAATGCTTATGTGTTATTTGATTCGGGTTCTACTATGCTCATTTATATCCGATGACTTTGCTAAGAATCTAGAATTACCTAAGGAGAAATTAGATTACCCTTTGAACATAGAAATTGTGAATAGGGAAGTGATTCTTGTTAGGTTTGTACACAAGAATTGTAGGGTGGATATTAAGGGAAACGTGATGATTGTAGATCTAATCCCAATTAAACTTGGGGAATTCGACATTATTTTGGGAATGGATTGGCTATTCAATTATGGGGCGATAATTAATTGTCAAAAGAAGTGCATTAACCTTATGACCACGTCAAAAGTTGTATTTTATGGCAGCAAGTCGCCTAGACAAGCGAGTTATTTGACGATGATGCAAGCCAGAAAGTTGTTAAGACAAGGTTGTGTAGGGTATTTAGCCTACATAGTCGATAGTCGAAAGAAGAGTTCGAAACCATAGGAGATACCTATCATTAGGGACTTTGTGGACGTATTCCCAGATGACTTGCCAGGACTTCCGCCAGATAGGGAAGTAGAATTCGTGACCGATTTAGCGCCAGGAACTGCCCCAATATCGAAGGCCCCGTACCGTATGGCTCCGGTAGAGATGAAGGAATTAATGTTGCAGTGGCCGAATATGAAAAGGGGCGTTGCCGATTGTGTGGCCAAGTGCCTGACATGTCAGAAAGTTAAAGCAAAACATCAGAGGCCGAGAGGGTTGTTACAATCGTTAGAAATCCCAAAATGGAAATAGGAGCATATCACAATGGATTTCGTAGTAGGTCTTCCGACGACTCAGAAAGGTTTCGACACAGTATAGGTTATCTTGGATCGACTGACGAAATCAGAGCACTTCTTACTGATTAAGATTAGATTCCCCCTAGATCAGTTGGCAAAGCTATATGTGAAGGAAATTGTTTCAAGTTACGGTGTCCTAGTGTCTATTGTATTAGATAGAGATCCGCATTTCACATCAAACTTCTGGAAGCGACTACAGGAATGCATGGGAACGCATCTGTAAATGAGTACGGCATATCATCCGCAGACCGACGGACAGAGCGAAAGGATGATTTAGACATTGGAGGATATGTTAAGAGCTTGTATCATGGATTTCAAAGAAAATTGGGATGATCATCTACCGTTAGTGGAATTCGCTTACAATAACAGTTACCACATAAGTATTGGCATGCCGCCTTACGAAGCGTTGTACGACAGAAAGTGCAGAACTCCATTATGTTGGAATGAAGTTGGCAAACATCAATTGCTAGGACTAGAATTGGTACAACAGACCGCCAAGATCGTCAAGGTGATCTGGACAAGATTAATAGCTGTTCAAGATAGGCAGAAGAAATACGCCGATCCACACCGCAAGAATCAAGAATTTGAATCCGGTAACTATATTTTCTTGAAAAGTGTCTCCTTGGAAGGGAAAGATCAGATTTGGCAAAAAGGGAAAGTTGAGCCCAAGGTTCATTGGACCCTTTGAAGTGTTACGAAGAATTGGCGAAGTTGTATATGAGGTAGCCTTACCTCCGGCATTAAAGCATATCCATAACGTTTTTCATGTTTCCGTGTAACGACCGTATAAACCCGATTACAAACATGTCATAGAATATGAACCCCTACAATTTGAGAAAGATTTATCTTATGAAAAAGTTTATGTTCAGATTGTTGACAGGAAATAGCAAGTTCTCAGAAATAAAGTGATACCTCCTGTTAAGGTAATTTGGAGGAACCACAACGCTGAAGAAGCTACGTGGGAACTCAAAGATCAAATGATGAAAACCCTCATTTATTTGCTTAATCTATGTTTAACGATTCTGGGGACAAAATCTTTGTAAGGGGGGAGAATGTAACGAGATGAATTAATTGAATCGTGATTCTAGGAATAGAATCCTTTTAAGGGGGGGGGGAAGATGTGGCGAACGAGATTTTTGTGATTTATTTTAAATATTTATTGAATTAAATAAATATTTTTGTTTATTTATTTATTGAGTTAAAAAAAAATATGAAATTATGATAGATTAATTTAATTAAATGTGTTACATTGATTAAATTAATGTAGAATAATTTTATAGTTTAAAGTGTGAATTTAATTGAGATTATTAAATTAAATGAGTTGTTTAATAATTATAATGTTATTCTAATTAATTTAATAATTAATTAGAGGTTTAATAATTTATCATAATTAATAAATGAGAATTTTAATTATGTGATGATTTGATTTAATGTGTAATATTTCCTTTTATTTAATTGAATTTAAATAATATGATTTGATTGATTAAAGTGTGACAAATAAAATATATAATAAACAAGTTAATTAAAATAAATGGGAAGGAGCCTTTTGTAACCGAGCCAAACAAGAGCTTGGGAACATGGGTAACTGCTAAGCCATAATGTGCATAATTGATACCCACGTATATCAATTATACGAATTATATCAGTCTTGTATCTTTACGTATTTTATTTCCTAAGTCTGAAGTTAGAAAAACACAGTGAGAAAAAAGAAAACTTGAGAGATTTTATAAATTGAAGAAGAAGTTGGAGAATTGGAAGAATTCCTATGATCTTGCATAATCTAAACAAGAAAACAAGGGTAACTTCTCAATCTCAAGCTTTAATTATGTTCTTGAGTTTTCTCCGTGATAGTTTATTTTAGTTCTCTGTAAATGGAGTTTGATGGCCAAATTGTTAAGAAAGTGATTATATATGTTTATTAGCATGCATAATCCATTTATATATGATTTGTATGCGATTTAGAGTAATCAAATCCATGAAATTGTGTTTAAATTGGAGTTTTGAAATTTACAAAGAAACAATATTTGAATATGGCTTAAATGTATGAAAATTTATGTTTAAATTGCATATTAATCGGTGAATTGATGATTGATTATGTTTATACATATAAAAACGAAAAGAACGAAACTTAAATGGACTGATTTGGTGTTATAATGAATCTGTAATATGTGCTTTCATGAAATATTACGAAATTTTGATAAAATGGCAAAAACCTTAATTATTGGTTCTTAGATCCATGGTTTATATGATTTATAATGTTAAAATCATGCTAGAAAGGTTGTTTAATGTTTCTGTAAAGTTCATAACTTGTGGGTAGTATTAAATTCGTTGTTTGAGCGAAGTTTTGGCCTACTTTTGGTTTTATTATGTGTTTTTTGCGAACTTCCAGCAACTCTGTCTGCGCAGTGCCACTGTCGCGCCATTCCAAGGCATAATTAGAGCGTTGCTGCACCATTAGAAGGCTTACTTGCAGCGCTGCCACGCCATGTGGCGCTGACGCGCTGTGAGTAAAGCTAAAACGGACGCTGCCTTGCCGGTTAGCAGTTTTGCCAAAAAAAAATTATTTAAGTGTTCAAGTCCAGGAATGTAATTTTAAAACCTAATGTAATGAACATAAAAATGTGTTAATCATATATTGAGATGTTAAAACAAATTATTAACATGTCAATGATGTTTTTACGTGATTAATTGATAAGTTGAATACGTGTTTAAACTCGTTGTTCAGAAAATCTAATAATGTGTTTAAGAGTTAACGATTGTGAGTTTGATTAATATAATCGGATTCAGAGTTAAGATAGCATAGTCAAGATGCTAGTTATGTTATAATTAATTTGTATTGTGAATGTAAATGGTATGTAGGATTAATTTGGAGAACGTGAGTTGTAAATTATAGCTTACGCACGAGGCAAGTTTTCTATCCCTAACTTGTTATCGTTACGCAAGTTTCTTAACTCTACTTTAAATTGAGCAAGTTCTAAATCCTATTCTTATATTGAGCAAAGTCTTATTCTTGTTTATTTAAGTTAATGATTTCAATTGAGATGTTCTAATCCTTCTAAAGGTAATACTTCGGTTATACAATGCTTATTCAATTGTATACCTTAGAGATTCATTATTTGATTTGAGTATCAATTATATTATTGAACACTGAAAGACTAGCGAACCCTTATTGATTTGACTAGTCCATAGTTGATGAGCGTTCTAAATTCTAGAACTATTATTTAAGTTTATCCATATCAAAGTTTCTTTAGTGCGGACTTTGATATCAAACTGAGATGAACAACCCTCTATAGGGGATTATTTATGCGTTAGCGTTGAGATGTTGTGCACATACATGGTACTAAGGGCTGATCCCCCTAAGTACGAGAAGTAAGGTCCATATAGTCTTACGACTGTTAAAGGTTTAAAGTAGAAATAACCTGGGACATAGTTCTTGGTCTTGTGACCCTCAGATGTACTTTTGATTCTTGTTATTTATTCTTAATTCAAAAGCTGAACTTTTATTACTCAATATCCATTGTTTATCCGCATGTTATTATTACTATTATTGTTACACTTGTGGGCAATTATTGCTCACTCTTGCATAATAACATTGCAGCTAAGGTTGAAAGAGTTGATGAGCCATCCACTAGTAAGGGAAAGGGCAAGGCAAACAAGTGATGAAGACTTGTTTATTATTTATCTGAGAATGTTGATGATAAGACTCACTATATTATGTTTAAGACTTATTTGTTTATGTTATTTCCGCATTGATGTATTAAGGTTAGATGACCTGGGATTTATTGTTTAAGATGTTGTAACCCTTAAGGGGGGAGGATTTCTATTTCATTTATGAGTTTCATTTATTTATGGGTAGTTAGATGTGTTATTATTGGATAGTGAACACCAAATTCTGTGGAAATGAAGTACCCGGATTTGGGGGTGTCACAGAGAAAGGCTTAGATCTTCATATCTTTCATTATATTTTAGTTATTTTATCTTCTATGTCATACATATTGAGTGTCTAGAGTGGTATAGGTGGATCCCAAACCAAAAGAAGCCTGTTCACGCATCACCCAAGGTGAAAAATGCTCATTTTAGCCACTTTCTTTGTAAATATTGTTCAATATACTAGATTTGTGTTATATATTGCTTGAATCTAGCTAGATCTTGTTGTTTTATACATATATTGTGGTGTAGGTGGTAGATCTATAGATCCCATCAATTATGTATTGCACATTTTATTGTAAATCAAGTCCGGAGGCTAAATCTACCTAGATCTAAGCCGGATCTAGCCTTTTGAGTGGTTACTAATTATGAATCTTTAACCCGTATGCTAGATTGGCTTGGATCCATGGTAGATCTACATGTTTACTACTTTTGGTCAGTCTCGGTCACTCTATAGAGCCCTAGATCAGTATCTAGAGGTAAGGGGGTCCTAGTAGCTCGTAAAGGAGATTTCAACCGATGGAATCATCTATTATAGGGTCTAGGATATGTTGTACATATATATTTATGTTTAATAATATGAGCCTAGGAATCCCGATGTCGAGATCTAACAATCAGATCTTGACTTGGTTCACACGATGGACGTTTCATTTTCAATGTAATGTTTAAATAGCGTAAAATCATTGTATATGTAATGTTTAGATCTTGAAAATGAATTCGAGGGGTTAGTCTCGAGAATTTAGATTCAAGATCTCGTGATAGTGAAAACTTTGATTGCGGGAGCTCGGATTCATCCAGTTCGCTTACATGCCCGATGATGATCTTTTTGGCGCTATCTAGCATGCATTTTCACCAAAAACGATTTCCAAATCAAAATAGGAAAGAGCTTTCATAATAATCATAAAGCTATTTCTGAGGTGACATTTAGATAATAAATGGAAGTATCAAAAGACCTTGATTCCTATTTGACGAATGATTTGAAAACTTTGTTTTCAAAACATCATTGATATATATCGTGTTCTAAAAATAAACTTTTATATAAATCAAATCATTTGTGCATAGGGCTAAAAAGGTACATCACTACTTTCGAAATTCTTTCATAGACTTAAGAATTAACAATGGAAGTATCAAAGGTCCTCGATTACTATTCGGGTGAAGGATTTGAAACCTTGTGTTTTTTCCAAAATATCATATGAAATGTATATTTTGTCTAAAAATGAACTTTTACAAAATCAAACCCTTCGTACATAGGTGCAAAAAAGAAATGGCACTACTTCCAAATAACTCACAATAAGGCTTAGAATAAAAATTCAAAAAATCAAACACACACACTTACACACACACACTTTATGCATAGGAAATCAATAAAATGCAGTAACTGTGTTTTCACGGAAGTCGGGGGGTGCCTAACACCTTCCCCTTGCTTAAGCTAGCCCCCAAATTCTAAGAATCTTGGTTTCAGACCAATGCTACGGAGTCACATATTGGACCATATTGCAAAAATCTTCCAAATTCGGATGAGTTGGTACATCCATTTAAATCATACCAACTGGCAGCTCTGTCTCATTCGGTCCAATCATCAAAATTAATCAATAAAATTAAACTTTGTAAAATAAGTAAACTAATGTCGTTCTTTTCCTTACAAAAATTCACCTTCAGATGAATTAATCGACATATCAAAAGATATATTATAGAAAGAAGGAAAACAAGGAAAAAATATTCAAAAAATAAAATAACGCGAAAGATTGCATAGTTGTTTCCCAGCGTCGACAATCGTTTTATTAAAAATGACCAAATTACTCTCATATATTCTTAATATATCATATTAATGGTCATTAATCCATAAAATCACCTTTACAAGTTTTACAACTTAATATAACTCAATTTTCTCAATTATTTTTAACTCCTTCATAGGCATGAAAAATACCAAAACAACGTAGTAATTTTTCATCTTCTAGAAAAACTTAATACATTATATTTTAGTTACAAAATATTTTTCTTGCAATTTTCCAAGCTCATTTGCTATTTTTAAAGAGGCTAAAACTATCCAAAATAATAACATTTATTAAACATTATCCTTTAATCCAAAATTTCTGAAATTTACACGGTAGACTCCTGTTATCATAAACTAACTCCTGTAAACATTTCTCATTTTTCTGAGTTGTACACACTGAGTTAAAATAGTTTAATTTTAAAATCACACTTTTTTGTAAAAGTCATATTTCAACTTCTGGACATCTAAAACTTCTGGACTTCCTTTCAAAATATTTTGCTTTATAGCTTTTAGGAAATGATAAGTGTAGAAAACTTTTTATTTGCGAATGAGAAGGGGCTATTTATAGTTAATAAAATGTATACATATAACTTATATATATATATATATATACACACACATAATATATCCCAATATCTTAACATATCTTCCATATCTTACTAAATCTCTTCAATATCTCAAACTTTAGATTTGTTTTTAATAGGCTAGAAGGCTAAGGGAACAAGGGCTAAGAAGTGGGTGTGTAGCCTTTGAAAATGAGTGGAATGAATTTAATTCTCCATGTGCTCCCCTCCTCCTCTAATAGCTGGATTTCCCCTCCCTTTTTATCCCATTTTGATTTTCTTTGAATGCTATATTTAAACATTTTAATCTTCTAGAATACTTATACAAATTGGGCTAGGGTTTGGGCTCAACAATTATTTGTTTGGGCTTCCCTTCAATTAGCATAGGTCCAACATCTAAAAATACCTTACCCAAGTTATTTAATTAGAGTTTCTAATTCACCTATTTTGGACTTTAAATAATTACTCATAGTGATTTAATTATATAACCTAATTAAACTTGCTTTAATTAGATTTAAAATAATAATAGGTTAAGATAATAAAAATAAATCTCTTAAGTTAGTCCACTTAGTATATGATTTAAATACTTAGACTCTTCAATAAATATAACTCTTATGTTATTTAATTCTCATACCTAATATGTAATTTAGGTTACAATACTTTCCTTTCCATTTCTCCTTATATGACAAATAAATATATACACATACATATTATATATATCCATTCAATCATATCCATATTATTCATAATTCATAAAGTATTCACTTTATTGATAAATAATTAATATTCTTATATATTAGGCTAGACATTTAATTCAATGTCTATTAAAATATCTTTATTTAGTTTATTACATCAAATAAGCCTTTTTCATTATTTTGTATGATTAATTTAATTAATCATTCATTTTGTTTGGCTAAAATATAGATATCGCATCTCTAAGTATATATATGTATCTATACATATACACATTCTCTTTAACCTTATAATATCTCTTCATTTGTAATTTATTTCCTTAATAAATTTTTCACATACATTATTACATAATCTCTTTCATCAATTAATTAATGTAAATTTAAAGGCATCATAATACCTTATTCTTAATATACCTCCAAGTATACATATAAATTCATTCTAGGTTTTGAATTTTTCATAAACCATATTTTCTCACTTTTATTCCTCTTCTCATTTCTTATTCTTCAATATTTCTATCATTTACCTTTAATTTATCTATATTCTCTCAAATATCAAACCGTATAGGTTTTTCTTAAATTTTTTAATTAAATCCTCTATTTTTAATCTAGGTTTTATTCTTTAACCTTTATTTAATCATTCAAGATCTTATTTATAAGTTTTATAAATTTTCGAGATGTCACAAAAAATCTACCAAAATCAGCCTTATATAGGCACCTAGGGCAGCATCAGCATTGCCTGTGGTTGATCGTAGATGACCTAGGGTTAAGTGTAAGGTTCCGACTTTTATGAAATAAAAGTCTAATTTAATTTACGATTATTATTCTAAAACTGTAAAATATTAAATTGATAAATGATCAAACGGACAATTAAACTGATAAGTGAGTAAATAAAAGAGAGGAATTAAATCTTCTAGAAGGTTGGCATGTAAATGGCGGCTAAGAATTGAGCAAGGAATGTGCTGATATTAATTTCCTATATACTTCCAAACATTTTGCCAAAGTCTTCACCAAACTTGTTTTTGATTGGTCCTTTAATTCAAATGGGCCATGGATGTTGGTTGTGTGATTAAGCCTAATAATGCAAAATTAGCATTTCATTTCATCATACTCCCTCCCGTAGCAATATTTTCAGAAGAAAGAAAATAGAGAGAAAAGAGAGAAGACAGAAGACAGAAAGGAAAGAGAAAAAAAGAAAGAAGAAGGAAAGAAAGGAATGTAGAAGAAATGAAAACAAAGAAAGGTAAACTCAAAACCTTTGTTAATCATTAATTTTCATATATGGTTATTAAGTCTCTATAAAATTTATGAAAAGAGGATATGTTATGCTTATTAATTTGTGATGGATTAAATTTGCATAAACAAGAATCAAATGAGAGAAATCAAGACATCAAATGAAAAACGAAATCTAAAAATTTCATCAAAATTGGTTTGCTACCATATTTTTATAAAATTCATATCTCCTTGTGTATAATGACTTAGGAGATGAGTCTTATATCAAAAGAAAGCCCTAGAAGTAAGCTAAACACAGAAATTTGAATCACCCAAAAATTCTTTGTGCATTGTTCGTGGTGACTATTTGAATGAAACTGGTTTGAAGGACTTATAGTCCGCTAAAATCAGAAAAATCAGTTTTCTTAAGCTCTATTGCGTGAGTTATAATTCTTAATTCGACCGTTGGATCATTGTAATTTTTGGATATGTTATACATATATAAGTTAAGTATATGTCCACAAATTTTGAACCGTTAAAGATTAATGTATGATTTGTTATGAATATTTTGAGGTGGCTGGTCTAGAATTTAAAAAAAAAGAATTTTCAACATCAAGTTCTAAGTTTCAAAAATGTATAACTTAATGATTTTAAATCCGATATGAGTGATTCTTGAGGCTAAATTGGATTATTTGAAGTCTAGTTTTTGTTAAAATTAATTAAATTGATAGTTAAGTTTTGGTTAATGGTGATAATACCATAACAGTGGACTGATATTTTTAAAATAAATTATCATATATGGGTTTCTTAAGTTTTGTTATTCATTTTAAGTTTTGGAATATAAATAATGAGTTAATGCGATAAATAAAAACACCTTGAATGAATTATGAATTATTAGTTGGTTTATATTTTAGGTGAATATGTTTTGGTGACCCCGACTTTGAGTAGAATTTAAATTATTTATAGTAAGGCGTTGATTTAATAAATGTTTATATATTTATATTGTTGTATTTTTATCATCACTTGAGATGGTGGCTTAGTGGTTGAAAGTCGGACATAAGTCCCCATTAACGTGGATTCGAGTCTTTGTAAACTCTTTTATGCTCAAGTGGTCTCACGCCCTGGATTTATTCGGGGGTAAGTTGTGCCCTGAATTTATTCAGAAAAAAGCTGAGTTGTGCCGATGA
Organism: Panax stipuleanatus; assembly: GCA_020205555.1. NCBI lineage: Eukaryota > Viridiplantae > Streptophyta > Magnoliopsida > Apiales > Araliaceae > Panax > Panax stipuleanatus. The sequence goes on from CM035120.1 coordinate 112,203,577, forward strand.
AGACACCACTGAGGCCTCCAAAAATTTTTTGGTTATCATGCACTTATTTTCTCCATATCATGCATGTAATTATTTATTATGAATATTCGTTTGATCGAGAAATATTCTTGTTATCAGGGAATATTCATACGACGACGCTGAAATAACCAATCATTGGTGACTCCACAGCGGAATAACTGTCTGATATAGAAAGCGACAGAAATAATCTTTTTAAAAATTAACGGCAAAACTTTTACTGTTAACCTTTAAATACCCGGTGATAAAAGTACAGTAGTACGCGTTTTTCCACAGTAGTACACGGTATTACAAAGTATCTCTGATTATTGATTCTTACGTGAGAAGTCACTTAGTATTTCATTCAATAATTGCTACAATGATAATTGCATAGTATTCCATATTATTAATTCAATAATTATCATAGTAACAACTTCACAGTATGTCACAATAATAAATCAATAGTCCCACGATACAGTAACTCATATTATTTGATATGATATAATTAGACTAGTTGGCAGTATTGTGAATCTATGTTAATAATTGTAAATAATTATTGAAAGATTGAAAATGTGTAAATAATTGATGATTAAAATGTGTTGATTAAAGATAAGTATGATATGCAGATGCTTGTTCAATTATTTTCTTTTTACGAGAGTAAGTTTAGCAAGACTTGCCGACACTCTACGTTTCCTAAAGCAGTATGGACCACAACATTATTATTGAACAAATTTTGTTAAAACATGTACAAATTGGTTTAACTTTCTCTGTGGGACCATAAATTCCACTACCATTATTTTATATATCTCATTTGGTTATTTTGTCAAAGAGTGTAAGACCCCGAATTTTATGAAATAAAAGTATTAAATTTTTTTATAATTATTATTCTATTCAGTAATTGGTTAAATTGATAAAAGGTTAAAGTTAAGGATGATATGTGCAAATTTTATAAAGTAAGCAAGTTGTCATAAATATTCGTTGTGTCGGAAAATATTCGTTTGGTCTGAGAATATTCTTTTTGTTGGGGAATATTCGTACGACGGTGCAATCATTGGTGGACACCACGACGGAATAACTGTCGGATATAGAAAGCAACAAAAATATCCTTTTAATAAAAAGAACGACAAGACTTTTACCATTAAACTGTTGAAATATCCGATGAGAAAAGTACAGTAATACACATTGTTCCACAGTGGTACGCGGTATTGCACAGTATCACATGGTATTGCACAATATCTCTGATTATTGATGTTTACGTACGAAGTCACTCAGTTTCATTCAATAATTGTCAAAGTAGTTGCTGCATAGTATCTCATATTATTGATTCAATATTTGTTACAGTAACATTTGTATAATATTTTATATTATTAAATTAATAGTTGACACGACACAGTTATTCATATTATTATTTGCATTATTGACATTGTTTAGAAAGTTCTGCCGAGAAAAGGAGTTAGGTTATTTAATTGTCCGCCAATAAGGAGAAATTCTTATCGGAAAGCCCCCTCTTTCCTGTGAACGATCTGGTTGTCAATATTGTGAGTTATAATATTAATGATGAATAATTGTTGAAAGATTAAAAATGTGTTGATTAAAGATAAGTGATTTGTGGTGGATATTTATTCAGTTTTTGATATAAATAGAGGGGTTGTTATGAGCCGTTTGTTGTAAGTTTGGCTTATTATCCCATGGACCCCCATATGCCAATTTGTCAAATCGTCGGTAGAAATTGATATCACTTTTGTTTTATTATTATTATAACAGTAATAAAATAGAAAACTTTTAATAATATATATAAAGTTGTTTGTTTTATTAAAATATAAATAGAATATATTATATTATATATAAAGTTTTTATTTTATTAGAATATTTTATTGCATAGTGCTGTATAGTAAAATCAAGTTTTTCGCCGAATTCGTTCGTGAAGAAATTTCCACTATGCGTCCGTGATTATTTTTAAATAGTGCCCTGCCATTCTCCTATAAATAGAATGCTTAGTTAAAAAATGAAATTCACATCAGAATCAGAGAATTCTTCTTCTATAATGTTGTGCGTATTTCTTTCTAGTATAAGGGTACTTTGAGTGTTGCTAATAGTGTAAGATTTCCTCAAGATAATCTCCGCTATACCAGTCAGATTTAGTTTCCTACTGTAATACCCGTGAATTTTATAAATAATATTAATATTGACATTAATAAACGTATGAATATTTATTCTAATATAAATGTTTATGTGGCATGAGATGAGATAACTCAATTAAATTAAATTGAATTTATGATAATTGAGAAATGTGGAGAATTTAAGATGAGCTTATGAAATGTCTTGTGTGGCACGATGATGGACTTAGTGATGGTTTAATTAAATTAAAGAAGGAATGATTTAAATAAGTGAAAAATTAATTAATATTATATTCTTTAATTAATTGTTGTTATGAGTAATAGCATATTAATGCGTAAATGATATGATAGACTAATATTTATTATTATTAAATTATTGCTATGTACAATAATATGTAATGTGTGAACATATGTTATAACGTGATTATATCTAATTAATATAAAATAAGGTGTGACATTACAATGCAATTACATGATACATAAAACTATATGATAAAATTAGGTGAATCATATAATTATATTAAAGTTACATACATGAGCTTATGTGACAACATGATGTGTGGTGGGTAAATTAAATGTGTACTTTAATGTCATAGGAGAAATTAAATTAGAATAAATAAATATTATTATTAAATATTTATTTCAATAATTATGTGTAATTGAAATAATAAAGTTTTATGAAAATTATGAGTTGATAGTACTCAGCTATATTATATTTCAGTATTATCTAGACTAACCAAATGTACATGGATTATATAATTATGCGTATATATACTTCCCAATTTACTACATTGTAATAATATTATCTCATTAAAAGTTCATGTGTACACTCAAAAAGATGTAAAAACCTAAGTATACATGTATTAATTTACAAATGCTGCATTTTAGGAGTTGTCCCATATTCAATGACCCTTTTCTTCATTCACGTGTAATGGTTATTGGCCTAGTCTACCTCTCATGGCCAAACTAGCTTGCAAATGAGGATGATCATGGCAAGGGGAGTGGGTTGATGGGGGTGGTTTGCTATTATTCCACCAACTCATCAATACCCATCATCTTCTTCCTTCTTCCTTCTTCCTTCTTCCCTTAGTTTGATTCATTAAGCAATGACCATGAATTGGTCCCTAGTTTCTCTATAAATGGAAGACTTCTCTTCTCAAATTCATTTTGTTAGATTGTCTGTAAGTTGCAATTAGAGTGTGAGCTATTAGCTTGAGTGAGCAATCTGAAATTTGGGTCGAGGAAGTACCAATTTAACTTCATAGAGGTAATACTACTATTCTATGTTCTTGATTTCAAGCTTGACAAATTTCTAGAATTATCATGAATTCATTGTTAGATTGATTGTGAGTTGATATCTATGGTGTTAGTTAAGTTTTATGCATGTATGAAGCAATGTGGTTACTTGTAAGCATGTTAAATGAATGATTTTTGAATTGAATTTTGAGTTCTGCAAAAGCAGAAGCCAAGTCTGTGTCTGTACAGAGTGGCGTAGCCGCGCCAATTCCTAGTACAAACACAGCGCGGGCGAGCCGTCTGGCTGTCGGGTTTGTATGTTATGCATACATGCAATCAAATTACACAATTAAGGGCGGAAGCGCGATAAATTAGGTTTTAAAATTTTATACAAACCTTCACCATGATCATACTTTGTGCTCAATTATCAATAACAAAAAAGTAAGGATTAATCAGAATCATACTCTTGTAGAAACTAGCTTCCACAGGTACGAGTTCAACTTCTTACTCTTCGTGATCTCCTTGAATCTCCTATATTAGCTCCTTCATTTGATCAGCGTTAGCCACCCAAGTGTTTGACCTCTAGAGGTGATCCACCGAGAAAGAGGAATTGCACAAGAAGATGGGTGGTTGACTAAACCTTGTTTTCTATTCTCTGTAGAAAAAGAAGTACTCTCAAACTCTTGGAATTACGTGTGTCACATATCTGATATAAGACTCCTCTTATATAGATATTGGTCAACCTTACTAATCTAATTAGAATTGGGTTTTATTTAATTAATTAATTAAAGTCTTTTAATTAATTATGCTTCCCAACATATTGGGATTAATTAATTAAACTCCTTTAATTAATTTGCCTCCTAATCTCATTAGGAATAAGTGAGAGTACTAATATTAAATTAATTCATAAACTCCTTTAGAATTAAAATAATAATAATTGTAATAATATTAATAAGACTCCTCTTATTAATTTATATTTAATATTTTCAAAATATTAAATAATAAACATTAAGCTATTTAACTTATTCTATCACCATAGATTAAATTAATTATACTTAATGCATTATTATGATTATGACATTACCTTCTTAAATAATTATTCTTTCTTTTATGGTGTGACCCTTTTGGTTCTCCATATTAAACCGGTTGTGAATAAATCAATTAGAACAATTCTAATCTTATTTAAATAGATAAATTAAACTAATAATTCATTTAAATAAATAACATTTATTCTACAATAGGGATAAGCCTCCCTAGCGATTAACGACTTTCCAAATAATATAGATTTCAACATTAATCATAAAAGAACCTGAATTTACTGTCAAGTCTTATTTTATTTAATTATATGTATTTCGATTAGAAAATGCACAACTCCAAATAATGCAAATTAGAAACTCCTTTCTAATTTCATTCTGCCTTGGCCAAGGACTATTGGGTTGTCATTTAACGAATCACATAGGACATATCTCTTCTTTTACTAGAAGTGGTAGATTCTTTATTGATCATTCATTATCTCCATATATAACTCAATATACCCAAGCATACCCTTTGTATACCCTAAGGGTCTTAAGGAATAAGTCAAAGTATAATTCATTACACACAAGATACTATGATGATCTCAAGTTCAAGGATCACTTGTACAACTATCACATTAGGAATTCCTATTGACAGGCGAGTAAAACTCCATTAGGTATTCCATAGCGAGTCACGTTTAGTGAACTTATTCTCCAATAAACACCTGCATACTTGCTTTAGTGTCTCCACACAAATGATCATGAGATCAATCATCCTTATCTAATGAGCAAGCAACATATGTACCAATCTATCCGGATTTACTAATCCCCATTTTAGTAATCCCTACGATTGAGAACTATTTTAGTTTTAAGCTTTCTAAGAATTTAGATCTCATTAGCATGATCAACATCATGATTCTAAAAGCTTTGCTTAAAAATATAGGTTATTTACATATTATAAAAACAGCATCATATAGATAATTCAATGCCTTTAATAAGTGAATACTTTTATTAATAAATAAATAAGTTCGTTTACAAATTATATACTTTATCATCATACATGATTTTCTTGTATGCATACTACTTACAATTTCCCACTTGCACTAAAGCCAATCAGTCATAGTATCTCATACCCATCTTCTCTAAGTGACGATCAAACTGCTGTTGTGTTAAAGCTTTAGTAAATGAATCTACAATGTTGTCTTGAGAGTCTACACGCTCCAAGGTGACGTCTCCTCTTTCAATGATCTACCTGATCAAGTAAAATTGCCGCAACACGTGTTTGGATTTCTGATAATGTGAGAACCCGAATTTTTAAAAATTATTAAAATAAGAATTTAGTACATAAAATTATTAAGGCATATGTTGGGTTCAAATAAGAATATATATGCATTAGGAAATATGTGGTATTGTGTTGCATAAGATAATATGAACTATGCAATATGTGATTTTTGTGTTTAATAAATATATTACTATGATATATTTGTTATTTATTGTAGAGACAATTTATTTTGAAGTAAAGGAGATGGATAAAATTTATCTAGCGATATTAAATAATTTATAAAATTATTTTTATCATAGTAAGTTGGTGACATTAAATATCTTTAGTAATCACCATTTTCTTGAGTATATGTACGAGTAAGTGTTAAGTCTAAGATTGTGCAATCGTACCCTTTAATGGTTGATGTATAGTAGCTGGGCTAAACGATTCCTTCAGAGAGCGGAGGTATATACGAATTAGTAACCGATTTAACTCACTTTGAAAACAGTGTAGACGAGATAAAAACTAATTTGTTAGTTGTTTGTGGGAAACCACTCAGTGTAGTATATTGAATACTATTAAAGACTCGATGTGTGCTAGGTTTAGACTGGTAAATAAGTATGATGATAATAAAATATATATACGTTGTTGAAGAGAGAAGAAAATCAATATACATTGAGATAAATATTGGTTAGAGAATTATTAATTAATTTGATACACGGCGAGAAGTGAAGATTAAAGGAATGTATATATGTGTTATATCTTGAATTATGTGGTTTGGTGGAAGAAATTTAATATATATACGAAATTTTATAGTTGACTAACTATTAAAGGAAATAGAATTTGACCTTGGAGTTTAATCTCTAAATCATTGAAGGAAGTGGTAAAAGATGTTAGTTAACTAGTATAATAAGTTAACAATTTAAAAACATGCTCAAAGTATTTATGAATTTAGACTATGGTTCTGCCCAAGCAGAACTTGTTTTCATCTAAACTTGAGGTGGCGCAGCTGCGCCACTTCTAAGCCTAAGACCAGCGCAGATGCGCCGGTCTGCAGAAAATTCTGAGTGAGTTTATGAAATCTGAACTTACAATATATATATTAATGATTAATATGTGTCATAATTAGTGATCAAGCTGTCCGAGAATGGATTAAGATAGTAAAACATGAATTGAATAAATATTTATTATGGAAGTTTATTAACCTAGAATGAATATTGGTTAATTAAGTTATATAATAGAATATTATATAGCCTTGTGTGGTAGTAGTGTGGAATGAGAATGAGTTGATTCACTTACATAAGACGGTGAATTAATATATGTGTTTTGTGACACCCCCAAATCCGGGTACTTCATTTTCACATGATCTGGTGTTCACTTGCTAATATAACATACATCTACCCAATAAAACTTCAAAGTAGAATACAACCTTTATTCAAAATAGTTAAAATCTCCCTTAACAACCTTCTTAAAATCAATCTCAGGTTACTCTAACCTTGACATAATAATAAAGTGAGGAAATAAAAACATAACATCAAAGTCTTATTACAATCATTTCAAATAATAAAAACAAGTTTTCACTTGTTTTGCTTTCTTTTGCCTTTACTCGTAGACGGAGCATCAACATTATCAGCCTTAACTGCAATTGTTATTTAATGCAAGAGTGAGCAACCACAGCTCACTGGAGTTTAACAATAATAAATACATAAAAGGATATCTTTAAAAAGAATTGAATAACTTAGCTTACTTCAACAATAAAGAATTGAATAATAATTCTCTATCAACATTAAAATTTGAATATAGAATTTATCTGAGGGTCATAAGACCTTTGAGCTCTTATCCTAGGTTATAAACATTTCTATTTAAACCTTTAACAGTCAATAAGACTATGGACCTTAACTCGTACTTAGGGGGATCAGCACTTTGTACTATGTATTGTGCACAAACATCTTAACGCTTTCGCGTAGTAACCTCCCCTAATAATTAGGGTTGTTCATCTCAATATTTTGAATACAAGTCCGCACCAAAGAAAGTTTGGTTTGGATAAGCTTACAAGGGTAATTTAGAATTCACGATCATCAACTAAAGATTAGTTGAATCAACTTTCAATAACTTAGAATAATTCGTAAGTGAAAGAACTACGAACTAACGTATGCTTTAGAAGTAAATTTAAAGCATCTGAAAAGAATATGCAGACCTTACTTGAACAATAAGCCAAGGTTACTTTAATTACATCATAAACTTTTAATAGTTACTTGTCCAATAAACAAACAATCTCAAACAATGAATAATTGAATTTAAATAAATAAACGAGTTTAGGGTTTAGAAGACTTGCCTTAAGCACAAGCTACTTAACACAATCACGTACTTTAACACTTCCTACATACATACATATTCAATCACAATAATTTATATTAGTTAACACGTAACTAATCCACATAATTGGTTAACCCTCATGGTTAACTCATTCTAATTAAATAAATAATAATCAACCATCACGTAGTTAATTACATCACATAACATACTCACATAATTACCTCAATTATGTATTTAACTAAATTATAATTAAACAATTATAATTCAAACACTTAATCAAATTATAATTACTTTTTAAATTATAAACAAATTATAATTTATAATCAATTAAACTATATCATGCATTATAATTACACAAATTATAATTAATCATGCAATTATCAATTTATAATCCATAATTAAACATGCATTTATTAAATTACAATTACATAAATTATAATTTAAATTAATATCTAATTGATTAAAATAAATCAACTACTACTCATCATAATTTAACAAAATTATACTTTAAATTTAAACATTTACTCTTAATTATAATTATTCAAATTATAATTGAGTGGCTCATATTACAATTAAACAATTATAATTTATAATTCTACTTTAAGGTTTTCAAAATCTCCTTTCTTTTCCAAATATGAAAACATCAAATTCATGTTGATGATATAGAATTGCAACTAGAGACATAATTATTATCATTGCAGCAACTCACTAAGGCTAAAACAAAACTATACAAATGAGTCAAGTTCACTGCCACTGCACAGCTGCGCAGCCACAGACCTTGGCACCGGCGCAGCTGCGCAGGTGTCAAAACCCAAAATTCCCAGTGGCGCAGCTGCGCTGATTCTGCCCTTGTTGCCGGCGCAGCTGCGCAGGAACGCAGACAGAAACAGTGCAGCAACGGCACTCTGCAACACTGTTAACCCAACCATGCCAACAAACGACAATTACAAGCTACTGGAACAATGTATAGCACATACTTGAAACAATTCACACATATAACATGTTTCCAAACACAAAACCATCTTAACAATCATAATCAAAAGTTTTTAGAAGTCAAATTTTGATATTTTCATAAAACTTATATATTTTATAAAATCATTCACTGTAAATCACTTTTTCAAGCAATTCAACTTTATATACATGCATTATATTCGAAATTGAAGATAACATCAAACAAATTCTTAATAAGCATATTAACACATACAAATTCTCAATTTCTCAATCTAAAACCAACCATAATATACATAAAACTCATATGAACGAAATTTCTCCATTACAACTTGTTTTAACCACAATTTGATTTCTGAAATCATTTGATGGCATACAATCACTACTAATAACACATGAACACAATACATGTATATAAAATTCATGATTATAATTTTCATGAAAACTTAATTTTTGACAGAGAATAAAATACGAGAAACATATAGATAAAATTCTAATCTTTTAGTTATGAGTGTGAAGAAAAAGATGGTGATGAGCTTAAGTTCTACCAATTCTTTCTCCTTCTTTTCTTCTCTGATATTTTCTACTCTCTCTTCTCTATATTTTTTTCTCTCCTTCTTCTTTTAGTTAGACTTAGGATTATAAAACTAACGTACTAAGTGTATATACAATATACATATAATAGAATATGTAACTCCCATATAATAATTATATACACTAACTACTACTAATTACGTAAGTTACAAAAGTTGAACTTAAATAGCCATAAGGTCATGTTTGGGTAAAATCGTTTATTTAAAAAAATCAAATTTTTGTAACTAAGGCCTTGTTTGGAAAATAGATTTAAAAACAAATGCAAGGGTCCTGTTTGGCAAAAAAAATAATTTAAAATACTTTTCTTTATTTTAATAAACCATTTTAACACATACTCTTTAATGTCACACTTTAATTAATTAAAACCTTTAACATCTAATTTATTCAATTAAAATCCAACATCAATTAATTTATGTAAAAATTGTCACATAATTATAATTACTCACTAATTATAATTCATGTAACACTTCATCACATAATTCATCTAATTTAATTATCTCAATTAAATTAGAACTATACTATAAAATTAATATACATCATCTAATTAATATATAACACTTAATTAAATCACTCCACAAAATCACATAATTTATTTAACTCAACAAATAAATCACATAAAATAGTTATTTAACTCAATAAATATTTCAAATTATTATAGAAAATCTCAATTGTTACATGTTTAGCATAAGAGGATGAAAAAAATATGTTAATTAATATTTGATATTTTTAATATATTACGTAGTATTGTAATATATAAAAGGGTTAATGTTTGAAAGATAAGTGATTAATAAAAGAAGAGAACCAATATAATTATAAATGAATATTGGTTAGAGATGGAGGGATTATATTAGCACTTAAATAGGGCTAAATGTAAAGATGGAAGAAGTTATCTTGGGACAATCGAATAATTATACGTATAGTGTATAATTTAAATAATTAATAGAGTAGATATTAATTATTCTAAGTGTAAAGGTTATACATATTATAAGTGTATAATTATTTAAGTAAGCTAAATAATTTAGCATTAAGGTAAAGTGTGTCACACAAACTTTATATTAAAGGAATATTAAAATGTGGTAATGAGCTTAAAGTAAGCTTGTGGGATATGCCTAGTGTGGCATAATGATGGACTAAAGATTTGTTCAATTACATTAGTGGGGAAATGATGAAGTAATGTGATGGACTAATGATTATTATTATTAATTATTATGTGCAATTACATGTGTTGTAAGAGCATACAAAGTAATGCAATAAAATTTGCTTCATGTATAAAAATAAGATGAGATGTTAAGAATAACTTAATGTGATGTGAATAGTTATAATATAAGGCTATAAGCTTGAATGGTGTAAATTATTAAGCATGTATAAATGAGACTTGTGTGACAATGATTCATGGTGAATCAATTAAACGTGTATTTTAAAAGTATGGAAGAAAGTTAATAGATATTTGATAATAATTATCATTATAATAATTGAGTGTATTTGAGATAATAAATTTTATGAAAAATAATAGGTTGAGAGGACCCAACTGAATTATATTAAAATATTAATTGAATTAAACCAATGTACATGAGGTACATGATATTATGTATTGGTGTATATTTAAAGTATGAATGTACTTATGTGGGTGTACATATATGTTTGTGTATATGTACCCATAACTTTATATAATGTAGTAATATTAAGATATTAAAATTTACTAGATGAGCCAAATTGCTAAAGTGCTGAGTTATAAGCTTTTGTCCCAATTAGAGAGTCTCATGTCTCTCATACACGTGAATAGGCTATTAGCCTATCCTATTTCATTTCCACTATTGATACAGCTGATGATAGCTGGGAGAATGGAGGGGAGGGAGCAGGTAACTGCTTTTCACCAAATCCCCCATATCCAATAGGTTCTTCTTCTTCCTGCTAGTTCAAAACATTGGACAAAACTATTATTTGGATATTGAAATCTCTATAAATAGAGCCTCCTTCTTCTCTTTTTCGTTTGTTGAAGTTGTCTGAGAATTTGGTTATGGAAGGTTAGTAGAATTAAGATCAATTGGAGGATTGAAGAGCTATAGTTAGCAAATTCAAGCAATTAAGAGGTAATAATACTCACCAATATGCTCTTAATTCCTAAGTTTTATAATTTCTTAGAAATGTCGAGAAATACTTACTTTTGAGTCAAAAATTAATGGCTAAGGATTTGTGTAATCCATAAATTGTTGTTAGATATTGATAATACAGTTAAATATAAAAATATTGGAAGTTACACGGACCAATTTGGTTTAGAAACGAATCCGTAGTGATAAAATTTGCTAAACATGTTAAAACATGAAAATTTAGTATGAACATGGGTTTTCGGTTAAGATTTGGGTTAGTTAATGTTTCTATAAATTGTTGATTCTTTGGTATGTTATATCTTTATGAATTATTAATCCATAGAATCAAAAAAGGAAAAATTTGGATATGTATAACTCGCGTTATAAGGATCGAAAGGAGAAATGGTCTGAAAATCGCGAAGATCAGAATCTGGGAAACCATTCTGCATCAACGGGCGTAGCTGCGCTGCCCCCAACGCTATTTGGGGAGCAGCTGCGCCGGAATAGAGTCAGACAAAACTGTTTTGACCTCCTGTAGTAAACTAGGTATAACTTCTTCATCCAAACTCCGATTGAGTCGATTCAGGATGATTCGAAAAGATAACGAGTAGACCTACAACTTTAATTATTTAAGTTTTTCGATTTGAAGTCGTTAAGAGGGGTAAAAATGTCTATCTTTGTGGCTGCTACGTATTTAAAGGCAATCGGAGGGCGTCAAACATGCACATACACAAGTGTAGTTCTTCCGACGATAAAATATGTTATTCTAAGTTATAAAACATAAATATGCATGATAATAGACATGACATATAACTAAGATTATCTTACTCATAATGGAATGCTTTAGCATGAGTTAGTATGTGTTTTGAAAATAAACTTGGAGCTTTGAAAACAAATCTTGATGAACCTTGAGTCTTTTAAGTTCTGACCTTTGTAGCTTGTGTACATGGATAGTTATGTATGAAGTAGGATTCAAAGTTGCCTTGCATATACTAAGTTACCTTAGCTTTGTTTAGAATGACTTTTAAAAGACAAACTTGGACGTTTCGCAAGTTACTATCCACGAGCATGGTATACCTTAAGTTGACCTTGTTAACATATGTATATGGCTTAGATACATGTACAAATGAGTATGACATGGATTTTGAAAATAAAACATAGAAAGTTTGAAAGTAAGTTCCAATGATGAACTATACTAACTATATGTAGATAAGTTGAATACATGTAAGTGTAACGACCATGAATTTTAAACTCTTTATTAATTAAATATGTGATTTAATTTTAATGAGTTAGTTTTGTGAGCTTATTTAAACCTTAACTGGTTATGTGATTATGTGAGATAGAGCCTATGCAATAAATTGCTAGGAATATTTAAAGGAAGTCACTAATGGTTTATTTAAATTAGTGGACTAGCCCTGAGACTTTAATATCAGAGAATTGATAAGATTATTAAAAATTAAATATTCAACTTATTTGAATATCGTGGTAGGATTTGAACGTGTTTGATTAATTTCAATTATGACTAATTAATTGATAATGTGTTGATTAATAATTATTATGAATAAATAATAATTAATGAGTAAGAGATTAATAAATATAATAACATTATATTTACTTGGTTAATTAATTTGTGCAAGCATGTGTTATATTAAACCTTTAATATATGGTAGTTAACTATATATTATATATAGTACAAGGTGACATATTAATGTGACTTATATTATATATATAGACTATATAGTAAGCTTTATTGCATTCATGTGAGTTGCATAATAATATTGTTTATGTGACATGAAGTGTGTGGGTAAACATTCATGTATACCCTATTATCATGTAGTGACATCAATAATCAATTGTAATTAATAATGATTTCATTAAGTTATTATGATTATAATAATAACAGTTATGCTAATAAATAATGAGCAATACACAATTGCTTTACATTCGGTGTTAATAAAATATACATGAATTATATGGTGTTATATATGTACCTATTTGATACATTGCATTATTAATGACTAATTTGAAATGACATTGTACATTCCCTAATTTATAACCTATGTATATACTATATGTGTGTGTGTGTGTGTGTATATATATATATAATCCAAGTGTAGTTAGTATAAAACTAAGTATTGGCATACATTACATATAAATACAAGTTGCTGATGTTTGTTTGAGAGTTCCATTTCTTCACGTGAACAAGCAATGAGCTACTAGCTACTCTACTTCCTCTCAATTTCCTCACAAGATAGCTCATAATTGTAAGAGGTGTGGGATTCATGATTGAATCCACCAACTACTCACCTACCATTCCTTAATCATTATACAAACAATTATTCCTTTGATTTGTTCTAATGGAGAATTGAAATGTCTGTGTATTGAATTGCCTATAAATATCAACTCTTTTCCTCTTATTTTCATTTGCTGAGTATTTCATTAGAGTTAAGAAGGAGTAGTATAGCAGCATTATAGAATCTGTTTAGCAGCAAAGCCATATAGCAAAGGTATAACTTAATTTTTTGTTTCTATAAAATTTATAAGTCTTGATTATTGAATTGATCATGGGTTGATTAATTAATGGATTGGAATATGTTGGTTAAGTGTTATACAAGATGTTAAACATGTTAGAATTGCAATGTGTTATGCTAGAATCAATTTTCGTAGGAAAATTTCTGAGTTGGGTTAAGTTCTGCTGTTACTGGGCAGCTACTGTCTCTGGCTGACAGCCTGCGCAGCTGCGCCAGTTATGTACTGGCCAGCGGCGCAGCTGCGCCGGGCCTGAAAACCAGATTTTCATTTTCTGTTAAAGCTGGTTTCATAACTAACATATGTTACTTCTTTTGGCAAGCATGTAAACTGATGTAGCACACATATATAAGTATATTCATGTAGTATGAACATGTATAACAATATTAGTACACATGATTGACGCAACACTTATGGTTTTGAAATGAAACTTATAGTTTCGATTATGAACTTAGACACGTAAATGGCATGTACATATTCTGATTTTTAGAACATGACCGTATGGTCTATATGGACATGAGAACTAAGTTTAAAGTGTTAATCGTACACTAGTATACTAGATTGAAAGTTAAGGCAATTTCTAAGGTAAGACACTTAAGAACTTATGAAGTAAACTTGACCAAGACGAGCAAGTTCCCGAACTTCATTTCTTTGGTTATGCAAGTTCTCTAAACTTATACAAATTCGTATATTGTGCAAGTTTCTAAACTTCACCTTTTATTGTGCAAGTTTCATATCCTTCTCATATTGTATTGAGCAGGATTATTGTTGAATTGAAAGTTATTCATTTAAGCTTGAACTTTATTTCCAAGCATGTTTTAAGTGGTTTAATTACTTTACAGTTATTCCACATCAATCTTTTTGATATTCGCACTTAGTGCACTTGAGTTCGTACAGTCTTGGACTTATACATCACTTAAAGTTCTATAATTCTTGAACTGTGTCAGATAGAGTCTGAACCCTTGTTCGGTCAGACAATTGTATGAAATTTTATAAAAGCTATCCAAACCAATTGATAGTAAGGATTTTTAGACTGAAAAGAACACCCCTTGTATATAGGGGAGTACCCCAGGTATCTAATATAAGATACAAACAGCAGAGTTGAATGTTATGCATATATATGGCGTACGCGAGGCTGATCCCCTCAAGTGCATATTCTGTAGCCAGTAACCAAAGGGTCAATTAGCTATTGATTCCGTTGGAGTTTTATAGTTCAAAAGTCTACTTAACTATCAGTTATTTTAAAAATAATTATTATTCTTGCTTCCGATATTCATATTGTTGAATTCATTGTCAGATATATTCCTTTCATCATGATATATCCTTTATTGTCGTATTTAAACTTGCTGAGAAAACTTGTTGCTCATTCTTGCTAGATCATGACTTATATTGCAGTTAAGCCCAAGACTTCAAGGAAGGACAAGGGTAAAGGAAAGATGTAGGAATAGTTTGCAAGGAGCAGACTTTATCTTTATGTTTAATTAGATTACTGTTGTAATATGAACCCTAATGATTATTCTAGGATATGTTTGTATGTTGTATTAAGGTTATCGAATCTTGGGACTAGTAACACATTTTGAATGAATGACATACGTTTATTATTTCTATATTTAGTTATTATATGTTGTTTAGAGATGGATATTTGTATTGTATCATGACAACCAAATCCGGGTTAGTGAACCCGAATTTGGGGGTGTCACAGTAAGCATGCGTATTGAAGGAGGTTTAAAATCATTATGTGATTTAGTGATTTCATAGTTAGTCTCTTGTTGCATGAACTCACTTAGCTTTGAATGAATGGAAATTTTTGAATAAAGCTATAAAGTGTGAAAACAATGTAAAGAAAACACAAGAGGCACCAAATCTGGACTAAGACCTCTTAACGTGTGTTTATGTTATGTGTTAGTACCATGCATGCTAAGAAATGAGATGGAACCCGAAATTAAAAGGCCAATTCTGGACTAACCAGGGAAGGGCGCAGCTGCGCCCATCCTGAGACCAACTGCAGCGCAGCTACGCCATAGGGCAAGTTTGCCTGACTATTTTATATATGATCTGAACCTTAAAGCATTTGTGTATAAATGTCTTAAAGCTATAATACTAGACTCAAGTGATGTTTTAAGTATGCAAACATGTAATGGTTATATAGAACCCAAAGTTGACATTTTTGTTAAGGTTTGAGAAACGCAAGAATAATGTGGATCATGTATCTATGAGTTTTAAATATATGTATCGAACACATAGCTAGTCAAGTGTGTGATAAGGGTTTATGAATATTGATGTCAAGTACATGTGACTAAGGTATACCTATACATACATAGTTATCCTAAGAGTATGATAATAAAGTAAAATGAAGGTTTTACAAACCAAGTTAGAAAAAGATGTAACCTTTATTATTACATTGAGAATATATGCATGCATATGACTGATGGGCATGAATCCATAATTGTATAATTGTGTAGGAATACACGAAGTGCAGATAGCTATAAGCAGTTAAGTTGTAGTTGATAAACTACGCGCCAAGCAAGTCTTTTACCTATTTGATATATGAATTCGATAACTGTTAGTTGAGCTATATTATGCTATGAGAATGTTGATGTATATATATGAAATACATATGAGATATGTATGAAATTTGAAAGTTGATCTTTGATGATATGCTTGTGAAGTAAATCTCTTTGACCTGTTATGTGAGAAGTAACATGCATAGTAAATATTAATTGATTATGAATGCATGAACTGAGTATGTTATTATATGCTATGTGATGCATGAAAACTGTTAGAATTGTTGAGCTGTCAAGCTCACTCTTGCAAATAACCATTTTTGTAAGTTAAGGACTCACGGTAAAGATTACGTGCTACTTGATTGATAGAGTTCAATAGTATCGAAGGAGATTGATTTATTTATTTAAATATATGCTCTTGAACCATGTTTAGGTTCTAGGAGATGTAAATGATAGCAGTTTACGATGTTTAATACATGTCGAATTGTAAAGTCGTACTATAGATATATAGAGGATATCGAATCGAGATGTAAAATCTTATACAGTAATTCGAATAAAGTGAATAATAACATAGTTTGATTCAAGGTTATGTAATTGATTCAAAGTTATGAAATCAATAAAAGGTTTTATTCAAAGGATATAGAAAAGTTTAAATTATTTTATATTTTTGTAACATCGAATATGATGAAAAGACAGGAATGGTAAATGACCAATATTGTAACTTATAAAATTTTGGGGTCATTATACAAGATCCTAGAAATGAAAGGAAATTATATTCTAATTTGTAATAAAGCGAAGTTATATTTATTAAGTTATGAATAAAAGATATAAATAGTTTGACGATAGTAGTATCGTGGCGGACCGGATCCGAGGTTCGAAGGGACCCGGATTTGGGGGCGTCACAAGTTGGTATCAAAGCTGTAGATTATAAACTTTAGGTAAGAGTACCTTAGGCTATAACCTGAGAGAGAGAAAGATAAAGATTTAAATATATATATAAGCGAAGATTCAAAGAAGAATCTTGAAGTATCTAGAGAATGAGAATTCAGGAGTTTCCTAACTCCGGTAATAAAAATATTAAGACAATGTCTAGAAGATGAATATAACAACTATAATAAGAATGAACTCGAATGGAGTTTAGTTGATAATGGGAAAGAACCCTAAGGTAAACCGATGATCACAACGTGATCAAATTGAGCTATAAAATGGTAGATGGTCTGTAATGACTAAGTAGTTATAACTTGATGCTATACGAGAAGGTACTATGAAATAGTACGAAATGAACTCATGAAGAGTTTTATATGATGAATAGAGAAAATTCGTAACGAGCAAAGAGCAAGTTAAGAGTAAGGTAGAGTTTAAGTGTTGAATTTTCATTGAGGACTCATGTGAGGGCTTAGTTGTACAAACCTTTGTGTGGGCGAAGGTTTTGTGCTTGCACTGAGTGCATCACATTGATAATCATTGGAATGTTGGTGTCGCTCTATCGTTATACTTATGGAGAAAAGGTGGTTGTTTTCTCATATTTATTTTGATAGATAGAGATTTCTAAGATTAAATTTAGATAATATTAAGATTAGGTGTGAGTTCTTAAAACTCATGCCTGTGATAAGTTTGTGACTCATAATCATATGAATTTTTGAGCCTCTAAGCGTATGGACAGTCCCTGATTGGTTCTTGGACTACGTATTGCTAGGACAAGTTCCTAAAATCTTATTATTGTGTTAAGTTCCTGAACTCCCATGGTGTGATAAGTTTGATGAACTATACTGGGAATAGATATATTATATATCAAGAATTAAGAGTTTTGGTATAGTGAGCATTGATGGTATTGAAGATTGATAAAATGATGAAGCAATGGAGTAAAAGATTGAAGTTGGTGGAGAAATTTGGATTTTTCTAAATCTTCTAGCTACGCTAGATTTTCAAAATTTATTGACTTCGTGCTAGTGTTTGCACTTTTGTTTTCTTAAGAAAACATTGGGTCAGATGACTGAACTAATGAGTTTTAAAAAAACGATACCGTTATTCTTATGTCTATGCTATTTGTTTCGGCTAAGACAAAAATGATTTGAAAATCTTTCAAAATGTATTTTTGACCATATGCATCATTTAATATGGTGTAGGATGGTAAACGATGGAGTCATCAATGCAATCAAACCTAGTGTCCGGAGCGATCGTAAGATCGTCTGTCCATTATTGTATGATGTAGTACGACAAAGTCATAAAATGACGAAATCTTCAACGTACGACTGAGGTGGTACGGTATCATGATGTCATAAAAGGATTTTTGGTTTTCGTTTAAACTATGAAAAAGGTCAATTAAGTTGATTAATTTTGATTGATGTCAGAGTTGTTGATAAAAGTCTAAGCTATTTGATTCGGCTAGACGACTGTTAGAGAATAATTATGGAATTCAAGCATTCTTGTGTATTTATGCCAAACCAGATTGCTCTGGTGCGGATTTAGATGTTGAAAAGGTGAGGTGAACAACCCTATAAAGGGGACATATTTTTGGAGATAATAGTTCCGAGTGTAACGCATATAGTCGTTACAAAACACTACGTTGTGGCTCAACGTAGTGGTACAATAGGATAATCACCTAGTGTACGCATGGAGGGTGTTTTCTGTATTTGTGATTGATAAACACTCTGGTTTGCAGTGTGAAAGATTTTATTGAAGCATTAGTAAACCCAGAGAAGAGTTCACGATTTTGTGACCCCTCAACATAATTTGGAATCTGAGTTATTCATACTACTTCCCGATTATTAAAAAATCGTGGAAGATTCTTATTCTTCTGAAGGATGAATGTAGTGAGTAGAATGTTCCTTAGAAAGGAGAAAGTGGTAGGATGCAATGGAGCAAGTTATAATAATAAAACTTTCGAAAAGAGAATGAATAAAATTATTTAAAAGAATATGTAATATTCGGAATAGCACCGAGTAGGGAAGGTTTCGGTGATTCCGATGACATAATCCTTATAAGGGGGAGAGGATGTAAGAACCCGAATTTTCAGAAATTATTAAAATAAGAATTTAGTAAATAAAATTCTTAAGGCATATGTTAGGTTCAAATAAGAATATATATGTGTTAGGAAGTATGTGGTATTGTGTTGCATAAGATAATAAGAACTATGCAATATGTGATTTTTGTGTTTAATAAATATATTACTATGATATATTTGTTATTTATTATAGAGACAATTTATTTTAAAGTAAAGGAAATGGATAAAATTTATCTATCGATATTAAATAATTTATAAAATTATTTTTATCATAGTAAGTTGGTGACATTAAATATCTTTAATAAGCACCATTTTCTTGAGTATATGTACGAGTAAGTGTTAAGTCTAAGGTAGTGCAATCGTACCCTTTAATGGTTGATGTATAGTAGCTGGGCTAAACGATTCCTTTAGAAAGCGGAGGTATATACGAATTAGTAACCGATCTAACTCACTGTGAAAATAGTGTAGACGAGATGGAAACTAATTTGTTGGTTGTTTGTGGAAAACCACTCAATGTACTATACTGAATACTATTAAGGACTCGATGTGTGCTAGGTTTAGACTGGTAAATAAGTATGATGATAATAAAATATATATACGTTGTTGAAGAGAGAAGAAAATCAATATACATTGAGATAAATATTGGTTAGAGAATTATTAATTAATTTGATACACGACGAGAAGTGAAGATTAGAGGAATGTATATATGTGTTATATCTTGAATTATGTGGTTTGGTGGAAGAAATTTAATATATATACAAAATTTTATAGTTGACTAACTATTAAAGGAAATAGAGTTTGAACTTGGAGTTTAATCTCTAAATCATTGAAGGAAGTGGAAAAAGATGTTAGTTAACTGGTATAACAAGTTAGCAATTTAAAAGCATGCTCAAAGTATTTTTTGAATTTAGACTATGGTTCTGCCC
The DNA here is from genome assembly GCA_020205555.1 of Panax stipuleanatus. Lineage (NCBI taxonomy): Eukaryota > Viridiplantae > Streptophyta > Magnoliopsida > Apiales > Araliaceae > Panax > Panax stipuleanatus. The sequence continues at coordinate 112,224,106 of CM035120.1, forward strand.
AAGAAGAACTTGTCAGCATCTAAACTTGAGGTGGCGCAGTTGCGCCACTTCCAAGCCTAAGACCAGCGCAGCTGCGCCGGTCTGCAGAAAATTCTGAATAAGTTTATGAAATTTGAACTTACAATATATATATATTAATGATTAATATGTGTCATAATTAGTGATCAAGCTGTCTGAGAATGGATTAAAATAGCAAAGCATGAATTGAATAAATATTTGTTATGGAAGTTTATTAACCTAGAATGAATATTGGTTAATCAAGTTATATTATAGAATATTATATAGCCTTGTGTGGCAGTAGTGTGGAGTGAGAAAGAGTTGATTCACTTACATAAGACGGTGAATTAATATATGTGTTTAGCATAAGAGGATGAAAGAAATATATTAATTAATATTTGATATTTTAATATATTACATAGTATTGTAATATATAAAAGGGTTAATGTTTGAAAGATAAGTGATTAATAAAAGAAGAGAACCAATATAATTATAAATGAATATTGGTTAGATGGAGGGATTATATTAGCACTTAAGATATGGCTAAATGTAAAGATGGAAGAAATTGTCTTGGGACAATCGAATAATTATACGTATAGTGTATAATTTAAATAATTAATAGAGTAGATATTAATTATTTTTAGTGTAAAGGTTATACATATTATAAGTGTATAATTATTTAAGTAAGCAAAATAATTTAGCATTAAGGTAAATTGTGTCACAAAAATATATTAAAGAAATATTAAAATGTGGTAATGAGCTTAAAGTAAGCTTGTGGGATATGCCTAGTGTGGCATAATGATGGACTAAGGATTTGTTCAATTACATTCGTGGGGAAATGATAAAGTAATGTGATGGACTAATGATTATTATTATTAATTATTATATGCAATTACATGTGTTGTAAGAGCATACAAAGTAATGCAATAAAATTTGCTTTATGTATAAAAATAAGATGAGATGTTAAGAATAACATAATGTGATGTGAATAGTTATAATATAAGGCTATAAGCTTGAATGGTGTAAATTATAAAGCATGTATAAATGAGACTTGTGTGACAATGATTCATGGTGAATCAATTATACGTGTATTTTAAAAGTATGGAAGAAAGTTAATAGATATTTGATAATAATTATCATTATAATAATTGAGTATATTTGAGATAATAAATTTTCTAAAAAATAATGGGTTGAGAGTATCCAACTAAATTATATTAAAATATTAATTGAATTAAACCAATGTACACGATGTACATGATATTATGTATTGGTGTATATTTAAAGTATGAATGTACTTATGTGGGTGTACATATATGTTTGTGTATATGTACCCATAACTATATATAATGTAGCAATATTAAGCTATTAAAATTTACTAGATGAGCCAAATTGCTAAAGTCCCAATTAGAGAGTCTCATTTCTCTCATACACTTGAATAGGTCATTGGCCTATACTATTTCATTTCCACTGTTGATAGAGCTGATGATGGCTGGGAGAATGGAGGGGAGGGAGCAGGTAACTGCTTTTCACCAAATCCCCCATATCCAATAGTTTCTTCTTCTTCCTGCTAGTTCAAAACATTAGACAAAACTATTATTTAGATATTGAAATCTCAATAAATAGAGCCTCCTTCTTCTCTTTTCCGTTTGTTGAAGTTGTCTGAGAATTTGGTTATGGAAGGTTAGTAGAATTGAGAGCAATTGGAGGATTGAAGGGCTATAGTTAGCAAATTCAAGCAATTAAGAGGTAATAATACTATAACGACCCCAAAATTCATACAATAATATTCTCCTTCTCGATCGTTAACAATACAACTTTAATCTCTCATTACATCATTATTCGATATTAAAAATCACTAAAAATGTTGAATATTTATAACTTTTATAAACTTTCTTTCTATATTGTCCTGAATCGTAACCTTTACATTACATCTCTTTGACTCAAATCTATATCATGAATCGTTACAACAAAATGACTATACAAAGTCTTACATAATAAAACAATATCCATCTACATTGCATAACTCTACTTATAATTCAGCGACATATTACATTCAAAACATTAATTACAATTTGAAATTTAACATAACTAATATTCTTGAACATTGATCTCTATAAATCACTTAACATGTATCTTTACCTTGCATCATTGACCTACAAAAATGGTTATTTGCAAGAGTGAGCTCGACAGCTCAGCAAGTTCTAACAGTTTTCATGCATCACGTATCACATAATAAACATGCTCAACATAAATCTCATAATAATTAAAGTAACATAGCATGCATGCTTTAATTCACATAACAAATATAAAGATTGAGTTCCTTACTCAATCAACATTATTTAACCAAACAGTGGAGTCATAAATTGACTATGACATTTCATGATTACAACATGTATAACATATCATGCTCGCTTACAACATATATAACATATTATGTAATTTAAAACAGTTCATCAAATTCACGTAGACAAGTAGGAACCGAAAGACTTGCCTGGCTCGTGGATTACCAATTACCGAAAAATTGCTTAATATAATTTGCTTCATGATCCTACATAACGTATCACCATACGCATCAATTATTAGTCACTTAGCAACGCTTATCAAACGTCTAAGTAAATTTTAATCTACATTTTCTAATTTACACTTCGTAATTCTCTTCCATTCACTCGTTTGGCACTCGTTGTCAAATCATATGTATAATTATTACATAGCTAATCTTCATCGTTAGTTAACCAATTTAGGTTAACTCATTCCTCATTAACTAATAAGTTAATAATTAATCACCACGTAATTTAATCACCTCACATAATCATATTACATTTCAAATAATTAATCAATTATAATTACATCTTACGTCAATCAAATTACACTTCAAGTTAAACATCATTATATTTACTAACATTCATGTTTTATAACTTAGAACAATATCTATTATCGTCGACAGCAGTATACTTGCGTATGTGCATGTTCGACGCCCTCCGATTGCCTCCGAATACGCATCAGTCACAAAGATGACCATTTTGACCCTTTCTAACGACCTCAAAAAAAAAAGCTAAAAAACAAAAGTTATAGGTCTACTCGTGCTCGTTCCGAATCATCTTGAATATCCTCAATCAGAGTTCGTATGAAAACGTTATGGCCGTTTTACTACCGGAAGTCAAAATAATTCGCATTACAACAACTAAACCACCCCGGACAGCAAGGGTACCCGCTGGGGCGGGTCCCCCAAGGCAAAAACACCCGCTGGGGCGGGTCCAAGGACTAGTGGAGGGGCTGGTTGGCGAACTGGTGGAGAAATAAGCCAATTTGGCTAATTCTGTCACATTGAATTCGATTTTTTCCAACATGATAAACATGACACTTGATACAAACAATATTTTGAATTCATTAACATGATTATAACACATATAATCCTTATAAAACATAATCAAAACCAAGGTTTCTCATATTTTTGAAGAAAACACAAAATCAAACGTTCTTGACGAAAATTGCTATTACGAATTCGTTTTTAGATTAATTCAAGTAATTCTAATTGTATTAACTTCTATTCTTAACATGCTAACATAATACATGATCAATTTCAACAAGAACTCATAATCAAACACCAATTTGATAGTTTTAAAAGCTATTTTCAGAAATTAGTTCACATAAAATCACTATGAACCCCGTTCTTCTTGTTTATCAAAATTTCATGAATTAAATTGTTAAAACAACCATATAACTCATATATAATCAGGTTATATCACATATTACATATACCTTCATGCTTTCATCAATTTCTTTGATAATTTAAGAACTATTTTCAAGATAATTTCATGATAAAACACTATGAACATGATTTCTCCATGTTCAACCTATCTTTGTGAATTAAAACACTTATACAACTATAAAATCATATGTAAATATATATATACACACACACATATATATATATATATATATATATGTACACATCCCATATATATATATATATTAAAATCAAGAGCTTTCACACCAAGACTTTACAAGAGAACTCTAAAACCATGAAAACATAGAAGAACATAGTTTAAAACTTCTTTTTACAACAATTGATTTCTGAAAATCTTTCATGGTATACAATTACATATGAATACCACATATACATATAAGATTCATGATTATACAAGTTCATGAAAATCTAATTTGACAAAAACTAAATACAAAACATCTTAATTGAGTATAAGAGTTAGTATGATACCTTTCTAGGTTAAATTAAGAGAGAAATGGAGATGATGAAAGCGTTTCTCTTGTTTTCTCAAGGTTTCCCTTCTTCTTCTCTTTTCTTCTTCTCTGTATTCTCTCTTCTCTTCTCTGTATTCTCTTCTTTGTTTAACCTTTTGTTTTCTATAAGAGGCTAACCCTTCTAAACTGACGTATATTATAAATATAATATACATATAACATATATACAATATATATGTAACTTATACTATATTAATGTAGCTACTAATTCCTTTATTAATTACATAGGTTACAATTTTGAATATCAAAAGCCCTAAGGCTTGTTTGGCAAAACAAGTTTATTTTTAAAAACTAACTTTTTGAGCTTAAGGCACTGTTTGGTAAAATAAGATTAAAACAAAAGTAAGGTCTTATTTGGGAAAACGGTTTTAAAAACTCTTTTAATAAATCCTTTAACACATATTCTTAATGTTATCCTTTAATTAATTAAATCTTAACATTAATTTAATTAATTAAAAGTTTAACATCAATTAATCACATAAAATTATCACATTATAACTACTCGCTAATTATAACTTCATGTAACAATTACCACATCACTACATCTAATTTAATTATCTCAACTAAATTAGAACTATAACATAAAATCATTACATATTAATTAAATTAAATATTAAATAATCATTTAATTAATATAATACACTTAATTACATTACTCCATATTAATCACATAATCTAAATAAATAATTTAATTAAAATATTTATTTACTTCAATAAATATTAAATTAACATTTAAATTCTCTTCACACCAATTCACATATTTCACAATATATATCACATATACACATACTCGTATTCGAATATCTTAAAATAAGAATTTTATTTATTAAATTCTTATTTATTAATTCTTAAAAATCTGGGATGTCACAAGTACTCACCAGTATGATCTTGATTCCTAAGTTTTACAATTTCTTAGAAATGTCAAGAAATACTTACTTTTGAGTCAAACATTGATGGCTAAGGATTTATGTAATCCATAAATTATTGTTACATATTGATAATATAGTTAAATACAAAAACAATGGAAGTTACACAGACCAATTTGGTTTAAAAACGAATCCGTAGTGATGAAATTTGCTAAACATGTCAAAATATGAAAATTTAGTATGAACATGAGTTTTGGGTTAAGATTTGAGATAGTTAATGTTTCTATAAATTTTTGATTCTTTGGTATGTTGTAGTTTTAAGAATTAAGAATCCATAGAATTGAAAATGGAATAATTTGGATGTGTATAACTCGCGTTATGAGGATCGGAAGGAGAAATGGTTTGAAAATCGCGAAGATCAGAATCTGGGAAACCATTATGCATCAATGGGCGTAGCTGCAATGCCTCCAAGGCCATTTTGGGCGCAGCTGCGCTGCCCTCAAGTCCATTTGGGGCGCAGCTGTGCCGGAATAGAGTCAGACAGAATTGTTTTGACCTCTTGTAGAAAATTAGGCATAACTTCTTCATCCGAACTCCAATTGAGGCGATTCAGAATGATTCAGAAAAATAACGAGTAGAGCTACAACTTTAATTTTCTAAGTTTTTTGATTTGAAGTCGTTAAGAGGGGTAAAAATGTCCATCTTTGTGACTGCTACGTATTCAAAGGCAATTGGAGGGCGTCGGACATGCACATACGCAAGTGTAGTGCTCCCGATGATAAAATATGTTGTTCAAAGTTATAAAACATAAATATGCATGATAATAGACATGACATATAATTAAGATTATCTTACTCATAATGGAATGCTTTAGCACGAGTTAGAATGTGTTTTGAAAAGAAACTTGGAGCTTTGAAAATAAATCTAGACGAACCTTGAGTCTTTTAAGTTCTGACCTTTGTAGCTTGTGTACATGGATAGTTATGTATGAAGTAGGATTCAAAGTTGCCTTGCATGTACTAAGTTACCTTAGCTTTGTTTAGAATGACTTTTAAAAGACAAACTTGGACGTTTCGCAAGTTACTATCCACGAGCATGGTATACCTTAAGTTGACCTTGTTAACATATGTATATGGCTTTGATACATGTACAAATGAGTATGACATGGATTTTGAAAATAAAACATAGAAAGTTTGAAAGTAAGTTCCAATGATGAACTATACTAACTATATGTAGATAAGTTGAATGTGACAACCCGAGAATTTATAAAATCTTAAATGATTAAAATAAAGGTTAAAGAATAAAACCTAGATGAGAATTTTAGAATTTATTAAAAAAATTTAAGTAAAACCTATAGGGTTTGCTATTTGAATAAGAATAACGAAAATATGGGTTACAAAATTTTAAAACCCTAGAAAGGGTGTGAAGGAATGTTAAGAATAAGGTATTACGATACTTATAAAAATTATTGTGAACTAAATGGTGTAAGAAATGTTATAATGATACATGTGGAAATTTTATTAAGGAAATAAAATTTAACATGAAGAAAAGCTATGAGGTTAAACGAAGATGAGTATATGTATAGAAATATATATATACTTAGTAAGGTGCTATATATTTTAGCAAGAGGAATGATGAATTACGTTAGGAATATGAAAATCAAGATAAAACTATGTTAGTAATTAGCATAGCTGGAATATTGGCCTTGATTGACAAATGAAAAGAGGAATAAGTATAAAGCTAATAGCTAATATGATTAGCAATAAAAATGGAGTACGTTAAAACTCAAAATTCGAGTTAGAGATAGAATTGTGAAGCACGGACTGCTCGGTTGCGTCCGGAACGTCAAGTTTAGTCAGAAAATACAATAAATACAAAATGTGTAAAGGTTAACCTTTTGGTCAAAGTCAACAGTGGACTTTTATGGAGAAAAGTCAAAATTAGAATTAAAAGTGGTATATGTGATGACTTATGTGAATAATAAAATAGATTAAATAAATATACATTATATAATGTGTATACATTTTTTTTGTATACAAAAGAGAATTAAGAATAAAAGTTATGTAACCTAATATATATATTATGAATGATAATTAAATAACCTAAGTAAAGAAAATCTAATTGGGTTATGAAATTGAAGATACATGAGTAAGAATTTAAATTACGAATGTGTGTAATGGAAACCCTAATTAATAATTAGGGTAGGATATAATTAAAATTAGTGGACTATGTTAATTTACATAGCCCATTTATTTTATTATCAAGCCTAAAAGAATTATTAGGTAGCCCAATGAGGATTTATTTAGTAACCCAAAATAATAGGATATGTGCTAGCAGAATAACTATGGTTAGGAACTAACCATTCTTGAGTTAAATGTAGGAAAATGTTGGTATATAAGGTGGACCCCACTAGTAATGATGGGTGATGATTGTTAAGAAATTTCCTAGGAAATTTTCTTGAAGTGGCAAAAGACTATTTTGCCCTAACAGAAAATTATTAATGACTTTTGTGTCCTAAGATGGAAATTGCTAGGAAGTTTTCTAGTAATAGAGAAATGACATTTTGCCTTAAGAGAAATTTGTTAATGACCATGGAATCCTTGAAGGAAATTTCTAGGAAATTTCCTAATTGAAGTAAAATGACAATTTTGTCCTTAAAGAAAATTGATTATGACTAATATGTCCTATGAGGAAATTTTCAGGAAATTTTGTGACACCCCAAAATCCGGGTACTTCGTTTCCACATGATTTGGTGTTCACTTTCTAACTATAACAAACATCTACCCAATATATCTTAAAATAAATTACAACCTTTATTCAACTATTAATAAAATCTCCCTTAAAACAAGGGTTACAACCTTCTCCATATCAATCCCAGGGTTACTCTAACCTTGAAATATATACAATAAAGTGCGGAAATAAAATATAACATTCAATTATTACAATCATTCTCAATTAAATAAAAACAAGTCTTCACTTGCTTTGCTTTCCCTTGCCCTTACTCGTAGACGGAGCATCAGCGTTATCAACCTTAACTGAAATTGTTATTTAATGCAAGAGTGAGCAAAGCACAGCTCACTGGAGTTTAACAATAATATATACATGAAAGGAATTCTTAAAAAAAATAATCTGAATAACTTAGCTTACTTCAACAATAAAGAATTGAATAATAATTCTCTATCAACATTAAAATTCGAATATAGAATTTGTCTGAGTGTCATAAGACCTTTGAACTCTTGTCCTAGGTTATAAATATTTCTATTTAAACCTTTAACAGTCAATAAGACTATGGACCTTAACTCGTACTTAGGGGGATCAGCCCTTCGTACCATGTATTGTGCACAAACATCTTAACGCTATGCGTAGTAACCTCCCCTAGTAAATAGGGTTGTTCAACTCAGTAATTTGAATTCAAGTCCGCACCAAAGAAAGTTTGGTTTGGATAAGCTTACAAGGGTAATTTAGAATTCACGTTCATCAACTAAGGATTAGTTGAATCGACTTCCAATAATTCATAAATAAAGAATTATGAATTAACATATGCTTTAGAATCAACTTAAAGCATTTAAAATAATAACTGGATCTTACTTGAACAATAAGTTAAGATCATTTTAATTAAATAAACAATTGTCTAATACATAAATAGAAAAGGACATTCTTAACAAGAATATATGAACACAAGAAATTATACAAGATTAGGGTTTAGAAAACTTGCATAAAATTAACGAGTTTAAGGTTTAGAAGACTTGCCTCAAGCGCAAGCTACTTAACACAATTCACGTACTTTAATACTTCCTACACATATATATTCAATCACAATAACCTAAATTAGTTAACACGTAACTAATTCACATAAGTGGTTAACCCTCATGGTTAACTCACTCTAATAATAATAATCAACTATCACATAGTTAATTAAATCAATTATGTATTTAACTAAATTATAATTAAACAATTATAATTCAAACACTTAATCAAATTATAATTATAAACAAATTATAATAATTATAATCAATTAAACCACATCATGCATTTAATTACACAAATTATAATTAATCATGAAATTATCAATTTATAATCAATAATTAAACATTCATTTATTAAATTATAATTACATAAATTATAATTTAAATTAACATCTAATTGATTAAAATAAACCAACTTCTATACATTATAATTTCACAAAAATTAAAATTAAAATTAAACATTTACTCTTAATTATAATTAATAAATTATAATTAAGTAACTTATTGTACAATTAAACAATTATAGTTTATAATTTAAATACCATATTAGTTTTTTCAAAACTTTCTTTTTCTCGAATTATGAAATTATCAACTTCATGTTAACACATGTTATAGCAGCTAGATACATGCTCATTATCTTAGCAATAATGTAATGGAAACATAACAACACACTGCACACTTGACTAAAACTCACTGCCACTACACTGTGCACGGCGCAGCTGCGTAGCCACAGGCCTTGGCACCGGCGCAGCTGCGCAGGGTAAGGATCTGGGAAGGACAAGCGGCGCAGCTGCGCTGCTCCTGGCCTTGCTGTCGGCGCAGCTGCGCAGCAACTCGGCCAGACGCAGACAACCACGTTACTCTGCTTCACCGATTAACCCATACAAGCCAACAAATAGATATTTACAGTAACTTAAACATTGTAAATCATACCTATGCAATTATACATATATATAACATGCTTCCACAACACAAAACCATTTAAACAATGATAATCACAAGTTTTAAAAATTCAATTTGGCCATTTTCATGAAAACTCATATATTTTCCAAAATAAGTCACTGTAATCAAATTCTTAAGCAATTCAACTTATAATACATGCTTTATTCTCATGATTCAAGGTAGTATCATAGAAAATTTTTAAACGACATACTAACATATACCAATTTCTCAATGTAAAATCACCCATAATATATAAACTCATGAAATTCCATATGAACTCATATAAACATGAATTTTCTGTTAAAATATATTTCTACAGTAATTTGATTTCTGAAAATCATTGATAACCATATAATTCACCATGAACAACACCACCTATATATATATACCATCCATGTTTATGCTATTACATGAAAACTCAGTTTTTACAGAGAATAAAACATGAAACTTAAATCGAGTTTTGAAAATATGAAAGTAGAGATTATGGATTACCTTTCGGTGATAGGAGAAGAAAACAAAGATTCACTCTAGCCTTCACAAGCTTCTTCTTCCTTCTCTTCTTCTCCAACTCTTCTCTGCTTTCTCTTTTTCCTCTGCTCTTTTTTTTCTTCTTTGCTCTTAGTTTAGACTTAGGATTAATCTAACGTAGTATAGAACTAACGTAATATAATATAATACGCGTACTAACTAATACTAATTAGGCTAATTAATTTAGCAGTTACATAAGTTTCAAAATTCAAAAAGCCTTAAGGCTTTGTTTGGCCAAAACAACATTATTTTAAAAAATAGGTTATTATTACTAAGGCCATGTTTGGTAGAATAGATTTAAAACAAATGCAAAGCCTTGTTTGCTAAAAATCATTTAAAATCCTTTTTCTTTTATTTTAACAAATTATTTAATACATACTTTAATGTCACATTTTAATTAATTAAATATCAATCATCTAATTTAATCAATTAAAATATAACATCAATTAATCACATAAAATTATCACATAATTATAATTACTCGCTAATTATAATCCATGTAACACTTCATCACATAATTCATCTAATTCAATTATCTCAATTAAATTAGAACTATAGTATAACATTAATATTAATTAAATAAATATTACACATTCATTTAATTAGTATATAACACTTAATTAAATCACTCCGTAAATCACATAATTTATTTATTTAACTCAATAAATAAATCACATAAAATATTTATTTATCTCAATAAATATTAAAATTAATTATAAAATCTCAATCGTTACAATCTTCCCTCCTTAAAAGGATTCTGTCCCCAGAATCACAAAAAAAAAAAAAAAAAAATCTCGTCTATTACATTCTTCCCTCCTTAAAAGGATTCTGTCCCTAGAATCAGTATATAAGGGGTTACACATAACTAAGCAAATAAATGCGGATAAGTCTTCATCATAACATCTTCGAGTTCCCACGTAGCTTCTTCAGTACTGTGGTTCCTCCAGATTACCTTAACAGAAGGTATCACTTTATTCCTAAGTACTTGTTCCTTTCTAGCAACTATTTGAACATGCATTTCTTCATATGATAAGTCTTTATCAAATAGCAAAGGTTCATATTCTATTACATGTTTATAATCGTGCTTGTAAGGTCTTAATACAGAAATATGAAAGACATTATGTATATTCTCGAGCTCCGGAGGTAATGCAATCTCGTAAGCAACCTCGCCCACCTTTCGTAGTACCTCAAAAGGTCCAATGAATCGGGGACTCAGCTTCCCCTTCTTACCGAATCGAATTTTCCCCTTCCAGGGAGATACTTTCAGGAACACGAAACCTCCTGGTAAGAATTCTCGGTTCTGTCGATGTAAATCGGCATACTTCTTTTGTCTGTCTTGAGCAGCAACTAATCTCGTTCTGATCAGCTTTACAATTTTGACGGTTTGTTGTACCAATTCTGGACCCAACAATTGACGTTCACCGACTTCATCCCAGCACAAAGGAGTTCTGCATTTTCTACCGTATAACGCTTCGTAAGGCGGCATGCCAATACTTGCATGATGACTATTGTTGTAGGCGAACTCCACCAATGGTAGATGATCCTCCCAGCTTCCTTTGAAGTCCATCACACAAGCTCTCAGCATATCCTCAAGTGTTTGAATCGTTCTTTCGCTCTGGCCATCGGTCTGAGGATGATACGCTGTACTCATTCGCAATTGCGTTCCCATACATTCTTGCAATCGCTTCCAGAAATTAGACGTAAAACGTGGATCTCTGTCAGACACAATCGACACCGGAACACCATGTCGAGAAATAATTTCCTTCACGTAGAGCTTCGCTAGTTTATCCAGGCTGTACTTGACCCTGATCGGCAGAAAGTGGGCTGACTTTGTCAGTCGATCCACTATAACCCATATTGCATCATATCCCTTATGAGTCGTTGGAAGTCCTACCACAAAATCCATCGTGATGTGCTCCCACTTCCACTCTGGAATTTCTAACGGTTGCAGCAAACCACTTGGTCTCTGGTGTTCTGCTTTGACTTTCTGACATGTTAAGCATTTCGCAACGCATTCAGCCACGTCCCTCTTCATATTCGGCCACCAGAAATGATGCCTGAGATCCTGGTACATCTTCGTACTCCCAGGGTGAATAGAATATCTAGAGCTATGAGCTTCGCTCAAAATCTCCTCTTTGACCTCTGGTACTGGCGGTACCCAGATTCTACCTTCAAATCGTAACAGTCCTTCATTATCGACCTTGAACTTGAACTCTTCGCCATCAATTAACCTCGTCCGAATCTTTTCACATTCTTCATCATGAAGTTGTGCTTCTTTCACTTTGTCTATTAAAGTAGAACCAATGGTTACTTGAAACAACATCTCATCCGATTCTTTCGAAAACTTCACTTCCAACTCCAATCTAGCCATCTTTTCTATTAACCGATCCTGATCAGTTAATACGTTCAGTTTCTCCCGACCTTTTCTGCTCAATGCGTCAGCAACAACGTTAGCTTTACCCGGATGGTAAAGTATCTCGCAATCATAGTCTTTAATCAGTTCCAACCATCTTCTTTGGCGCATGTTCAAATCCTTCTGGGTAAATATATACTTCAGACTCTTGTGATCTGTGTATATTTCACACTTCTCTCCATATAAGTAGTGCCTCCAAATCTTTAGGGCAAACACTACTGCCGCCAATTCTAGATCATGGGTCGGATACCTCTTCTCGTAATCCTTCAGCTGACGTGACGCATATGCAATGACTTTGCCGCTCTGCATCAATACACAGCCTAATCCTTTATGTGAGGCATCGCTATATACTACGAAATTCCCCGAACTATCCGGTAAAGACAATACAGGCGCAGTACTCAACCTCTTCTTTAGCTCTTGAAAACTCTCCTCACACTTCTCCGTCCAAACAAACTTAACTATTTTACGAGTCAAATTCGTCAATGGAGTTACGATTCTAGAAAAGTCTTGAATAAATCTTCGGTAATAACCAGCCAATCCTAAGAAACTTCTCACTTCAGACGGCGTCTTCGGCTGTTCCCAACTAATTACGGCCTCAACTTTCGACGGATCCACCGAAATACCATCCTTGTCGATCACGTGGCCAAGAAATTGCACACGTTCCAACCAGAATTCGCATTTTGAGAATTTAGCGTAAAGCTTTTCTCGTCTCAGTGCTTCTAAGGTTAGTCGTAAGTGTTTGGCATGCTCCTCCTCAGTCTTGGAATAAACCAGGATGTCATCTATGAACACTACCACGAACTTGTCCAAAAATGGCTTGAACACCCTGTTCATTAAGTCCATAAATGCAGCTGGGGCATTCGTAAGACCAAATGACATCACCAAGAAATCGTAATGACCATACCTAGTTCTAAAAGCCGTTTTCGGTATATCTTCCTTCCTCACCTTCAATTGATGAAACCCGCTTCTCAAATCGATTTTCGAGAAGTATTTCGCACCCTTCAGTTGATCAAACAAGTCATCGATCCTAAGTAAAGGATACATATTCTTGATCGTAACTTTATTAAACTCTCTATAATCAATGCAAAGACGCATCGACCCATCCTTTTTCTTTACGAATAAGACAGGCGCTCCCCACAGCGAAACGCTCGGTTGAATATACTTCTTGTCTAGCAGTTCTTGCAGTTGAATCATCAGTTCCTTCATCTCGACTGGAGCCATTCGGTACGGAGCCTTCGAAATCAGAGCAGTTCCCGACGCTAGATCGATCACGAACTCTGTCTCCCTATCTGGCGGAAGTCCTGGCAAATCACTTGGAAAAACGTCCACAAACTCCTTAACCACCGATATCTCCTCCACCTTCAGGCTTTCCTTATGCGAATCTACTATGTAGGCTAGATATCCTACACAGCCTTGCGTCAGAAGTTTCTTGGCTTGCATAACTGTCAGACAACTCGCTTGCCTAGGCGATTTGCTACCATAGAACACCAACTTCGACGGAGTCGTAAGGTTTACCGACTTCTTCTGACAGTCGATTATCGCCCCATGGTTGAACAACCAATCCATACCTAGTATGACGTCGAATTCCCCAAGTTTTATCGGAATCAAATCTACTCTAAGCTCCTGACCCTTAATGTCCAATCTACAGTTCTTATAAACGCTCCTAACAGGAATAACCTCCCTATTCGCAATCTCTATGTTCAAAGGGTAAATTAACTCCTCTACAGGTAAGTCTAGGGTTCTAGCAAAATCATCAGATATGAATGAGCAAGTAGCACCCGAATCAAATAATACATATGTATTTATCCTGTTGACCAGAATAATACCTGACACCACATCTTTTGATTGCACAGCATCCTGCACCGTCATATTGAATGTCCGTGCAGTGGGTCGAACAGCTTGCAATGGTGCAGCGATAGTAACGGTATTGCCGCTTCCATTCCCTCCGCTCCCTGTTGACCCTGCCGTCAGCTTCTTCGGGCAGTTGCGAGCCATGTGATCTTTGGATCCACATGTAAAGCAAGCTCCTTTCTTCGGTTTTGGGCAATTAGGCGCGATGTGGCCTTCCTGACCACAGTTGAAGCACACCCGCTTCCCCTTCATGCACACGCCAGTGTGATTCTTACCGCATGTAGCACATGCTTCGAACTTCCTCTTCTGCTGGCTTCCTTGCTGACTCCCAGCAGAGGTATTATCAAACCACTTCCTCTTCTGGTTCACAGTGCTGCTACCCCCAGACTTGGTTTCTACCTCATTCTTCTTCTTCTTATCTTGGTTGAACTTCGTCACCGCTTCGCTTCCTCCCTCAGCAAGTATGGCCTTCTCCAGCACCGATGCAAAGGTATTTAGCTGGAACATGGAAACCTTGCTGTAGAGCCAAGGCTTTAGTCCCCGCTCAAACCTTCTCGCTTTCCTAGCGTCAGTGCTGACCTGGTATGTAGCGAACCTGGCCAACTAGTTAAACTTAGCGGCATACTCAGACACCGTCATCCCTCCTTGCTTAAGTTCTAGGAACTGGACCTCCATCTGGTCCTGCGAACTCACTGGAAAATACATCTCGTAGAACATTTCCTTGAAACGTTCCCACGTGATGACTCCCTCTCCCTCTCGAGTCTTGTTAGCCTGCCACCAAAAGCTAACATCCGACTTCAACATGAAAGCCACGAACATTGTCTTTTGGTCTTCTCCTACCCTAGCCACGTCAAATACCTTCTCCATTTCCATAACCTATGTCTGAGCTTCGATAAGGTTAGTCGATCCTTTGAACTCAGGCGGTCCTACTGCCTTGAATTCCTTGAAAGTAGTATCCTGCACCTGCGGCTGATTCGTAAGAGCTCCTGTCAACAGGTTCACCAACTACTGAACCGAATTGGGATTCGTTCCCTCGTTATTGTTGTTGTTCGTCGAACCCTCGGGATTTTAACGTGTTACTCTTCTTCTAGGAGGCATTTTCTGTTAAGAAAATATTATTATTAGACCCTTTATTCAATTATTAAGTACTCCAGTTCATACTTAAACGTTCTAGACAACTCAGTGCACATAGAATACATAGCACGTCAATAAACTTCTTTTATTCATTAGTCGTAGTTTAAAAAACATGAACCAGATAGCATTTCTGCCATTTACATCACCCTTCCTGAACTGGAAAAGTTGCAGGATTATATTATTAACTCATCCCATTCTTATCTCAAATTATAGAATTTACTTTATTTAATACAAAAAGTAATACACAAATAAAAGCACTACTACTACTACTACTGCTACTACTACTATTACTGCTACTGCCTAGGCATATTAATACGTCGCATAGCCTCTCTACATTCCTCTTCCATTACCCGAAATATCGTTCTTCGGTCCACCACATACCACGGTAAACCTTGGAACTGAGCTGGGTAGTAGAAAATACGGTCCTGAGCTCTCTCTATCGCTGTATGGAATGCATATTCTGTTTCCCTCAGCTTGGCCATCTTGGCTTCAGCTTCATCTTCAGCTCGATCAGCTCGTTGATTAGCCCTCAAGCTTGACTCCTCAGCTCTAGCACGCTTCCTCGACTCCTCCTGGATGTCTTGCTTTAGCTTTGCCAATTCAAAATGAGCAGCATCTCTTTCAACGTCTATATGTATCAGGTTCCACTGTGCATCTCCCAGGTCACTTGCCATTTCCTCGATCGTCTCATCTCGTTGCTGGATAGTCTCCTCGAGATCTCCTACTCATCCATGAACTCCACGTTTCTATCGTAGACTGCCTCGTACATCTCAGCACTAGTAGAGTGAGGTGGGAATTCCTCTTCGGGATCCTCTTCCTCCTCTTCAGACTCGTCCTCGTCCTCATCCTCTGGAATAGGTGTCAGCTCACGCTCCTGACCAGCTACGGTGATCACTGGATATGGCTCTCTCCTAACCAGTTGCTCCCAGACAATATGTATGTCACGGGGCTCTTCCTCTCTAGGCACCTGAGGTACATCCTCTCTAGCCTGACTAGGTTCTCCCACGTTCGACATCCTGACAAAAGAATTTTAAAGTTCATTATTACGTGATAACGAATCGTCACTCTTCGAATACTATAATGTAAACACATAGGCACATAAGGTAGTTTATTATCTTTACCTAGCATCACTATCTTTTCGATCTTACCATAAGGCTACTACCTAAGGTTTTTTCCCACCTAAGGTTTCATAACCTACAGGTTTGATACCAACCTGTGACACCCCCAAATCCGGGTACTTCGTTTCCACATGATTTGGTGTTCACTTTCTAACTATAACAAACATCTACCCAATATATCTTAAAATAAATTACAACCTTTATTCAACTATTAATAAAATCTCCCTTAAAACAAGGGTTACAACCTTCTCCATATCAATCCCAGGGTTACTCTAACCTTGAAATGAATACAATAAAGTGCGGAAATAAAATATAACATTCAATTATTACAATCATTCTCAATTAAATAAAAATAAGTCTTCACTTGCTTTGCTTTCCCTTGCCCTTACTCGTAGACGGAGCATCAGCGTTATCAACCTTAACTGAAATTGTTATTTAATGCAAGAGTGAGCAAACCACAGCTCACTGGAGTTTAACAATAATATATACATGAAAGGAATTCTTAAAAAAAAGAATCTGAATAACTTAGCTTACTTCAACAATAAAGAATTGAATAATAATTCTCTATCAACATTAAAATTCGAATATAGAATTTGTCTGAGTGTCATAAGACCTTTGAACTCTTGTCCTAGGTTATAAATATTTCTATTTAAACCTTTAACAGTCAATAAGACTATGGACCTTAACTCGTACTTAGGGGGATCAGCCCTTCGTACCATGTATTGTGCACAAACATCTTAACGCTATGCGTAGTAACCTCCCCTAGTAAATAGGGTTGTTCAACTCAGTAATTTGAATTCAAGTCCGCACCAAAGAAAGTTTGGTTTGGATAAGCTTACAAGGGTAATTTAGAATTCACGTTCATCAACTAAGGATTAGTTGAATCGACTTCCAATAATTCATAAATAAAGAATTATGAATTAACATATGCTTTAGAATCAACTTAAAGCATTTAAAATAATAACTGGATCTTACTTGAACAATAAGTTAAGATCATTTTAATTAAATAAACAATTGTCTAATACAGAAATAGAAAAGGACATTCTTAACAAGAATATATGAACACAAGAAATTATACAAGATTAGGGTTTAGAAAACTTGCATAAAATTAACGAGTTTAAGGTTTAGAAGACTTGCCTCAAGCGCAAGCTACTTAACACAATTCACGTACTTTAATACTTCCTACACATATATATTCAATCACAATAACCTAAATTAGTTAACACGTAACTAATTCACATAAGTGGTTAACCCTCATGGTTAACTCACTCTAATAATAATAATCAACTATCACATAGTTAATTAAATCAATTATGTATTTAACTAAATTATAATTAAACAATTATAATTCAAACACTTAATCAAATTATAATTATAAACAAATTATAATAATTATAATCAATTAAACCACATCATGCATTTAATTACACAAATTATAATTAATCATGAAATTATCAATTTATAATCAATAATTAAACATGCATTTATTAAATTATAATTTAAATTAACATCTAATTGATTAAAATAAACCAACTTCTATACATTATAATTTCACAAAAATTAAAATTAAAATTAAACATTTACTCTTAATTATAATTAATAAATTATAATTAAGTAACTTATTGTACAATTAAACAATTATAGTTTATAATTTAAATACCATATTAGTTTTTTCAAAACTTTCTTTTTCTCGAATTATGAAATTATCAACTTCATGTTAACACATGTTATAGCAGCTAGATACATGCTCATTATCTTAGCAATAATGTAATGGAAACATAACAACACACTGCACACTTGACTAAAACTCACTGCCACTGCACTGTGCAAGGCGCAGCTGCGCAGCCACAGGCCTTGGCACCGGCGCAGCTGCGCAGGGTAAGGATCTGGGAAGGACAAGCGGCGCAACTGCGCTGCTCCTGGCCTTGCTGTCGGCGCAGCTGCGCAGCAACTCGGCCAGACGCAGACAGCCACGTTACTCTACTTCACCGATTAACCCATACAAGCCAACAAATAGATATTTACAGTAACTTAATTATTGTAAATCATACCTATGCAATTATACATATATATAACATGCTTCCACAACACAAAACCATTTAAACAATGATAATCACAAGTTTTAAAAATCCAATTTGGCCATTTTCATGAAAACTCATATATTTTCCA
Organism: Panax stipuleanatus; assembly: GCA_020205555.1. NCBI lineage: Eukaryota > Viridiplantae > Streptophyta > Magnoliopsida > Apiales > Araliaceae > Panax > Panax stipuleanatus. Next base: position 112,243,130 of record CM035120.1, read on the forward strand.
AAATAAGTCACTGTAATCAAATTCTTAAGCAATTCAACTTATAACACATGCTTTATTCTCATGATTCAAGGTAGTATCATAGAAAATTTTTAAACAACATACTAACATATACCAATTTCTCAATGTAAAATCACCCATAATATATAAACTCATGAAATTCCATATGAACTCATATAAACATGAATTTTCTGTTAAAATATATTTCTACAGTAATTTAATTTCTGAAAATCATTGATAACCATATAATTCACCATGAACAACACCACCTATATATATATATACCATCCATGTTTATGCTATTACATGAAAACTCAGTTTTCACAGAGAATAAAACATGAAACTTAAATCGAGTTTTGAAAATATGAAAGTAGAGATTATGGATTATCTTTCGGTGATAGGAGAAGAAAACAAAGATTCACTCTAGCCTTCACAAGCTTCTTCTTCCTTCTCTTCTTCTCCAACTCTTCTCTGCTTTCTCTTTTTCCTCTGCTCTTTTTTTTCTTCTTTGCTCTTAGTTTAGACTTAGGATTAATCTAACGTAGTATAGAACTAACGTAATATAATATAATACGCGTACTAACTAATACTAATTAGGCTAATTAATTTAGTAGTTACATAAGTTTCAAAATTCAAAAAGCCTTAAGGCTTTGTTTGGCCAAAACAACATTATTTTAAAAAATAGGTTATTATTACTAAGGCCATGTTTGGTAGAATAGATTTAAAACAAATGCAAAGCCTTGTTTGCTAAAAATTATTTAAAATCCTTTTTCTTTTATTTTAACAAATTATTTAATACATACTTTAATGTCACATTTTAATTAATTAAATATCAATCATCTAATTTAATCAATTAAAATATAACATCAATTAATCACATAAAATTGCCACATAATTATAATTACTCGCTAATTATAATCCATGTAACACTTCATCACATAATTCATCTAATTCAATTATCTCAATTAAATTAGAACTATAGTATAACATTAATATTAATTAAATAAATATTACACATTCTTTTAATTAGTATATAACACTTAATTAAATCACTCCATAAATCACATAATTTATTTATTTAACTCAATAAATAAATCACATAAAATATTTATTTATCTCAATAAATATTAAAATTAATTATAAAATCTCAATCGTTACAAATTTCCTTAAGATGACTTAAGGACCATTTTATCCCTTTCTAGTGATAGCATAATGATAATTTTACCCTTGATGTTAACTAATTGGCCAAATTAGTGTAGGGACTTTAATGTCATTTGATTAAGGCAAATTTAGCAATTAAAAATAAACCAAAAATGAAAGGATAATAAGGCCAAGTGGCCGGTTTTGAAGAGGAAGAAGATGGGGAGATATATATTAGATATACAAAATATATCTATACATTTTTTTATCAAACAAAAAAAAATCCATTTCCTTTCTCTTTCATCTATCTCTTCAAAATTGTAAAAGAAACTAGAGAGAAAGAGAGAGAGAGAGAAAGAGGTCACGGCTAGGAAAGGAGGAAGAAGAGGAAGTGATCAAGCATTCATGCACCCAAAGTCCATATCTTATTGTGGAAAGAAGAGAAGAATAGCCAACAAAGGAAGGTATAAAAAAATAAAAGTATTTCAAGTATTAGTTAAGGCTTTATGTAGTTGGTTATTCTTGTTTTGATCCATAAATTTTTATGTTCTTGTTGGTGAAAACCTTATGAAGAGGTTAGATGTTTATTTACGTTGTGTAACTTGGTCATGTATGTGTGATGTTATTGAAAGATTTGGATAAGGCAAGGCTAGTGAGATTTTCGGGAAAAAAAATTTAGTTGATATGTGGGATCCATGTGATTTTTTTGAAGATTCATTTTTGATATTTGAGATTTAATTGTTGCTTGTGCTAGAGCTATAAGTTATGAGTATAATCCCTTTTGAATGGCACAAAAATGTTAAGGAATGAATAAGTTATGGAATTTTTAGTAAAACACTTTCTAGTTGGAAAAACAAGAAAAAAAAGTTTCTGACCAGCCATTTTGGGGCTGTTTTTCGGAATCTAGACAGATCCAAATTGAGTGTTTGATAAATGGAAATTGTAGTTCGGGAAGTTACAAATCCAACGCCTTCGACGGAACTTAATTCCAAGTTGTAGATTTCATTTTACAAGCGTTTCCGTAAAGGACGCTAAATCTGAAAAATTATGGGCGAGAATGGCATAATCGTAAATAAGTGGAAGTGATTAATTATTAAAAATAATTATTTAAAGCCATTAAATGGTTAGCTAACTAATTACATACAAAATTAAATATAATTAATTATTTAATTATTATTTAAGTGATATTAAATGATAATTAAGTAAAGTTAGTATTAATAAAGTAACTAGTTATTATTTAATTGTGATTAAATAATAATTAGAGATTAACAAATTGATTAATTATTATTTAAATAATATTAAATGATGATTAAAGAATGTTTTAGTAAAGATTAAGTAGTAATAATGTAATTACTTAATTACATTAATATAAAAGGTTTTAATTATTTAATTAAAAATTAAATAATGAATAAAGACAAGTAATAATTAATTATTCTTAACTTTAATAAGAAAGAATAATTAAAGATTTATGAGATGAATTAATTATTTATTATTAGATAATAAATAAGGCCAAATGTTAATTAATTATTCTTTAAATGATAATAAAGAATAATTAAAAACTAATAAAGTAAATAAAATAATTATTTATTATTCAAGGATAAGAAATTAATTAATTAATATTAAATAATAATTAAAGACAAACAATAATTTGATTATTCATTATTTAGTTATCATTAAATAATGAATAGATCTAATTGGCTATTATTTATTAGTTAAATAATAACTAAAGGTAATTAATTAATTACTATTTAATTAATATTAAATGGTAATCAAATGAAGGTATAGATTAATATTATGATAATAAATTTATTTAATAATTATATTAAATAAATTATGTAAAAATGGTTTTAATGTTTTAAAAAATCATTTAAAAATGATTTAAAGGTTATAAAAAATATTTTAAGTTATAAAACATAACTTTTAATATTTTGTCATGAAATACATTAATATTTTAATATTAATGGCAGTTATTTAATAATAATTTTAAATATTTTAAAATTATTTAAAAGTGATATTAAGGTATTAAAAATGCTTTAAAATATTATAAATAACTTATAATATTATGACATGTATTTCATTAATATTTGAAATTAAATAAATATTAATGATAATGGAATATTGTGGTATTTAAATCATTTAAATATGATATTTTTGATTGAAAAATCATTATACATGATAATAATTATTTGAAAATTATTATGAGCTTGTGAAAAATATTTTAACTGATTAATAAATTATCTAAGTTAATATTATAGTGTTTAAGTAGAGTCTTATTAATATTAGGCTCGATAATTATCCGATTAGGCAATCGGGAGGTCGAAATAGTACCGAACTCAACTTAGACTGAAATAATTTGACTCGATACTATGTCTTATGTGTTCTGTTGACCGATAAGATTATGTGATAATGTGTTTAGGTTATTTTATAACTGTAATTAGCAATAGTTATTGCGATAATATTATTCTAATGTGGAGATTGGTATTATTAATATTAGGTCTTCCGATGAAGCTAAATCGACTGCGTAGCAGTAGTCGGCGATAAAGGCAAGTTTTTCTAACTTCATTTAAATTCTATATTAAATGCAAGTCATATATATTGATATACGAACTTGTTATAAACATTATTCGTGATATCTGTGATTTGAAGAGGGTTATGACTTATTGTTCAAGTATAACTAAACCATATGAGCTGTTATTTGCGTAAAATGTGTTTGATTTGATATCAAAGCATAAACTGTGGAAAAACCAATATTGTTTGGTGCATATATATATTGATACTTGTCCCGGGATTATATTGGCAGTCATACTGACCTTGGTTTACAGTTATGGGCAGTTATAACGCTAACCCTGGGCTTTCAATTACAGGCAGTTAAAAAATTACTGACCTTATTAAATTGGTAGGATGATATGCATACTCCTAGGATATGATTAGCCTGATCACCTATGAGATATTCGAACAGTAGCTCCTATAAGTCTTTGTGACTGTTAGAAGTGTGGTGTGGTTAACCGAATTAACCCGTGTTGCTAAGTCTATATGACTGACAGAAACTCGTACTATGAGATATCCAGTAGCTCCTATAAGTCGTTATGACTATTAGGAGTGTGGTGTGGTTAACCGAATTAACCCATATTGCTAAGTATATATGACTGACAGAAACTCGTAATATGCGGGTTTCAATATATATCTTGAAAATCTCTGAACTATATATGTTCATTCAATTCAGATTCAGTGTGAGTATAATATACAACTTGATTAAAACTTGCTGAGCTTTCTGTAGCTCATCCTTGCAATTATTCTTTTCCTTTGCAGCTTTAGTTGAAATGTCAAAGGTTCTGGAGATCAATAATATGGATGGAAGAACTCAGTCAATGTAAATTTATCTATATCCTCGGGAACTATACTCTGATGTAATAGTAAGTTGGGATTTATTTGTAAGCCAATTTAAGAATATATAATATTGTATTATCATCTTTAACAATTGCGTATTTTTTACCTTTCTAGAACATAAGAAGAAATACAGTATCTATATGAACTATACATCTGAATTGGGAGTATTAAAAGATATTGTGTTTCTCTGATGCACTGAGGTCGGTCGCACCCCTCAGATTCCAAGAACGACCCTAACATTAATACTACGAATGTCAGATAGATGGGAATTATTGATATGAAAGAAATATCCGTGAGATTATAAACCTATTCATCCAAGTGAGGGTATCCCAACAAAGTAAATGTTCTGACGAGAACTACTGTTCGTTGTGGAATACTATGAATCTTGGATTGATAGGAATTATTATCTTATGAAATATTTACGTGAGCACCAAATCTGCTACAGGGATTGTAGAGAATTTGGGGGCGTCACATTGAATACATGTAACCATGCGTATTGAAGGAGGTTTAACATCATTATGTGATTTAGTGATTTCATAGTTAGTCTCTTGTTGCATGAACTCACTTAGCTTTGAATGAATGGAAATTTTTGAATAAAGCTATAAAGTGTGAAAACAACTTAAAGAAAACACAAAAGGCACCAAATCTGGACCAAGACCTCTTAACGTGTGTTTATGTTATGTGTTAGTACCATGCATGCTAAGAAATGAGATGGAACCCGAAATCAAAAGGCCAATTCTGGACTGACCAGGGAAGGGCGCAGCTGCGCCCATCCTAAGACCAACTGCAGCGCAGCTGCGCCACAGGGCAAGTTTGCCTGACTATTTTATATATGATCTAAACCTTAAAGCATTTGTGTATAAATGTCTTAAAGCTATAATACTAGACTCAAGTGATGTTTTAAGTATGCAAACATGTAATGGTTATATTGAAACCAAAGTTGACATTTTTGTTAAGGTTTGAGAAACGCAAGAATAATGTGGATCATGTATCTATGACTTTTAAATATATGTATCGAACACATAGCTAGTCAAGTGTTTGATAAGGGTTTATGAATATTGATGTCAAGTATGTGTGACTAAGGTATACCTATACATACATAGTTATCCTAAGAGTATGATAAGAAAGTAAAATGAAGGTTTTACAAACCAAGTTAGAAAAAGATGTAACCTTTATTATTACATTAAGAATGTATGGATGCATATGACTGATGGGCATGACTCCATAATTGTATAATTATGTAGGAATACACGAAGTGCAGATAGCTATAAGCAGTTAAGTTGTAGTTGATAAACTACGCGCCAAGCAAGTCTTTTAGTTCCTATTTGATATATGAATTCGAAAACTGTTAGTTGATCTATATTATGCTATGAGAATGGTGATGTATATATATGAAATGCATATGAGATATGTATGAAATTTAAAAGTTGATCTTTGATAATATGCTTGTGAAGTAAATCTCTATGCCCTGTTATGTGAGAACTAACATGCGTAGTAAATATTAATTAATTATGAATGCATGAACTGAGTATGTTATTATACGCTATGTGATGCATGAAAACTGTTAGAATTGCTGAGCTGTCGAGCTCACTCTTGCAAATAACCATTTTTGCAAGTTAAGGACTCACGATAAAGATTACGTGCTACTTGATTGATAGAGTTCAATAGTATCGAAGGAGATTGATTGATTTATTTAAATATATGCTCTTGAACCATGTTTAGGTTCTAGGAGATGTAAATGATAGTAGTTTACGATGTTTAATACATGTCGAATTGTAAAGTCGTACTATCGATATATAGAGGATATCGAATCGAGATGTAAAATCTTATACAGTAATTTGAATAAAGTGAATCATAACATAGTTTGATTCAAGGTTATGTAATTGATTCAAAGTTATGAAATCAATAAAAGGTTTTATTCAAAGGATATAGAAAAGTTTAAATTATTTTGCATTTTTATAACATCGAATATGATGAAAAGACGGGAATGGTAAATGACCAATATTATAACTTATAAAATTTTAGGGTCATTATACAAGATCCTAGAAATGAAAGGAAATTATATTCTAATTGTAATAAAGCAAAATTATATTCATTAAGTTATGAATAAAAGATATAAATTGTTTGACGATAGTAGTATCGTGGCGGACCGGATCCGAGGTTCGAAGGGACCCGATTTGGGGGCGTCACAGGTTGGTATCAAAGCTGTAGGTTATAAATTTTAGATAAGAGTACCATAGGCTATAACCTGAGAGAGAGAAAGATAAAAATTTAAATATATATAAGTGAAGATTCAAAGAAGAATTTTGAAGTATCTAGAGAATGAGAATTCAGGAGTTTCCTAGCTTTCTCTCCCTTTGATCAAATAGTATATTAAATCTACACCTTCTTTTCAGATCTGTCGAAGAGAGATGCTAGATATAGGTGTTGATTAATAAACCCAAGTGGTAGAACTCGAAAATCACGTGTCTAACATTCGTGGTGTGGGTTTTAATCAAAACAGTCCACGTAGTGGACAAAAAAATTTTAAAAGCTCTCTAATCAGTCTGCCAAGAGGGCAGTTTCGTCCATTTTTTGTGCTTTAAAAATTCGAATTTTTTTTTAAAATTTAATATCAAAGGTTAGGTAGGTACTGTAAAAATTTGAGAATTTTTGGCCATACGGTTTGAGAGTTATGCATTTTACGGCGAAGAACTATTTTTAAAAATCTATCCAAATAACTCTCTGTGTGTGAGTCCAAAAATTATAAAAATTTTACTGAAAGTACATGTATATAACAGAAGCTTACCCTAAAAATTTCAAAATTTTTGGAGATGAATTCGATTTATGAAAAATCTGACAGTATTTGGTAATTATGTACTATTTAAAAATAGTAAATGAATTTTAAAAATTTCCAAAAATATATATTTTCATGAGGGGATTATATGCAATTGCTTTCCAGAAAAGAAATGATTTTGGAGATGATTTACTATTTTTCTTATAAATGATGGTATATGGATAAATGAAATAAAGTAAATATATGATGTAAAAATTATGGAAAATATGATTTTACGACTTGAGACCCTTAAGCATGATCTATGAAGATTTTTGTTGAGGGTTTCGGTCAGTTGGGAAGAGTTGTTATGTGTATGGTGTTTTAGAATGATTAAAGGAATTAATTAATAAAAGATAAATAATTAAAATAAATTGTTTATTTATTTATTAAATGATATAAAATATTTTTCATATTGAATTAAAATATTATTAGTAATATTTGACTTAAATATTATTAAAAAGTTAATAACATTAGTTTAAAATATTATTACATAATTAATAATATTAAACGAGAAATTAAAATGAGAGAATTAAGTTATTTTAAATATAGTCGTTGAATTAAGTATTCAAGGGACTATATTATGATTGTAGTAGATTGAAATGAGAAGTCAGGATACTGAAATGGATTCAGGGTTGCTGAAACGATTTCGGTTTACTAAGTTGATTTTGGTCTGCTGAAATTATGATTTCAGAATACTGAAATGTAATTTGGTTTACTGAAATGGAATTTCAGTTTACTGAAACGTTATCTAGTTTACTAAGATAACATATAAAGAAAAAACTTATAAGTATAAGTTATGATATGATGAAAAGATTATCAAAGGATAATAGTATTACTAAGACTATAATGTAATGTCTAATACTTAACTATGTGATTGAATGTTAGACAAGTTAAGATAAGATAATAAGATTATAAGTGAGTTATGCTATGACTAATTGAAAGATCAATTATAGGTCTTTTCTCTAAAGGAATTAAAGTAAATTCCATAACAGTAGACTACGATTGAGGCAAGTTCTCTAACTCAAACTTGAGTTATATTCCAAAGCATGTTAGTGAATAGTTTTTTATGGTTATTCACATCCTTACTGATTGTTGCTAAATCGCACTTTGTGCAATTGAATTCATGTTCTATTATTATTGAACCGTGAATTGTTTAAAGTTCTTTCATTCATGAACTATTTATGATATGAATCTATGCTAGTTGTATCAGCTAGATCAATCATGTTTAAATTTGTTAATTCAAATATGTTTTAAAAGCGGTGCCTAACCAATTGAAATGGTAAGGACTCTTGACTAAGAAAAAGAATAATTTTACTAAAGCATTATTGGAAAATAATTGTTGCTAGTATATTGAGTGATTATGCATATTTCACCGGGTATGAAAGGCTGATCTCCTTGATTACCAAACTTTATTAAAAGGACCAGTTTAAATACTGACAACCTTAGTATATGTTCGTGGTTATTCTAAACCACTCAACATCTGATATTCAATTATTCGAATATTCAGTTATTGAAATTAATTCATGTTCTTTCACTATCCATTTATCTGATTGAACTTTGAAAGTTAAATTCTTTTCTAATCATGATATATCTCTTTCATAATTAAACTTGCTAAGCAAATTAGTTGCTTACTCTTGCTATATCATGACATTTATTTCAGCTAAGCCTGAAAGTTCAAGTAAGAAAGACAAGGGCAAGGGCAAGGTCCAAGAGTAGTTAATATAAATGTTTATGTATCATGAGATACTATGTTTGATGGTTCTGGAAACCTTTTGTAGTATTATATGTAACTAAGGTATGTTTAAATTAAGGTAATAGACCTTGGGATATGTTTGTAAGACTTTAATGTAATGAACAATATATGTTTATTATTCCGCAATAGTTTATAGAATGCTTATGGTGATAATGTACCGTGAGCACTGAATCTGAGGTTAGAGAACCCGGATTTAGGGGCGTTACAGGTTGGTATCAGAGCTGTAGGTTATAAACATTAGGATGCAAAACCTAGGTTATAACCTTAGAAGAAAACTCGTATAGAGTATGCTAAGAGGTGGATTGTGGAGATTCATCTAGTATAGATTGTACATAATAATATATTATTTCATTTTATCAATGAATATATTTTATTGTGATACTGATGTTGTGTTTGTTTGGTTAGAGGATGCCTGAGGAAGGACAAGGTAGCCATACAGTTGAGCAAGAGACGATAGATCAGGTAGAGGATCAAGCTTATAATGATGAGAATGACGAGTATATAATGGGGGACTTGTTCAAAGAGAACATAGCGCTGGAGAATAGAGTAACACAGTTGGAGCAGGAGAACGCCACTCATCAGTTTACTGAAACTCAATACAAGGAGTTGGCATACCAGGCTCAGTCAGAGCTTGCTGAGATGAAGATACAGTTACAGGAACAGACGACCTCGGCTCAGCAGATGGTCACTATGAATGCTGAGCTGAGGGAGAGACTAGAACAAGAAGAGGTAAAGCTTGGAGTGTTAAGAGTTGAGCATGAGGCAATGAGATTTGAGTTTGATCTGGAGATTGTAGATAAGATCAGGATTAAGCAGGCATGGATTAGAGCAGCGAATATGGTGGACTAGCTAGAGTTACTTCTGGAAGAGAAGGAAATCAGACTAGAGTCTTTGGGACGGGCCTTAGATGCAGCATATGTGAGTCCCAAGGTTGGTCAGTGAGGTCGCGTTTCAAGATCGACGAGTCTAACCGTTTGGTGCGACGTCGTTGGATGGGAGATGCACTGCATGAGCAGGAGCATGCCCAAGGGGTACTTGATAGCCAGTGAGGTGTTGGTTGGTAGTGATGTATATAGATGCAATAGTACCCTTTTTGTTTAGCAGGGTTAGATTATATGTGATGTAAACCTCTAGCTGTGAGAGGTTGTATGTAAATATGATGTATCCTCATCTTAGTTGTGTAGGGGAGTATATATTTTGGTAGATCCCATTTCTGGATGTTAAGAATGGGATAGTTAGTATTTATAGAAATATGTAAGGCATGTGTACGACACTAAAAATTTGGTATATGAATATAAATGCGGTATTATGACTAAATGTTTGATTAAGTAGATAAGTCTTGAGAATGAAGATAGTAAGTTATCTCTGTGATAATTGAAAGTTTATTAAAACTGAAAAGGTCATTTTAGGAAGCTGAAAAGAATATTTCAGCAAACTGAAATGGATGGTTTAGCAAGTTGAACATGATGATAATGTGATTATTAAAGTTTACATTACATGTTGTATTTTAAATACTTATAACATATAATGAAACTCGAAGTTATAATGTAAGATTTTGTTTAAACCAGATAATGCCGCCAAGACGCCAAAACCATAACCACCGTAACCAGAGGGAGGAACGTTCTGTGAATAATGAAAGAGAGCTAGCTGACCCAATGCAAAACTTTGCAAATATGATAGCCCAAGCTATGCGAACTCGTGCACCTGCAGTAAGGAATCAAGTGAATAATAGATTAGCAAATTTTAAAGATTTTAAGGCAGTAGAACCGCCAGAATTCAGCGAAACCACAGACCCCATAGAAGCCCAGACAAGGGTGAAAGAGATGGAAAAGGCCTTTATTATTGCTAAGGTAGCCGAAGAGCAAAAGACGGCTTTTGCTACCTACTTGATGAAAGGGGAAGCTAATTACTGGTGGGAGTCGAACCAAGCTAGAGCCGGAAAGGGAAGTAGTCGCGTGGGCAAGATTTAAGGAGTTGTTCTTAGAAAACTATTTCTCAGATGGCATGCAAGCCAGGATGGAGGTGAAGTTTTTGGAATTGAAGCAAGAGAACATGATGGTTGCCGAATATGCAGCAAAATTCAATGAGTTAGCCAGATTCGCACCTCATCAAGTGGATACAGAAGTTCGAAAGGCGCATAGGTTTGAAAATTGGCTGAAGCCGTGGATACACAGCAAAGTCGCAGTGCTACAAATTGCTACATTTTCAGCACTATTAGAAAAGGCTATCATTGCAGAAGGTAGTAGTGAGGCAATATCTAGATTCAACCGAGAGAAGAATAAGAAAAAGATTGAAGGTGGACATCAGGGTGCCAGCAGTGGTGGCAGTAATAGTAAGAAACGCAAGTGGAACAGTGGCAATGAATCGGGAACTCAACAAGGGAGTACACCACAAAAGAAGCCAGCATGTGTAAAGTGTGGAAAGAATCACTCTAGGGAGTGTATGAAGGGAAAGAATGTTTGTTATAACTGCGGCCAGGAAGGACATATCTCACCAAATTATCCTAAACCAAAGAAAGGAGGTTGCTTTTCTTGTGGGGGGAACGAGACATCAGTTTAAGGATTGTCCATTTAAGAAGAATACTGACGGAGGAAGTGGAAACAAGAGCAGTACCCCAAAGTTAACAATTGAAGGGCCAACACAGCAGAGCAAGCCGATAGCCCGAACTTTCAACATAACTGTGCAAGACGCAATGGCATCAAAAGAGGTGGTGTTAGGTATAATCCCGATCAATAATATAAATGCATATGTATTATTTAATTCGGGAGCTACCTGTTCATTTGTGTCTGATGAATTTTCTAGAAGATTAAACTTACCCTGTGAAAAGTTAAAGAACCCAATGAATATAGAATTTGCAAACAAAGAAGTGATCCCTGTAGAGTTTGTCCATAACAATTGTGGTGTGGAAATAAGGGGACATAAGTTAAGTGTGAATTTGATTCTGATACGCTTAGGAGAATTTAATGTTATCTTAGGGATGGATTGGTTGTTTAACCTATGAGGCAGTTATAGATTGCCAGAAGAAGAGTATACTCCTTAAGACACCAAATAAGTCTAAGGTGGTATTTTATGGTAGCAAGTCGCCAAGACAAACAAGTTGTCTAACGATGATGCAGGCCAGGAGGATGTTACGAAAAGAATGTGAAGGTTATTTGGCTCATGTAGTGGATACACGGGTTGTGAATTCGAACATGGGGCAGATACCTATAGTTAATGAGTTTGGGAATGTCTTTCCAGAAGAACTTCTGGGACTTCCGCCAGACAGAGAGATAGAGTTTGTGATTGATTTAGTACCGAGGACAGCGTCGATATCGAAAGCACCGTATCGAATGGCTCCGGTAGAAATGAAAGAGTTGATGATCTAGCTACAAGAGTTGTTGGACAAGAAGTAAATCCAACCTAGTGTATCTCCATGGGGAGCACCGGTGTTGTTTGTAAAGAAGAAAGATGGTTCGCTGAGGTTGTGTATGGGTTATAGAGAGTTGAATAAGGTGAAAATCAAGAACAAATATCCGTTACCGAGAATAGACGATCTGTTTGATCAACTTAAAGGCGCGAGATGTTTTTCTAAGATTAACTTAAGGACTGGTTACCATCAGTTGAAAGTAAGGACGGAGGATGTACCAAAGACAGCATTTAGAACTCGTTACGGCCATTATGAGTTCCTAGTGATCTCGTTTGGACTGACGAACGCACCAGCTGCTTTTATGGACTTAATGAACAGAGTATTTAAACCATACTTCGATAAATTTGTGGTTGTGTTCATTGACGACATTTTGGATCGGTAAAACTCATCATAGATCGAACCATGTCCAACAATTTTTAATTTCTCCTTTCAGATACTCCATTTAACTGTGGTGTACCTGGTGGAGTCCATTGTGAGATTATACCATTTTCTTTGAGACAATCGAGAAACTTACCGCTTAAGTATTCACCACCTCGATCTGATCGAAGAATCTTAATACTTTTGCCGGATTGTTTCTCTATTTCACTTCTGAACTCTTTGAACTTTTCAAATATTCAAATTTCTATTTCATTAAATACACATATTCATATCTTGAGTGATCATCAGTGAACGTAATAAAATAAGAATACCCTCCCCGTACATTCGTTGTCAAAGGTCCACAAACGTCTATGTGATCCAACGCTAACAACTATGTAACACTTTCTCCTTTTCCACTAAAAGGAGATTTAGTCATTTTACTTATGAGACAAGATTCACAAGTTGGATATGATTTAAAATCGGATAGCTCCAAGAGCCCATCCTTATGCAACTTGGATAATCTTGTTTCATTGATATTACCGAGTCTACAGTGCCATATATAGGTATAATTAACATCATCTCTTTTCCTTTTCTTAGTTTGTTATTTGAAGTATATTTTCATGCAAGTCAAGTATATAAAGTCCATTTCGCAGATTACCAACATCATATAAAACATTGTCTTTATAAATAGAACAACTATTGTTCTTTATTATAATGTCATATTCTTCCATATCTAATACGGATATAGAAATAATGTTTATAATGATATTCGAAACAAAATAACAATTATTTAAATAAATAGACTTACCCGTAGGCAGTGCTAAACAATAAGTGCCTACAGCTAATGTAGCAACCTTTGCTCCATTTCCCACTCGTAGGACGATCTCATCCTTGTCCAGCTTTCTACTTCTGACCAGTCCCTGCACAGTATTATATATGTGAGAACCATAGCCAATATCCAATACTCAAGTAGAATTTTGACTTTCTGAAAAATTAATTTCAATCATGAACAAACCTTGATTAAAAGTCGAAGCTTCTCCAAGCTTCTTCTCTGCTAGAAACTTCTTGCAATTCCTCTTCCAGTGACCCGGCTCGTTGCAATGGAAGCACATTCATTTGCTAGCTGGATCAGGTTTCTTTTGTTCTTTTATGTTCACCTTGCCCTTAGCCTTCTTATATTTCTTCTTTTCAGAAGATACCTTGGGCTTCTTCCTTTTCTTAGAAGAATCCACCATTAAGATATGGTTCTTCTTGAATGGAAAGTGACCTTCTGCAGTTTTCAACATGTTAAGTAATTCAGGCAAGCTGACATCTAACTTATTCATGTGAAAATTAACAATGAACTGCGAGAAGGTCTCAGGGAGTGACTGCAAGACTAAGTCTTGACTCAACTCCCCATCCATGACGAACCCAAGCTGTCCGAGGTGTTCAATCAGATTGATCACCCGAAGGACATGAGTCTCAACGGCAGTGCACTCAGTCATCTGAGATCGGAAGAGCTCCTTAGATATCTCATATCTTGCAGTCCTACTTTGTTCACCATACAACTACTTGAGGTGAAGCAATATAGTAGGAGTATCTATATTTTTATGCTGACGCTGAAGCTCGTTATTTATGGATGCGAGCATGATGCATTGAGCCACAGATGCATCATCTTGCCACTTTACAATAGTGGCAGTATCTTCCTCAGAGGCTATTTCTAGAATAATTTTAGGGATAAGTTAATTTAGGACATAAGAAATCTTTTCAGCAATGAGAACTATTCTCAGATTCCTTAACCAGTCCGTGTAATTCTGTCCGGTCAGTTTGTTAGCATCAAGTATGCTACGCAATGAAATTAGTGATTTTGACATTTTTAAATTTTTGCATGTGAAAAGAAAACATTTTAGCAAACAATCATTTAATTAATCATTTTATCAAGTATGCTCCGCAAAGATTTGCTAGTGAGATTAAGGATCCCATTTCAAATGTATATAGCCTTATGTGTGCACAACAAACGATATATAAATAAATAGGTAGACAACTCTTGTCAATCACATCAACATATGACTCCTTGTATTCTGCCTCTTAGATCATAATGGTCAAGTTTGTGCACATCCAAACTAAAATGATTTAAGTTAAGTCCAACCTAGCACTCCATATATTCAAAAAAAAAATTATTGTCCTTGTGTGTGCACAACAAAATAATATTGTTCAATTTTCTTTATAAGCATCAAATGTGATTAAATTAATATCTTTAATACGCAATACTTTCCTTGTGTGTGCACAACAAACTCGTATTAAATGTTTAATACTCTATTAATTTATCATGCTAGAAGGCGACGTTTGATATTCCAAATATCTTTGAACGCTTTAGACTTAATATAATTTCTTTGAGGGGTTTGTTATTATTTGTCTCATCTTGTTTAGCGCGCATGCACATATATATATAAAATACGCGTCATTTTATTAAACATGCGAAGCATGTTTGCATAAAATATAATATATATTATAATTAGCATGCACATATAGAATACTATATTCTACTCGGATTGATTATGGACTTTTATTCTAGTTTGGTTCACTAGAGCCACCAAGTGAATCAAAAGATCAAAAATAGGAGTGCAGGAATTTAAATTTAAACATAACTATTACATTTAAACCCGGGCTCCATACAAACGGGTCTTCACGCGCTCCTTGCTCCTTGGTCTCCAATTTCTTCAAGAAAATTTTAACTATTTCTATTACATAAACTATTTTAATAAATAGAAACCTTGATCAGCAGTCAAGGGGAAGTATATAGGAGGGAGATAGAATTTTACATCAAGAAAAATCAGAGAAGACGAGGCACGCATACCCCATTTAATAAAACTCATACATTCAAGCATTCAACTAAAATAAAATCCAATCACATTGGTCAATAGTCCATAATCAACCCCATTTATTTTCATACACATCAACATATGCATTAATAAATAATCATTCATCTCATGAATAATAAAACCATTCCATATATAGATCGATGTCATTTAATGGACAAACATTTTGCTAAATTTTAGTTTTGAAACAAAATAAACTCTTTTATTTTAATCAAAAACCAAATCCAAATTAAACTCCTTTAATTTTTAGTAATCTGAAATCATATTTCAGATAAAATAAACATCTTTATTTTAAACTTTTATCAATTGAATAAACCATTTACTTAATTGAAGAAAAATAAAAAATTTCAGAATCTGCAGAGTGGCGAGCCCGCGCCCAGAATGAACTGGGATGCGGTGCAACCGTGCTGTGCACTGATTCTGTTTTGCAGACGGTGCGCCCGCGCCAGAATGAACTGGGATGCGGCGCGGCAGGCTATTCATCGTAGAATATGCAGGATTCAATTTTTGTCCAAAAAATTCGATTCAATCTTACATCAATTCATACATGGAATGCAACGACCCCAAAATCAGGACTATTTCTCTTCCCGATCTTGTGCGTTAATATTATCTCATAAGCTACTAAACTCCCAACGAATGAAGTTTAGCAATAAAATTCATATAATTACATAACTTTGATTAAACTCAAAATTAAATAAGTAATTATACCTTTTTCTCCTTAACTTCAATAAATCCAAGCTTTAATCTTCTCATATATCCTAATCTTTGGTTCCAATTTAGCTAAGGCTCCCTTAAGCACACAATTCCTTCACTTTACCATTTTTGGAAAAAAATTAAAATTCAAGCATTAAGGGAGAGAGAGAGAGGCTTCGGATATGGAAGAGAAAATGAGAGAGACTTCTATTTATTTTTCCCAAGTCAAAACTTAGTGCCCAAGCTTGGTTATTGAGTAGCTATTACTCTTCTTTTCTTCTTCCCACACACGGCTAGGAGATAAAATTGGCTTGCAAATTGAGTATCCTTTACACTTCTTCCTCTCCTTCTTCTACACACTTTGAAAAATAAATGGCAAGACTTGGAAGCTAAGTTTGTAATAGTAACTTGGGTAATTAGGAATTAATCCCATTTGCTTGATTAACTAAACCACCCAAGTATGCTTTTAATCTCTTCATTGAATAATGACATTATCCACTAATTAGCAACTAGGTTTTGACCTTCCAAGTTACTAATTCACCATCTTAAATAATTTCATCCAATAGGAATCATATAATTATATAACCTATCTTGTTATATAAATTACATATTCCCAAAATAAAACATAACATACCTTATCTACATATTTATTTTATAAATAAATATGCAACACATAATTTTTCATGCAAATATAAATATTTGCTTACTTAAGATATTATAATATAATATTCTTGCCTTATTGACATAAATTTATTTAAGAATTTATTCTAATATCCTTAGATAAAGTATATATAAATATTATATACTTAAACCACCTTCTTCATTCTTTAACAAATTGTTCATCATGATTTTATTTCTTCACATAATAAATATATACAAAATAACTATATATATTTATCACCTTGCAAATAGTCCATGTAATGCACCCACATCACATAAAGAAAATAAATAATAAATTTATTCTCTCACATTATAAATTATTTATATCAATTTATTAAAATAATATTCTCTCTTTATTAAAATAATTCAATGACAGAATTTATTTTAATATCATTTATTTAAAGTATACCATATTATTTGTATACTTAACTAATTATTTTCTTTAATAAATTGCTCCTACAATTTATGTACAAGTAATAAATATATACTTCTAATATATTTATTAACATAAACATCACATATTGCATAGTTCTTACTCACATATGCAATAATATCCCATAACATATCATTTAATAAGAATTTTATTTATTAAATTTTTATTTTAATAATTCTCAAAAATTCAGGTTCTTACATAGAAACATAAAATTGATAATTAGCACAAAGTTATGCTCTGATACCATTGTTGGGTTTATATGTTACGCATACATGCAATCAAATTACACAATTAAGGGCGGAAGCGCGATAAATTAGGTTTTAAAATTTTATACAACCCCTCACCATGATCATGTTTTGTGCTCAATTATCAATAATAGAAAAGTAAGGATAAATCAAAATCATACCCTTGTAAAAACTAGCTTCCACAGGTACGAGTTCAACTCCTTGCTCTTCGTGATCTCCTTGAATCTCCTGTATTGGTTCTTTCCTTTGATCAACGTTAGCCACCCAAGTGTTTGGTTTCTAGAGGTGATCCACCAAAGAAGATGAATTGCTCAAGAAGATGGGTGGTTGGCTAAACCTTATTTTCTATTCTCTATAGAAAAAGAAATACTCTCCAACTCTTGGAATTACGTGTATCACATATCTGATATAAGACTTCTTTTATATAGATATTAGTCAACCCTACTAATCTAATTAGAATTGGGTTTCATTTAATTAATTAATTAAACTCTTTTAATTAATTAGGCTTCCCAACATATTGGGATTAATTAATTAAACTCCTTTAATTAATTTGCCTCTTAATCTCATTAGGAATAAGTGAGAGTACTAATATTAAATTAATTCTTAAACTCCTTTAGAATTAAAATAATAATAATTGTAATAATATTAATAAAACTCCTCTTATTAATTTATATTTAATATTTTCAAAATATTAAATAATAAACATTAAGCTATTTAATTTATTCTATCATCATAGATTAAATTAATTACACTTAATGCATTATTACGATTATGCCATTACCTTCTTAAATAATTATTCTTCATTTTATGGTGTGACCCTTTAGGTTCTCCATATTAAACCGGTTGTGAATAAATCAATTAGAACAATTTTAATCTTATTTAAATAAATAAATTAAACTAATAATTTATTTAAATAAATAATATTTATTCTACAATAGGGATAAGCCTCCATAGCGATCAACGACTTTCCAATAATATAGATTTTAACATTAATCATAAAAGAACATGTGAGTTAATAGTTACCGTACACTTCAATTCTTCCACCATACAATGTTTCAATTAAATATAAGACATGAATTTTTTGTCAAGTCTTATTTTATTTAATTATATGTATTTCGATTAGAAAATACACAACTCCAAATAATGCAAATTAAAAACTGGGTTGTCAATTATCATTTAACAAATCACATATGACATATCTCTTCTTTTACTAGAAGTGGTAGATTCTTTATTGATCATTCATTATCTCTATATGTAACTCATTATACCCAAGCATACCCTTTGATATACCCTAAGATTCTTAAGGAATAAGTCAAAGTATAATTCATTACACACAAGATACTATGATGATCTCAAGTCCAAGGACCACTTGTACTACTATCACATTAAGAATTTCTATTGACAGGTGAGTAAAACTCCATTAGATATTCCATAGCGAGTCACGTTCAGTGAACTTATTCTCCAATAAGCATCTATATATTTGTTTTAGTGTCTCCACACAAATGATCATGAGATCAATCATCCTCATCCAATGAGCAAGCAACATATGTACCAATCTATCCGGATTTACTAATTCCCTTTTTAGTAATCCCACGATTGGGAACTATTTTAGTTTTAAGCTTTCTAAGAATTTAGATCTCATTAGCATGATCAACATCATGATTCTAAAAGCATTGCTTAAAACTATAGGTTATTTATATATTATAAAAACAACATCATATAAATAATTCAATGCCTTTAATAAGTGAATACTTTTATTAATAAATAAATAAGATCGTTACAAAGTATATGCTTTATCATCATACATGATTGGCTTGTATGCATACTACTTTCACTTGCAGTCATGAAATCTCATTTTGTGATTTCTATTAGGATGAGCATGCTAGTCTGACTTGAATCTAGTTATAAATGTTCCTGACATGCTAAACATAAGTAACTTATAAATGTATGAGTGTAACATGTGATCCAAAGCCCTTTGCATGATATGAATTACGTGAGCTTAAATTCTAAAAGAAACATAACGTTCAAAAATGAAACTTGACGGACTTGGTATACTTTAATTTATGACCTTAAGCATGCTTATATGGCTTGGTTTGGTATATAATAGCATGATATATGAATCCGAAGTGTCTTGCATGTTTAGTTGATTTAACATGAGATTTTCAAGAAAAGTTTAGGAGTTTGAAAACTAACTTTGTTGATAACGACCCTATGTTGCATTCTGAAATTTATGACTATCATGATAAGATATTTTATGCATCTAGACATGATTGACATGTACACCTATCTAGCTAAGTATGTTGCGAACTAGTCAAGCATAGTTTCAAATGAGTTCTAAAGAAGTAAAACTATGCTAATTTGGAATACATGAGTAGAATAACTTAAGCATGTATGTTTAAGATTTATTAACCTCATTATGTGGTATAATGGTTAAACATGAGAAGTCTTTTGAGAATGAAACTCATTAGGCCTTGTAAAATGAAAAGTTGATATAAAACTATGTAGGTTAGAGGTAAACTTAAAGTAAGACGGGAACCAAACCAAATCATAAACCTCATAACATGTATGTTCTGCATGTATCATCATCAAGGTATGCTAGTAAGTGGGCTAGGTTCATGCAGGCTTAATGCAGTACTGGTTTGGACAGGGAGTAGCGCGGTCACGCCACTCCCTAGTCTAAATCCAGCGCGGTCATGTCGCCCTGCAGTGTGAGCAGTTTATGTTATTTGTAATCTGAAACTTGATGCATGCTTATATTGATATCCTAAAACTGCAATACATGATCAATAGGATGTTCAAGTGTTAATGTATATGTTGACTATAGGAAACTAAGAATTGATAAGTGTTTCTAAAACTTTCAAAACGCTAAGTCAACGACGATTACAAAGCTATGTTGTTTGATTACGTAGTAACATGTAAACTAATTATGTAATATGTGTAACGGAATACATGTAGGATCGTCAGCTTAAGTATATCAAGTTGGCATAACTAATGTGTATATATATATACATAAATAGGATACTATAAGACCTCGCGGTGATGTTGGGACAACCCAAAAATTTATAAGATCTTAAATGAATAAAATAAAGGTTATAGGATAAAACCTAGATAGGAATTTGAGGATTTATTAAAAAATTTAAGTAAAACCTAGATGGTTTACTATTTGAATGAGAATAGAGAAAATATGGGTTACAAAATTTCTAAACCCTAGAAATGGAGTTATATATATTTGAAGAAATATTAAGGATAAGGTACTACGATACCTATAAAGTTTGGTAACCTAATATATAATTAGATATTTGAATTAAATAACCTCAAGTGTTATCTTTATTTAGTTGTCCTAGTATTTTAACTATATACTAGTGACCTAATCTAATAGATTTATGAAATATGTCTCATCCTATTAGATTATCTTGTATGATTATATGAGTGTTTATAACTTATTAAGTCAATTAGAGCTATTAAGTTAATACACTTAGTGGAGTATGTTATGACTTATGTGAATTATGTGTATGATTAAATAAATATACATTATATAATATGTATACATTTATTTTGTATAAAAAGAGAATTAAGAATAAAGTTATGTAACCTAATACATATATTAGGAATGATAATTAAATAACCAAAGGGATTATAACATGAGAGAATGTTGGTATTTAAAAATATATACTAACCATAAGAGATTTATTTTGTACATCTTAAATAATTTATTTTATAACCTAAGTAAAGCAAGATTAATTGGGTTATGAAATTAAAGATATATGAGTAAGGAATTTATTTGCAAAGGTGTGTAATGGAACCCTAATTAAATGATTAGGATAAAAAAAATTAAAAAAGTATAAACTAAGTTGATTTTATGGCCCAGAGAATTTAATAAGTAGCCCAATTGTTTATTTAAGCATTGGACTTGTAGATAATTTGATTTAAGAGCAATTAAATTATTAAACTAGCCCAATATATCATGTATGGGGCAAGTATAATAATGACCCAATTTAATTAATAGAGGAAGCCCAAGTTCATTTTTGTTAGTAAGCAAATTAAAAAAAAAAAAGGCAAGCCCAACATAAATTAAATGAAGGCCCAAGCTTAGCCCACTTAGGCAAGGGTATTATAGTCATTGGGTAAGTATAAAATAAAACCAATTTGGGGGAATAAGGCCAAGTGGCCGAAATTTGGTGGAGGAAGAATGGGATATGCATGTAATGATTGTATTTGCTTTAGTGGTTCAACCACTTTGCTAAGTGTCACTTAATTTATGGGGCCAACACTTCTGACAAAACTTGTAAGAAACAACTAACTTGTTGGGAGAAAGAAAGAGTAAGAGATTGAGAGAAAAGGTTAGATATACATTATATCTATACTCCTTTTTCTAATAAACAAATCAAAGTATATCATTTGTTTTATTTCATTTTATTTCCTAAGCTATCAAAAGAAAGAGAGAGAGAGAGAGAGAAAGAAAGAAAGAAAGAAAGAGAAAACAAAAGAAACAAGAGAGAGAATGGGAGAGTTCGACCATATAGGAGAGGAAGAGAGGAAGGGAGTTTGGTAGTTTCTTAGGTTCCTAACCAAGCTTAGGAAGAAGAAGAAGGAAGAGAAGCTAAGGTATAACAAAAATCTCTACCTATATAGTCTAATTCCTTTTTGGTTTGATTTGAGTTTTGATTTTTGTAAAATTATGATTTTGAGGCTCAAAAATCTTGGATCTATATGTTTAATAGTGTTTCATGTTTAGATCTAAATTTTTTGATGATCAAAAGTTAGATCTAAAGTATGAAATAGGAACTAAGTTTTGCAAAAATTAGAAAATTTAATTTTCTTAGCCTCGGTTGTGTTTAATCTTATGATTGGTGATTTTTGATGAAATAGATCATGGATCATGATAGATGCGTGAATATATGATGTATTGGTATGTATTATGGTGATTGATGACGGGTAATGTTTGATTAATTAAGAGATCTAGAAATTTTTTTAGAAATCATCAAAGATTGAAAATCAGATTTTTGTGAAAATGAAGTATGAAATGGAAACGACCATATCTCTCATTCTATTTCTAATTTTTGAGTGTGGTCAATTTCTGGAGTTATATCTATAAGTCTTCTAACTTTTTCAAGTGTAATCACTGAAAAAGGAGTTATAGATTTTTGTGTGGACTGATTTTAGCATAGGATGTCAAATCTGAAAATTGAAGAAAATCTTGCTGCCACTATTTTTCAAGGGCAGTTTCATCCACTTAATTATTAAAAAAAAATTCAATCTTTTGGGACATGAAAATATATGAGATAAAGTAGCTTTTGCCCAAAAATGAACTCATTCCGACTTAAATTGACCAAGTTATGACCATTACAATATTTGGATTTTTCCGACAAAAACCGCTATAATCGGAGTTCTATAACTCCGATGGCCACGAAATTTAAATTAGAAGTTCAAATTAATATGTGTAAAATCCCGCCAAGAGTTGGAAATTTTTGGAGTTAAGCATGAGGTAGCTAATTTTTTAAGGTTTGAACTAGAAATGGATTTTTGAAAAATACTTAAGGGAGTTGAAAATTTCAAAAAAAAAAATTGTGTATAGATTATATGTATATATGTTTGGCCAAATGATAGAAAAATAATAAACTGATTTGGTATTTTCGTGAAAAGGGTATTTCAGCTTCCTGTAATGAACAATTCAGGGTGCTGAAATGGAAACTGAAATGTCAGGAAGAGAAGTCAATTTTGTTTCAGCTTGCTAAAATGGAAACTGAAAAGGTTAGGAAGGAAAGACAGTTTGGTTTCAGTTTGCTAAAATAATATATTAAGTCTCCTGAATTCATAAATAGTTTACTGAGTTATAATAAAAACTTATAAATGAACGAGTAAGTGTTAAGTCTAAGGTAGTGCAATCGTACCCTTTAATGGTTGATGTATAGTAGCTGGGCTAAACTATTCCTTCAGGAGCAAAGGTATATACGAATTAGTAATCGATCTAACTCACTGTAAAAATAGTGTAGACGAGACAAAAACTAATTTATTGGTTGTTTGTGGGAAACCACTCAGTATACTATATTGAATACTATTAAAGACTCGATGTGTGCTAGGTTTAGATTTGTAAATAAGTATGGTGTTAAGGTTATCTAATATTTGATTATGTGGTTAAGTGTTAGATAGTTTACTTATATAGTAATAGTATTGTGAGATAAGGTATGTTATACTAATTGAAAGATCAATCTTATAATTGATAGGTCTTTTCAATAAAGCAATTAAATTAGATTGCGTAGCAGTAATCGACGGTACATGCAAGTTTTCTCTAACTCAAACTTGAGTTATATTTTCAAAGTATGGTAGTAAATAATTATTGTTGATTATTCACATCTATACTGATTATTGATTCGCACTTAGTGCATGTTGCATATGTTCATCAGGTATAAAAGGCTGATCACCTTCATTACCCTAAGGTTCAGTTAAAGTTGTTCATAGTCCGTATTGACACTAAACATTATTGGTTTAGTCATTCATTTATTGAAACTCTGATTTATGCTCTTTTACAATTATTATATTATTAAAAATTTGATATTTTTTCTTTCAATCATGATATATCCTTGTTGTATTTAAACTTGCTGAGCAAAGTCGTTGCTCACCCTTGATATATCATGATAACAAATTTCAGATTAAGATAAAGACTCAAAGAAAGACAGAGGCAAAGGTGAACTACAAGGGTAGATTATTATGCATATATAACTATTAGTTATCCGATGTAAATCATATATAAGGTATGTATTCAGTTAAGGTTAACAGACCTTGGGGATATGTTATAGAATCATGTGAAATAAACAATATTTATTTATATATTCCGCATTAGATGATAGAATATGTATGAAGATGATTTATCATGACGCATCATGTCCGAGGTTCTGGGAACCCGAATTTGGGGGCGCTACATTTGGTATCAGAGATGTAAGTTATAAATCTTAGGTAGGGTTACCTTAGGCTATAACCGCAGAGATGAGGAATAGGAATAAACTCAAAAAGAGTTTAAGTGATAAGGGATGAATTCAGAAATTCATTATTAAGAT
Organism: Panax stipuleanatus; assembly: GCA_020205555.1. Taxonomy (NCBI): domain Eukaryota; kingdom Viridiplantae; phylum Streptophyta; class Magnoliopsida; order Apiales; family Araliaceae; genus Panax; species Panax stipuleanatus. The sequence goes on from CM035120.1 coordinate 112,267,929, forward strand.
AGGAAGATCGTAAAATAAAACGATCATAAGATAGAAAAGAATCATAATATAACACGATTATAAGAAGAGATCACAACGTGATCTGATGAGGTTATAAGAGGACATATAATCAATCATTTGATTAAAAACTTTATAGCAGAATTGTTGTACGACTATTATAATATGAAATTCTACTATGAAAACTCAGGAAAGAGTTGTAGAATTGTAGATACGGATTAAATAAAATTCGTATTGAGCAAAGAGGGAGCTAAGATTATATGGGATTTCGATTGAGGACTCAGGTGATAGCTGAGTTATATAAACCTTTGTGTGGGCGAGGGTTTTGTGCTTGGTCTAACGACTACTTAGTTTATCACATTGATAATCATTAAAATGTTGGTGTCCCGCTATTCGCTATATGTATGTTGAGAAGGAGATTCTTTTCTCACGTGTATAACGAATAGGTATAGAATATAAGATTATGTGCGAGTTTTTAAAACTCATACTTATGGTAAGTTTGTGACTCATAATCGTATGGTATGTTTTTGAATCCCTAAGAGTATGGACAGTTCCTGATTGGTTCTTGAACTACGTATTGCTAGGATAAGTTCTTAAACTCATATTATTATGGAAAGTTTCTGAACTCATAATGTGTGGTATATTTGATAAACTATACTAGGGTATAGAAAAGTGGTGGATAAAGAATTGAGGATTTTTAATATAGTAAGTTTTAATGGTGATAGAATAGATAGAATTATTAAGCAATGGATCATTAGAGAAATTGGAGTTGATGGTGGAAGCATAGGTATTCCAAATTTTCTAGCTGTGCTAGACTTCGAAATTTTTGACATCAAGCTAAATTCGCACTGATGTGCCTTTAAAAATATAAAGGATTTTTTTTGTTGTTATCAGCAACACATGGTTACAATTGTGTAGAAATGGACTTCGAACCACTAACACATCGTTACCTAATGCAGCATGATAACACCAAAAATGATTTTTCAATGGTTTTGCACTTTTTAAAAGAGTCTACGCTAATTGTTTCGGCTAGACAAAAATTATTTAAAATATCAAAATATATTTTATATATCATCAATGCATCATGGAACCTGGTGCAAAAATGATAAAAACGATGGAGTCATCAATGCATTATTGCCTAGTGTCGGATGTGATTTAAGGATCGTCAGCCCAGTATGGTATGATGTAATATGACAAAGTCACAAAAATGACGAAATCCTTAAACAGACTGTAAATACAGTACGGTATCATGACGTTATAAAATAATTTTCAGAATTTTAAAGAAAGTCAAGTGCCAATTAAATTAGGCCAGACACATGTTTTGATTGATATTTGAATTATTAGTATATGTCTAAGCTATTTGATTCAGCTAGACAAATATTTATAAAAATTTAAGTATCTCTTTGGGAATTTATCCCGAACCAAATTATTTTGGTACGGACTCTTATGATAAGTCTGAGGTGAACAACCCCGAAAAATGGGGATATACTAGTTGGATAAAATATATTCCAATCTTTGAACGCATACAGTCGTTTTAAGAACTAAGGTACCAGCATCGGTAGTTTACCTTCTTCGTGATTATAAACATACCTACTACATCATGTTTTAGATTTGGTTACGGTGAATACCGTTAAACCTAAGAGTTCATGGTCTATATGACCCCTCAGCATGATATGAAAAGTTTTTAACTCCTTAGAGAGAAGTCAGGGTAGAATGTGATGATAGAATAGTTCCTTATAGAAGGAAGTCGTATGTACTCATTAAATGAGAATGAAATCATATTAAGGTTAAGTTGAAAACTTAGTTTTGATGAATAAAAGGAGTAGGGGATAGTAGGCTGTAATTTTGAGGATGAAATTCTTAGAAAAAGGGTGAATGTGACAACCCAAAAATTTATAAGATCTTAAATGATTAAAATAAAGGTTAAAGGATAAAACCTAGATTGGAATTTGAGAATTTATTAAAAAAATTATGTAAAACCTATATGGTTTACTATTTGAATGAGAATAGAGAAAATATGAGTTACAAAATTTCTAAACCCTAGAAATTGAGTTATATGTATTTGAATGAATATTAAGGATAAGGTATGTTAGTTCCCAAAGGAACGTTAGTTATCTAGAAGGGGGGTTGAATAGATATTTTAAAATTTCTTAGTTTAAAATACTTTGTCAGTGTTGAATATACTGACAATAGCAGAATATATATTTTGTTCCCCCTTAAGATATTGCAGTTATGGTTTGATAAGCAGTTATAACAGATATAGCAGTTAATGTGAGACAATGAGACACAAAAGTTTTAAGTGGTTCTGAGCACACAAGACTCCTAGTCCACTCTTCTACTCCACGAGTAGGAAATCCACTAAGGATGTCTCTTACAACTGAATCACTTAGATTCCTTCAAGGCCAGCAGCCTTGGAACTTCTCTTAGTTCACTTAGAACTCTTCAAGGCCAGCAGCCTTGGTACTCTTCTCTTAGTTCATTTAGAACTCTTCAAGGCCAGCAGCCTTGGTACTCTTCTCAGTTTACTTAGAACTCTTCAAGTCCTTCTGACTTGGAACACCTTGGATTGAGAGTTGTATTCTGGTTTGTGCTACTCAGTTGCAATTAAGCATCAGTTCTGAAGAACTGAGTAGCGAAGCAAGCTTTCCTCTTTCAGGATCGTAGAGTTGATCATTGAGTGTTCTTGAGCTTTTCTCAATGTATTCTTTCTTTTCTTATCTTGCTTGCTTAATCTGAATCCTTGTCTGATTTTCTTATAAAAGAGTCATTCAAAATGTTTCCGTTTGAATGCTCCTGTTGTAGCATTAAATGCTTCAGACATTTCTGTGCAGTTGATGTTGACATCCTGCTTTCCTGCTGCACTGCCGACTGGCCCACTGACACAGTAGACTGCATTCTCACCTAACACCTAAAAAGATGTTTTCAGCAGGTGATTTAGTCATTTCCATAGCTTCTTCAATACGCTTCTTCGATTTGAACTAAGGATGAATATAGAATCATTGGGACCACCAAATTATCAACGGCTATAAGCCTTTCTTCATTTGTTGCTCTTCCTCCCTTGATCAGAACTACGATCTTTGATGCTGACTAGAGGAACACTACGATTATGGTCATTATACCATAATCATTGTGTGTTGGCTTTCACAGGCTTGACTCAGACTTAATCGTAGAAAACACTATGATTTCTCTTAAGCACTTCGGCAGACTACGATTCCTTCTTGCTTGTCATGCAGACTCCACGTTTCTGAGAGCACACTGCGTTTCTTGACTTAGCTCAGCAGGCGCTCGGATCTTTTTCACGATTCTCCGTGTGGCTTCCAAGGGAAGACTACGATTCTGATATTTTTACTTAAGCTCCATGAATCTTACCTTGGCCTTTGCAGACTTAGTTCTCTAGGCAAACTACGATTCTGGACATCTTTATTGAAACTCCATGATTCTGTCTTATCTTTTGTATGTTGCCTTTGACAGACTATAATTCTGTCAAGGCTTTATCTTTTACAACTCAAATAGATCTACCTAACAGTTTTGATCTTTTCTTCTATACATTTATTTACATAAATGATAAACATTAAAGCTCAGATCAACCTAACATTTTGATCTATTATCTAAGTTCTTGTACATATGATCTTTGAAGGACTTTACACTTAAGCATTTATATTTACTTTCAATATCAAATTTGAATATGTAATTCCCAACAATCTCCCCCTATTTGATGTTGACATAATCAAGGAGATTTGGATCATAGCATCATTTTCTAAATGCAGAGTGTTAGAAAGTAAATATGGCTTAGTGTTTTAGTGGGCAATTGAAATTTCTAGAGAATAAGCATGAATTTATTGATGTTTGAAAATATATTACAATCTAGCATAGAAACATCAATATACAGTTAAGCTTATACTTATCTCTATCTTCTTTGCCTATTTGATTTTGGTGGGTTGGCATATTATGCGACTCTTCTTCTCCTTGAGGCTTCATCTCTTCTTGCAATGTCCTTTAGCTTATCTCGGGTTAGTGGTTCTGAATGATCATGTCTGTTCATGAAGGCATGATCTCCAACTGGCATATTAAAACCAATGGAGGTTATACCTTGTGAGCTAAAAGCTTGACCTTGACTCCTTTGAAGAGGTATAGCCATGAGGCTGAGAACTTGGACTCCTGGAGTTGCCACCCCAACGATTGACCAATGTAAGTTTTCCTTTGCCTTCCCTGCTGAGGTGGTTGAATATGTGTTTGCCTTTGTCGTCCACCTCTGCTGCCTCTGCCTCTTTCTCCTTTCTCATTATTTTCCCCCTTTATGTCAGTATCAAGGGTTCGAATATCGTCAGAGAGACGCTTGACTCCCTCCACCAGCTCATGCATCTGAGATCGGTTGAGTGCAATGTCACTACGATTTTCCTCGACTAGAGCCTCAGTTTGTCTTCTTTATTGCTGAAGCCGCTCCATTGCATTATTATTTTGATTAATTTGAGCTACACTGCAAGCTTGAAATTGTTGTAGTGAGACATGCAATTCTGAAATCTGTTTGGTCATCAGCTCATTTTGAGATTTTTGATTCTTCTGCATGATCTCCATAGCCTCCTTGTGCTTCTTTGTTGCAGTAAAGTGAATGACATCCCTTTTACTGAGGCTGTCAGCCATTTCTCTGACAATCTCCTTTAGCCTCTTAGACAATTCAGTTGCCAAATTTCCTGGCAGAGTCTTGACAGAGTCGATAATATTATCGAATCTCATGTGAAGTGCTAGGGAGTGTGCTTCAAGAATCTCTCCAGACTCTGAACCCATTTGGTTTAATATTTCAGTCAACTCCTCCTTTGTAGGCATTAGAGACAATTGATCGAGAATTCATTGTGTCTCAGGAGGAGGAGGAACCGTAGTGTGTTCATCTCTCCTTGACATGTTTGCTAGAGCAAGTGTCATGTCAAAATATTCATTGTTGGAGGATGAGAGAATGTCTGCTTGGGTTGGAGGGGCATGTGTTTGTGTTTGCTGTATAGGCGTAGTGTTTGGCTTAGGTGTCTGTGTTTCTGTTTCATTGAGCTGTTCTAGAGACTCTACGATTTTTGCATCAGATTGATCAATATGCATGAATCGTAGTGTGTCGTCCCGAATTGGTGTCTCAATGGTTGAGCTTGCAATCATTTCTTCTACTACTCTTGTAATATGCTCAATCACCATTGGATTATTAACAGTTGGCTCTACGAGAACAAGTTGGTTGTTTGGTTCATCATCCACAGAGTTTTGGGACTCTGTAACTAGAAACTGATTGAGTGGATGCAGAACCACTTCCAACCATTTGGGAAATTCGTAGAATTGGTTGAAATGAGATGATGGAGAGTGGTTGTTAATGAAAGAGAGAGGAGTGATGTATACCTCTGGCTCAGCTTCTGAAGTTGACTCATTTTTGATTAACTTCTGAGCAAACCTCCTTTCTCTTGGGAATCCATAGGCAAGCACTGAAATTGCTGGATATGCCTTGAATGTCCAGAATATGTGATTCCAGTAGTTGAGAATCATAGCTTTATGATATGGCATCACGGGCAAGTAATTGAACAGCTGATTATAGTTTGCTGTTCTTTCACCATCTTATCCCACATACAGGATCTCAAGATCATCATCCTCTTCTTCATCACTCTCTGCATCATGAACTTCCACCACATCATCAACAGTAATATTCACCATTTCTGCAGCAGCAGACTCTACGAATTCTTCATGAACTGGGGGGACTTCAAGATTTTCTTTTGGTAGCTCCCCCTCAGTTTCTGCATTCTCTGGCTCTAGTGCTTCTAATAGCTCCCCCTCAGCTGTAGCACCTTTTTGAACCTGAGCTTCCAGAGTTTCTTTTAACACTTCGTCTTGGCTTAGCTTAAGTGCTTCTAGCACTTCTACCTCAGACCGAGTTATTTCTTCTTCCATCAGAACCTCTTCAGAATGAACAACTTCTTCAGGCAGCTCCTCTTCAGCATTGATCATGACTTGATCAGGAGCAGCAGTGGTTTCTGCTTGACTGATTGTTGTCTGATCCTCTTCTTGATTTAGACCAGATGCTTGCGGCTCAGTTGTTTGTTCAGCTTTCTCAGCAGCCCTTCTTCTTTCATCTTCCTTTAAAATTTCTTCATTTTCAAGGATATATTTCTTTATCAGAGTCTTCTTCCTCTTTGATCTGGTCACAACCTTAGAACCTTCTTCAGCTTCAGCCCTTATAGGTTGTTTAGGCTGAGAGGTTGTGACAACCCGAAAATTTAGAAAATCTTAAATGATTAAATTAAAGGTTAAAGTTTAAAACCTAGAGTGAAAATAGAGGATTAATTAAAAAAATTTATAGAACCTATACGGTTTGATTTAAATTTTTAAGTAATGTAAAGAAATTAAATAAGAATGATAGAAATTACAAGAAGGAATGAAAGAGATTTATGAGACATGTCTCAACATATTAAATTATTTAGTGACATATATAGAATGAATATGTGAAGTAAATGAATATGAATATTATGTGAATATATATATTTGTTTATTATACAATAAATAAATAAAAAAAGCTATTGTAACCTAATTTTTATATATTAGGAATAAGAATTAATTAACCTAAGGGTTATAATTATTTGAGATTGCTAGTATTTAAATTATGTACTAGTAAATGAACTTCAGAGATTTATTTTTATTATCTCAATTAATTAGTTATATTATCCTAATTAAAGAAACCCTAATTGGGTTGTATATAATTAAATTTATGTAAGTGAGTATTTAAATTTCAAAATGAGTGAATTATAAACCTTAATTAAATAATTAGGGTAAGATAAAAATTTATGAGTTGGACCATGCTATTAATTTTTTTATGGCCCAAGCAATTTAAATTAAAGAGCCCAAATAATAAATCAAATGACCCAATTTTTAGCCCAAAAGGTGAGGGATTTTTTAGGTCATTTTATTAAGCAAATTAAGCAAATTAATAAAATTCAAAATTGGGCAATTATTGGATGCAATTAATCGGGCAAGGTGGTGTATTTTAGCACATGATTAAATCAATTGCAAGATTTATTTCACCAACTACATGCTAGGTGTCCCCATATGATTTAGTTTTAATATTTTGCAGGATTTACAAGTAAAGCTAGCAAAAGAAAGAGATAAGAGAGAGAGAAAGATGAGATGTTAGGAAAGATATGGGAGAGAGAGAGAGTCGTATGGCTTGGTAGAGGAGGAAGAAGAGTCACACTCACAACTTCATATCTTCTTCATCCTTGATTATTCAATGATCACCATCTTCATCTTCTTCCATTAAAACTCCAAGAAAGCAAGACAGAGAAGCAAATGAGTGGAGTGAAGGAGCATGGTTTAAGCTTTGGGAGAAACTCATGAAGCCTGAAAATCAAACTCTAGGTAAGCTCTAGCAATTTTATAGCCTTCAAACATCATTTATATAACTTCCATAGTTACTATTCATCATCTCCTACCTTGAAGCTTTGCCATTTTTAGAGAGAGAAAGAAATGGATTTAGTGAAGGAGGTGGGATGAGGCTACGGGAGTATACCAAAGAGAAGATAAGAGGATTCTAGCAAGACCTAGCAAACTTCTAAGCATCAAGAAGGGATTTAAGCTCATCAAGTAAGTCTTAAAACCCTAAACATTCATTTTCTTCCATTTTCATAGCTTAGCTTTGTTCTTGTGTTGTTGAGTTGTAAAATTTCTTAAGAACGATTTTCAGAATGTATATGAAGCCTTAACAACGTCCAAGTGTAACCAAAACTCACAAAATCCGAACCTATGCGTGATGGATGGAAAAAGATGACAAGAACCATAATGGACAGTTTTTAGATTGAGTTTGAGGACTTTGCATTGCTATGTTTTACGTTTTAAAGCTTAGTTTGATAATTGTATGTTGTACTTCTTTAAGTTCTGAAGATTTTCCAACTTGAATGAACCAAAACGGAGTTAAAACGAATCCGTGGTGAACGATTTTGTAAAAGAGGTTTAGAGTTGAAAAACCTAGTTGCAGCACTGATTTTTAGTCCAATTTCGTTGCTGTTTAAATGTTTTAGAAAATTATGGGCTTTTGGTATGTTGTAGTACACTGAATAAGCTTTCCATAGACTCCGGAACGGACAAATTCCGACTTCGTAACAAGGAGTTATGATATTTTAAAGTAATCGTGTCGAAACTAGAAAAGAAATTTGGTGCAGTCCCCTTCCACCAAATTTCTGGAATTTTGTGCTTGGAATTTGAATATGGTACAAGAACAAAAATTATAGTCCCAGAAGTTAGCTTCGCGTGGGCTCAAGAATCGCTCAAAAACATTTTAAAACGAAAAAGTTATGATTGTTTTAGTATAAGAGGATCAAGCTAGAAAACTAAAATTGAACAGCCCGCTCCCGAATTTTATTGTTTACGTTTCATAAGTTGGATTCATGATCCGTCAACTCTGGGTGTTAGAGCTATAAGATACGAAGATTCTCCAAGTGGAACGACTAACAACCGATTTAAGATGAGCAAACTATGAATTTATTAGCAAAACACCTCGAACTACCTAAACAAACATAGACAGTCTGACTAGCAGCGATTTTTTGGGTCTGTCATTGCTCTGGTAAAATTATTTGATAATTTTATAATATATTTCAGGGAGTCACGTTTCCAAAGAGACCAAGTAGGCTCAAATCGGAGTTGTAGATCTCCGTTTATAAATGTTTTCGTAAAAGATCTCAAAATAGAAAATATTTTCAAAACCTTGTATGGACAGTCGGTAGTGGCCTGTTTTACCTGGCCTATAGTTGTCCAAAGTGGCTGTTTCTTAAGCCAAAAGTGTAGTTCGGGAAGTCAGCTTTCCAACGATACTAAGTGGGCCCACATCGAACTTGTAGATTTCCGTCTACGAGCGTTTCCGTGAAGGACCTCAACTTTGGAACGTATAATGAAAAGTTAAGAAAATTAACTAAAGTTTTCAATAATTAATTATTTTGAACAAATAATAATTAAAGAATGCTTAATTAAGGTTAAGTATTAAAATGTGATTATTTAATTGCATTAGTATTATAAAATAATTATTTATTATTTAATTAAAATTAAATAATAAATGAGTATAAATGACCACTAATTGACTATTCTTTAAAGAAAAATTAAAGGTTTGTAATAAGTGATTAATTTATTATTATTTAACTAATTTTAAATAATAATTAAAGGCATATAATGATGTGATTAATTAGTATTTAATTAAATATTAAATACTAAAATAAATTTAACAACTTATTAATTATGTTAAATAATAACTAAAGGTAATTAATTAATTATTATTTAATTAATATTAAATAGTAATCAAATGAAGGTATAGATTAATATTATTATAATAAATTTAGTTAATAATTATATTAAATAAATTATGTAAAAATGGTTTTAATATTTTAAAAATTATTTAAAAATGATTTAAAGGTTTTAAAAATGTTTTAAAGTTATAAGATATAACTTTTAATATATGGACATGAAATACATTAATATTTTAATATTAATGGCAATTATCAAAGAATGATTTTAAATGTTTTAAAAATCATTTAAAGGTAATATTAAAATATTAGAAATATTCTGAGTTATAATAAATAACTTATAATATCGTGACATATATTTCATTAATATTTGAACTTAATTAAATATTTACGATGATAGAATTATTTGGTATTGAAATCATTTAAAAATAATTTAATGATTGAAAAATTATTATAAATGATAATAATTAGTTGAAAATTACTATGAGCTACTGAAAAATATTATGACTAATAATTAAATTATCTAAGATAATTGTGAAGCAGTTAAGTAGAGTTTAATTAAAAATAAACTCGATAATTATCCGATAGGGTAATCGGGACGTCGAAAGAGTACCGAACTCAAATCGTACTAAAATAGTTTGATTTGATATCAAGTCTTATGTGTTTTATTGATTATTAGAAATATATGATAATGTGTTTAGGTTATTTTATAACTGTAATTAACAAAAGTTAATGTGATGATATTATTTTAATTGAGAGATCGATATTATCAATAATAGGTCTTTCAACTGAAGCTAAATTAGATTGCGTAGCAATAATCAACGGTTCAGGCAAGTTCCTATAACTCTTTTATTGAGCAAGTTTCCTAACTCAATTTTGAGTTATTATTTTCAAAGAATGTTGGTGGATAATTATTGCTAATTATTCCACATCTCTAATGATTATTGATTCGCAATTAGTGCATGTTGCATATGTTCATCAGGTATGAAAGGCTGATCACCTTCATTACCATAAGGTTCAGTTAAATTTGTTCATGGTCATTATTGACATCCCAACATTATTAATTCAGTCATTCAATTATTGAAATTTTGATTCATGTTCTTTCACAATTATTATACATTGTTGAAAACTTGAAAGCTTATTCCTTTTCAATCATGATATATTCATTTTATATTTAAACTTGCTGAGCAAAGTAGTTGCTCACTCTTGCTATATCATGATAACATTTTTAGATTAAATCGAAGACTTGAAGAAAGACAAAGACAAGGATAGAATCCAATAGTAGATGATTATGCACGTTAACTATTTGGTTATCTGATGCAAATTATTATGTAAACCTCTAAGAAATTAAGATATGTATCAAGATAAATGTTGTAGACCTTGGGATTATGTTGTAAAAGTTATTGTATAAACAATTTATGTTTATATCTTTCGCAATAGTTAAAGAAATGATGTATCGTAACGTACCAGGTCCGAGGTTTTGGGAACCAGGATTTGGGGGTGTCATAGTTGGTATCAGAGCTGTAGGTTATAAACCTTAGGTAGGGTTACCTTAGGCTAATAACCGCAGTGATAAGGATAAGGACTAACTCAAATAGAGTTAGTGCGTTGATAAGATTCAAAGACGAATCTCGGCGAGTTATAAAAGATCCAGAGTTACCTAACTCTGATAATAAAGATGAACAATAGTAATGAATAGATAGAGTCTAAAAGACTAAAAGTATAAAGGGAAGGAAGATCGTAAAACAAAACGATCATAACATAGGAAATAATCGTAATATAATACGATTATAAGAAGAGATCACAACGTGATCTGATGAGGTCATAGAAGGACAGATGATCAATCTATTGATTGAAGACTTTATAGCAAAATTGCTATACAAATATGGTACTATGAAATAGTACGAGTTAAACTCAGGAAAAAGTTGTAGTATTGTAGATACGGATTAAATGAAATTCGTATAGAGTAAAGAGGGAGCTAGGATTATGTGGAATTTCAATTGAGGACTCAAGTGATTGCTAAGTTGTACAAACCTTTGTATGGGCGGGGGTTTTGTGCTTGGTCGAACGACTACTTAGTTTATCATATTGATAATCATTGAAATATTGGTGTCGTGCTATTCGCTATATGTATGATGAGAAGGTGATTCTTTTCTCATTTATATAATGGATAGGTAGAGAATATAAGATTAGGTACGAGTTCTTAAAACTCATACTTATGGTAAGTTCGTGACTCATAATCGTATGGTATATTTTTGAACCCCTAAGCGTATGGACAGTTCCTGATTGGTTCTTGAACTACGTATTACTAGGATAAGTTCCTAAACTCATATTATTATAGAAAGTTCCTGAACTCATAACGTGTGGTATGCTTGATGAACTATACGGGGGTATAGAAAAATTGTGAATGAATGATTGAGGATAATAGAAATAGATAGAATTATTAAGTAATTGATCATTAGAAGAATTGAAGTTGATGGTGGAAGCATAGGTATTCCAAATCTTCTAGCTGTGCTAGACTTCGAAATTTTTGATATCAAGCTAAATTCGCACTGATGTGCCTTTTTCGAAATGAAATGAATTTTTGGTTATCTTCAAAACATGGTGACAAGGATGTGGAGATAGACTTCGAGCCATTATCACATCGTTACCTGTTGCGATATGATAATTCCAGAAATGATTTTCAATAGTTTTGAACGGTTTAAAAAAGTGTCTACGCTAATTATTTCGGCTAGACAAATATTATTTGAAATATCAAAATGTATCTTATATATCATTAATGCATCATTGAACCTGGTGCAGAAATGATAAAAACTGATGGAGTTATCAATGCAGAATTACTTAGTGTTGGATGTGATCGAAAGATCGTCAGTCCACTAGGGAATGATTTAGTATGACAAAGTCACACCATGACGGCATCCTCAAATGGGCTGTAAACACAAGACGGTATCATGACGTCATAAAACTAATTTCAGAATTTTAAAGATAAACTAGTTCCAACGGGATTTTGGCCATAAGTGTTTCGATTGAAATTGAATTATTGGTATGAGTCTAAGCTATTTGATTCAACTAGACCAACGTTTATGAAATTCAAAGTGTTCTTTGAAATTTTCCCGAACCAAATTATTTTGGTGCGGAATCCTATGATAAGACTGAGGTGAACTATGCAGATTGGATTTTTATAATTCAATATAGCGAGAATATTCACAAGCCATGATTGACGTACGTACTAGCATTGGTAGTTTACCTTCTTCGTGATTGTAAATATACTATTAACCTTTGTAAGGGGTAGAGTACCTTTTTCTTAATTGAAATAGGTCGCAGGTAGTAATACCTCTAAACCTCAATAGTTCATGGTCTATATGACTCCTCAGCATGATTTGAAAATTTTATAACTCTTGGGAGTAATGTTTTGGGTAGCATGTGATGATGGGTATGTAATAGTATGAACTCGTTTCACGCGGGTAGACTTTGATATGATTGAATGAAGGTTGAATTGAAAACCTATTTTTGGTGAATAGAAGAAGCAAAGATTAGTATATTATAATTTCGGGGACGAAATTCTTAGAAGAAGGGGTGAATGTGACAACCCAAAAATTTAGAAAATCTTAAATGATAAAATTAAAGGTTAAAGTTTAAAACCTAGAGTAGAAATAGAGGATTAATTAAAAAATTTAAAGAACCTATACGGTTTGATTTAAATTTTTAAGTAATATAAGGAAATTAAATGAGAATGATAAAAATTACAAGAAGGAATGAAAGAGATTTATGAGACATGTCTCAACATATTAAATTATTTAGTGATATATATAGAATGAATATGTGAAGTAAATGAATACGAATATTATGTGAATATATATATTTGTTTATTATATAATAATAAAAAAAAAGCTATTGTAACCTAATTTTTATATATTAGGTATAAGAATTAATTAACCTAAGGGCTATAATTATTTGAGATTGCTAGTATTTAAATTATGTACTTGTAAATTAACTTCAGATATTTATTTTTATTATCTCAATTAATTAGTTATATTATCCTCATTAAAGAAAATCTAATTAGGTTATATATAATTAAATTTATGTAAGTGAGTATTTAAATTTCAAAATGAGTGAATTATGAACCCTAATAAAATAATTAGGGTAAGATAAAAATTTATGAGTTGGACCATGCTATTAATTTTTTTAGGGCCCAAGCAATTTAAATTAAAGAGCCCAAAAAATAAATCAAATGACCCAATTTTTAGCCCAAAAGGTAAGGGATTTTTTAGGTCATTTTTTTAAGCAAATTAATAAAATTCAAAATTGGGCAATTATTGGATGCAATTAATCGGGCAAGGTGGTGTATTTTAGCACATGATTAAATCAATTGCAAGATTTATTTCACCAACTACATGCTAGGTGTCCCCATATGATTTAGTTTTAATATTTTGCAGGATTTACAAGTAAAGCTAGCAAAAGAAAGAGATAAGAGAGAGAGAAAGATGAGATGTTAGGAAAGATATGGGAGAGAGAGAGAGTCGTATGGCTTGGTAGAGGAGGAAGAAGAGTCACACTCACAACTTCATATCTTCTTCATCCTTGATTATTCAATGATCACCATCTTCATCTTCTTCCATTAAAACTCCAAGAAAGCAAGACAGAGAAGCAAATGAGTGGAGTGAAGGAGCATGGTTTAAGCTTTGGGAGAAACTCATGAAGCCTGAAAATCAAACTCTAGGTAAGCTCTAGCAATTTTATAGCCTTCAAACATCATTTATATAACTTCCATAGTTACTATTCATCATCTCCTACCTTGAAGCTTTGCCATTTTTAGAGAGAGAAAGAAATGGATTTAGTGAAGGAGGTGGGATGAGGCTACGGGAGTATACCAAAGAGAAGATAAGAGGATTCTAGCAAGACCTAGCAAACTTCTAAGCATCAAGAAGGGATTTAAGCTCATCAAGTAAGTCTTAAAACCCTAAACATTCATTTTCTTCCATTTTCATAGCTTAGCTTTGTTCTTGTGTTGTTGAGTTGTAAAATTTCTTAAGAACGATTTTCAGAATGTATATGAAGCCTTAACAACGTCCAAGTGTAACCAAAACTCACAAAATCCGAACCTATGCGTGATGGATGGAAAAAGATGACAAGAACCATAATGGACAGTTTTTGGATTGAGTTTGAGGACTTTGCATGGCTATGTTTTACGTTTTAAAGCTTAGTTTGATAATTGTATGTTGTACTTCTTTAAGTTCTGAAGATTTCCAACTTGAATGAACCAAAACGGAGTTAAAACGAATCCGTGGTGAACGATTTTGTAAAAGAGGTTTAGAGTTGAAAAACCTAGTTGCAGCACTGATTTTTAGTCCAATTTCGTTGCTGTTTAAATGTTTTAGAAAATTATGGGCTTTTGGTATGTTGTAGTACACTGAATAAGCTTTCCATAGACTCCGGAACGGACAAATTCCGACTTCGTAACAAGGAGTTATGATATTTTAAAGTAATCGTGTCGAAACTAGAAAAGAAATTTGGTGCAGTCCCCTTCCACGAAATTTCTGGAATTTTGTACTTGGAATTTGAAGATGGTCCAAGAACAAAAAATGTAGTCCCAGAAGTTAGCTTCGCGTGGGCTCAAGAATCGCTCAAAAACGTTTTAAAACGAAAACGTTATGATTGTTTTAATATAAGAGGGTCAAGCTGGAAAACTAAAACTGAACAGCCCGCTCCCGGATTTTATTGTTTACGTTTCATAAGTTGGATTCATGATCCGTCAACTCTGGGTGTTAGAGCTATAAGATACGAAGATTCTCCAAGTGGAACGACTAAAAATCGATTTAAGATGAGCAAGCTATGAATTTATTAGCAAAACACCTCGAACTAGCTAAACAAACATAGACAATCTGACTAGCAGCGATTTTTCGGGTCTATCATTATTCTGGAAAAATTATTTGATAATTTTATAATATATTTCAGGGAGTCACGTTTCAAAGAGACCAAGTGGGCTCAAATCGGAGTTGTAGATCTCCGTTTATAAATGTTTCCGTAAAAGATCTCAAAACAGAAAATATTTTCAAAATCTTGTATGGACAGTCGGTAGTGGCTTGTTTTACCGAGCCTATACTTGTCCAAAGTGGTTATTTCTTAAGCCAAAAGTGTAGTTCGAGAAGTCATCTTTCCAACGATACCAAGTGGGCCCACATCGAACTTGTATATTTCCGTCTACGAGCGTTTCCGTGAAGGACCTCAACTTTGGAACGTATACTAAAAAATTAAGAAAATTAACTATAGTTTTCAATAATTAATTATTATTGAACATATAATAATTAAAGAATGCTTAATTAAGGTTAAGTATTAAAATATGATTATTTAATTACATTAGCATTATAAAATAATTATTTATTATTTAATTAAAATTAAATAATAAATGAGTATAAATGACCACTAATTGACTATTCTTTAAAGAAAAATTAAAGGTTTATAATAAGTGATTAATTTATTATTATTTAACTAATTTTAAATAATAATTAAAGGCATATAATGATGTGATTAATTGGTATTTAATTAAACATTAAATACTAAAGTAAATTTAACAAGTTATTAATTATGTTAAATAATAACTAAAGGTAATTAATTAATTACTATTTAATTAATATTAAATAGTAATAAAATGAAGGTATAGATTAATATTATGATAATAAATTTTTTTAATAATTATATTAAATAAATTATGTAAAAATAATTTTAATGTTTTAAAAATCATTTAAAAATAATTTAAATGTTTTAAAAATGTTTTAAATTTATAAGATATAACTTTTAATATATGGACATGAAATACATTAATATTTTAATATTAATGACAATTATCAAAGAATGATTTTAAATGTTTTAAAAATTATTTAAAGGTAATATTAAGATACTAGAAATATTCTGAGTTATAATAAATAACTTATAATATCGTGACATGTATTTTATTAATATTTGAACTTAATTAAATATTAATGATGATAGAATTACTTGGTATTTAAATTATTTAAAAATGATATTAATGATTTAAAAATCATTATAAATGATAATAATTAATTAAAAATTATTATGAGCTACTGAAAAATATTATGACTAATAATTAAATTATCTAAGATAATTGTGAAGCAGTTAAGTAGAGTGTAATTAAAAATAAACTCGATAATTATCCGATAGGGTAATCGGGACGTCAAAATAGTACCGAACTCAAATCGTACTAAAATAGTTTGATTTGATATTGAGTCTTATTTATTTTATTGATTATTAGGAATATATGATAATGTGTTTAGGTTATTTTATAATTGTAATTAACAAAAGTTAATGTGATGTTATTATTCTAATTGAGAGATCGATATTATCAATAATAGATCTTTCAACTGAAGCTAAATTAGATTGCGTAACAGTAATCAACGGTTCAGGCAAGTTCCTATAACTCTTTTATTGAGCAAGTTTCCTAACTCAATTTTGGGTTATTATTTTCAAAGAATGTTGGTGGATAATTATTGCTAATTATTCCACATCTCTAATGATTATTGATTCGCATTTATTGCATGTTGCATATGTTCATCAGGTATGAAAGGCTGATCAGCTTCATTACCATAAAGTTCAGTTAAATTTGTTCATGGTCATTATTGACATCCCAGCATTATTAATTCAGTCATTCAATTATTGAAATTTTGATTCATGTTCTTTCAAAATTATTATACATTGTTGAAAACTTGAAAGCTTATTCCTTTTCAATCATGATATATCCATTTTATATTTAAACTTGCTAAGAAAAGTAGTTGCTCACTCTTGCTATATCATGATAATATTTTCAGATTAAATCGAAGGCTCGAAGAAAGACAAAGACAAGGATAGAATCCAATAGTAGATGGTTATGCACGTTAACTATTTGGTTATCTGATGCAAATTATTATGTAAACCTTTAAGAATAAGGCATGTATCAGGATAAAGGTTGTAGACCTTGCGATTATGTTGTAAAATTATTGTATAAACAATTTATGTTTATATCTTCCGCAATAGTTATAGCAATGATGTATCGTAACGTACTAGGTCCGAGGTTCTGGGAACCCGGATTTGGGGGCGTCACAGTTGGTATCAGAGCTGTAGGTTATAAACCTTAAGTAGGGTTACCTTAGGCTAATAACCGCAATGATAAAGATAAGGACTAACTCAAATAGAGTTAGTGCGTCAATAAGATTCAAAGACGAATCTCGGTGAGTTATAAAAGATTCAAAGTTACCTAACTCTGATAATAAAGATGAACAGTAGTAATGAATAGATAGAGTTTAAAAGACTAAAAGTATAAAAGGAAGGAAGATCGTAAAACAAAACGATCATAACATAGGAAAGAATCGTAATATAATACGATTATAAGAAGAGATCACAACGTGATCTGATGAGGTCATAGGAGGACAGATGATCAATCTATTGATTGAAGACTTTATAGTAAAATTACTATACGAATATGGTACTATGAAATAGTACGAGTTAAACTCAAGAAAGAGTTGTAGTATTGTAGATACGGATTAAATGAAATTCGTATAGAGTAAAGAGGGAGCTAGGATTATGTGAGATTTCAATTGAGGACTCAAGTGATTGCTAAGTTGTACAAACCTTTGTATGGCCGGGAGTTTTGTGCCTAGTCTAACGACTACTTAGTTTATCATATTGATAATCTTTGAAATGGCGGTATCGCGCTATTCGCTATATATATGATGAGAAGTTGATTCTTTTCTCATTTGTATAATGGATAGGTAGAGAATATAAGATTAGGTACGAGTTCTTAAAATTCATACTTATAGTAAGTTTGTGACTCATAATCGTATGGTATGTTTTTGAACCCCTAAGCGTATGGACAGTTCCTGATTGGTTCTTGAACTACGTATTGCTAGGATATGTTCCTAAACTCATATTATTAAGAAAAGTTCCTGAACTCATAACGTGTGGTATGTTTGATGAACTATACGGGGGTATAGGAAAATTGTGAATGAAGGATTGAGGATAATAGAAATAGATAAAATTATTAAGTAATTGATCATTAGAAGAATTGAAGTTGATGGTGGAAGCATAGGTATTCCAAATCTTATAGTTGTGCTAGACTTCGAAATTTTTGATATCAAGCTAAATTCGCACTGATGTGCCTTTTTCAAAATGAAATGAATTTTTGGTTATCTTCAAAACATGGTGACAAGGGTGTGGAGATAGACTTCGAGCCATTATCACATCGTTACCTGTTGCGACATGATAATTCCAGAAATGATTTTCAATAGTTTTGAACAGTTTAAAAAAGAGTCTACGCTAACTGTTCCGGCTAGACAAATATTATTTGAAATATCAAAATGTATCTTATATATCATTAATGCATCATTGAACCTGGTGCAGAGATGATAAAAATTGATGGAGTTATCAATGCAGAATTACTTAGTGTTAGATGTGATCGAAAGATCGTCAACCCACTAGGGAATGATGTAGTATGACAAAGTCACACCATGACGGCATCCTCAAACGGGCTGTAAACACAGTACGGTATCATGACGTCATAAAAATAATTTCAGAATTTTAAAGATAAACTAGTTCCAACGGGATTTTGGCCATAAGTGTTTCGATTAAAATTGAATTATTAGTATGAGTCTAAGCTATTTGATTCAGCTAGACCAACGTTTATGAAATTCAAAGTGTTCTTTGAAATTTTCCCGAACCAAATTATTTTGGTGCGGAATCCTATGATAAGACTGAGGTGAACTATGCAGATTGAATTTTTATAATTTAATATAGCTCGCGAGAATATTCGCGAGCCATGATTGACGTACGTACTAGCATCGGTAGTTTAACTTCTTCGTGATTGTAAACATACTGTTAACCTTTGTAAGGGGTAGAGTACCTTTTTCTTAATTGAAATAGGTCGCAGGTAGTAATACCTCTAAACCTCAATAGTTCATGGTCTATATGACTCCTCAGCATGATTTGAAAATTTTAACTCTTGGGAGTAATGTTTTAGGTAGCATGTGATGATGGGTATGTAATAGTATGAACTCGTTACACGCGGGTAGACTTTGATATGATTGAATGAAGGTTGAATTGAAAACCTATTTTTGGTGAATAGAAGAAGCAAATATTAGTAGATTGTAATTTCGGGGATGAAATTCTTAGAAAAATGGGTGAATGTGACAACTCGAAAATTTAGAAAATCTTAAATGATGAAATTAAAGGTTAAAGTTTAAAACCTAGAGTGGAAATAGAGGATTAATTAAAAAATTTAAAGAACCTATACGGTTTGATTTAAATTTTTAAGTAATGTAAAGAAATTAAATGAGAATGATAGAAATTACAAGAATGAATGAAAGAGATTTATGAGACATGTCTCAACATATTAAATTATTTAGTGACATATATAAAATGAATATGTGAAGTAAATGAATATGAATATTATGTGAATATATATATTTATTTATTATATAATAAACAAATAAAAGAAAGCTATTGTAACCTAATTTTTATATATTAGGTATAAGAATTAATTAACCTAAGGGTTATAATTATTTGAGATTGCTAGTATTTAAATTATGTACTAGTAAATTAACTTCAAAGATTTATTTTTATTATCTCAATTAATTAGTTATATTATCCTAATTAAAGAAAACCTAATTGAGTTGTATATAATTAAATTTATGTAAGTGAGTATTTAAATTTTAAAATGAGTGAATTATGAACCCTAATTAAACAATTAGGGTAAGATAAAAATTTAGGGTCCTTTACAATAATATACAATATTTAGTAAGTAATTACAACAATAGTGCACTCATACAATATTTACACAATTAATACACTTTCTATATTTATTTACAATATTATTGCAATTAGGATACCTTAATTTATGGAATTAGTATAGGATTCAATTCATAATAATAAGGAAACCTAAAATCGAGAAATAACTGCCATAATTAATAATTTAAATTCAAATATCTTGGATCTAACAACAAAAATAAATTCAAATTCAAAAATAATTTCAAATTCAAATATTCAAAATTTGGCAACGTCATCTTCCTCCTCCCCTTCGCCGGTGAGACCCAATTTCATGTCAAAAAAAAAAAATAAGAACACTGCATAGAAAAGAGAGAGATAAGAGAGTGATGTGTAATGTAATGTTGATAACCAAACCTTCGTACCAAGGTAACCAAACGTTTATACCAAGGTAACCAAACCTTTATATCAAGGTAACCAATCTACCTCCACACCGGCAATATGAATTGGTTACCTTGGTATGAAAGTTTGGCAACCAACTGCATAAAGGTTTGGCTACCAACTGCATTACATTCAAAATAAAGATTCGGTTACCTTGGAATGAAGGGTTGGTTACCTTGGTATGAATAATTGGTAACCAACTGCATGAAGTTTGGTTATCAACTGCATCACATTCAAAATAAAATTGGTAACATAATAAAACTGAATTGGTTACCTTCACACCAAGGTAACCAACACAGTCATACCAGTATGACTGTTTGGTTACCAACGTATGAGGTTTGGTTACCGGTGGAGTTGGAGAATGGACCCGTGGTGGAGGGGAAGCAACGGGTGGTGGAGGGGCCTCCACCGCGGCCAATGGCGGGGCCTCCACCGACGGCCACCTTGGATCGATTTGGGGTAGGAGGAGAAAGGGGGCGGGAGGAGGCGGAGGAAGGGGAGAGGGAGGGAGAGGTGGAGGGGGTGGGGTGGGTGGGGTGGGGTGGGGTGGGGCGGGGGCGGGAGGAAGAGAAAGGGGGGGAGGAGGGGATGGCGGTGGGTGGGGTGGGGCGTGGGTGGGGGGAGGCGAAGGGAGGCGAAGGAAGGGGAAGGAGAGGGTGTGGGGCGGGGGCGGGGGCGGGGCGGGGCGGCTGCCGGTGGAGCAGTGGCGGGGGGTGAAGGTGAGGAAGAAGGTTGCGACGGTGGAAGAGGAGGAAGAAGGCAACGACCGAAGAGGAAGAAGAAGGCGGTTACTCCATTTATTCGTTAGATAAGAATATGGAGGTTGATAAGAGAGAGAAGATTTAAATTCCTACAATCATAGGCCATTATCAATAACTCATTAAATCAGTCAACTAAATACAAGGGATAAGATTGCACTCTTTTTGTAATTAAATATTGCATATGCACACTTTTTGTAATTATTTTGTTTGTGCATTTTTTTGTAATATTTTAGTAAAATATACTATTATATGTAATTGTCCCAAAAATTTATGAGTTGGACCATGCTATTAATTTTTTTATGGCCCAAGCAATTTAAATTAAAGAGCCCAAATAATAAATCAAATGGCCCAATTTTTAGCCCAAACGGTGAGGGATTTTTTAGGTCATTTTATTAAGCAAATTAATAAAATTCAAAATTGGGCAATTATTGGATGCAATGAATCGGGCAAGGTGGTGTATTTTAGCACATGGTTAAATCAATTGCAAGATTTATTTCACCAACTACATGCTAGGTGTCCCCATATGATTTAGTTTTAATATTTTGCAGGATTTACAAGTAAAGCTAGCAAAAGAAAGAGATAAGAGAGAGAGAAAGATGAGATGTTAGGAAAGATATGGGAGAGAGAGAGAGAGTCGTATGGCTTGGTAGAGGAGGAAGAAGAGTCACACTCACAACTTCATATCTTCTTCATCCTTGATCATTCAAAGATCACCATCTTCATCTTCTTCCATTAAAACTCCAAGAAAGCAAGACAGAGAAGCAAATGGGTGGAGTGAAGGAGCATGGTTTAAGCTTTGGGAGAAACTCATAAAGCCTGAAAATCAAACTCTAGGTAAGCTCTAGCACTTTTATAGCCTTCAAACATCATTTATATAACTTCCATAGTTACTATTCATCATCTCCTATCTTGAAGCTTTGCCATTTTTAGATAGAGAAAGAAATGGGTTTAGTAAAGTAGGTGGGATGAGGCTACGGGAGTATACCAAAAAGAAGATAAGAAGATTCTAGCAAGTCCTAGCAAACTTCTAAGCATCAAGAAGGGATTTAAGCTCATCAAGTAAGTCTTAAAACCCTAAACCTTCATTTTCTTCCATTTTCATATCTTAGCTTTGTTCTTGTGTTGTTGAGTTGTAAAATTTCTTAAGAACGATTTTCAGAATGTATATGAAGCCTTAAAAACGTCCAAGTGTAACCAAAACTCACAAAATCCGAACGTATGCGTGATGGATGGAAAAAGATGACAAGAACCATAATGGACAGTTTTTGGATTGAGTTTGAGGACTTTGCATGGCTATGTTTTACGTTTTAAAGCTTAGTTTGATAATTGTATGTTGTACTTCTTTAAGTTCTGAAGATTTTCCAACTTGAATGAACCAAAACGGAGTTAAAACGAATCCGTGGTGAACGATTTTGTAAAAGAGGTTTAGAGTTGAAAAACCTAGTTGCAGCACTGATTTTTAGTCCAATTTCGTTGCTGTTTAAATGTTTCAGAAAATTATGGGCTTTTGGTATGTTGTAGTACACTGAATAAGCTTTCCATAGACTCCGGAACGGACAAATTCCGACTTCGTAACAAGGAGTTATGATATTTTAAAGTAATCGTGTCGAAACTAGAAAAGAAATTTGGTGCAGTCCCCTTCCACCAAATTTCTGGAATTTTGTGCTTGGAATTTGAATATGGTACAAGAACAAAAATTATAGTCCCAGAAGTTAGCTTCGCGTGGGCTCAAGAATCGCTCAAAAACATTTTAAAACGAAAAAGTTATGATTGTTTTAGTATAAGAGGATCAAGCTAGAAAACTAAAATTGAACAGCCCGCTCCCGAATTTTATTGTTTACGTTTCATAAGTTGGATTCATGATCCGTCAACTCTGGGTGTTAGAACTATAAGATACGAAGATTCTCCAAGTGGAACGACTAACAACCGATTTAAGATGAGCAAACTATGAATTTATTAGCAAAACACCTCGAACTACCTAAACAAACATAGACAGTCTGACTAGCAGCGATTTTTTGGGTCTGTCATTGCTCTGGTAAAATTATTTGATAATTTTATAATATATTTCAGGGAGTCACGTTTCCAAAGAGACCAAGTAGGCTCAAATCGGAGTTGTAGATCTCCGTTTATAAATGTTTTCGTAAAAGATCTCAAAATAGAAAATATTTTCAAAACCTTGTATGGACAGTCGGTAGTGGCCTGTTTTACCTGGCCTATAGTTGTCCAAAGTGGCTGTTTCTTAAGCCAAAAGTGTAGTTCGGGAAGTCAGCTTTCCAACGATACTAAGTGGGCCCACATCGAACTTGTAGATTTCCGTCTACGAGCGTTTCCGTGAAGGACCTCAACTTTGGAACGTATAATGAAAAGTTAAGAAAATTAACTAAAGTTTTCAATAATTAATTATTTTGAACAAATAATAATTAAAGAATGCTTAATTAAGGTTAAGTATTAAAATGTGATTATTTAATTGCATTAGTATTATAAAATAATTATTTATTATTTAATTAAAATTAAATAATAAATGAGTATAAATGACCACTAATTGACTATTCTTTAAAGAAAAATTAAAGGTTTGTAATAAGTGATTAATTTATTATTATTTAACTAATTTTAAATAATAATTAAAGGCATATAATGATGTGATTAATTAGTATTTAATTAAATATTAAATACTAAAATAAATTTAACAACTTATTAATTATGTTAAATAATAACTAAAGGTAATTAATTAATTATTATTTAATTAATATTAAATAGTAATCAAATGAAGGTATAGATTAATATTATTATAATAAATTTAGTTAATAATTATATTAAATAAATTATGTAAAAATGGTTTTAATATTTTAAAAATTATTTAAAAATGATTTAAAGGTTTTAAAAATGTTTTAAAGTTATAAGATATAACTTTTAATATATGGACATGAAATACATTAATATTTTAATATTAATGGCAATTATCAAAGAATGATTTTAAATGTTTTAAAAATCATTTAAAGGTAATATTAAAATATTAGAAATATTCTGAGTTATAATAAATAACTTATAATATCGTGACATATATTTCATTAATATTTGAACTTAATTAAATATTTACGATGATAGAATTATTTGGTATTTAAATCATTTAAAAATAATTTAATGATTGAAAAATTATTATAAATGATAATAATTAGTTGAAAATTACTATGAGCTACTGAAAAATATTATGACTAATAATTAAATTATCTAAGATAATTGTGAAGCAGTTAAGTAGAGTTTAATTAAAAATAAACTCGATAATTATCCGATAGGGTAATCGGGACGTCGAAAGAGTACCGAACTCAAATCGTACTAAAATAGTTTGATTTGATATCAAGTCTTATGTGTTTTATTGATTATTAGAAATATATGATAATGTGTTTAGGTTATTTTATAACTGTAATTAACAAAAGTTAATGTGATGATATTATTTTAATTGAGAGATCGATATTATCAATAATAGGTCTTTCAACTGAAGCTAAATTAGATTGCGTAGCAATAATCAACGGTTCAGGCAAGTTCCTATAACTCTTTTATTGAGCAAGTTTCCTAACTCAATTTTGAGTTATTATTTTCAAAGAATGTTGGTGGATAATTATTGCTAATTATTCCAC
The DNA here is from genome assembly GCA_020205555.1 of Panax stipuleanatus. Classification (NCBI taxonomy): domain Eukaryota; kingdom Viridiplantae; phylum Streptophyta; class Magnoliopsida; order Apiales; family Araliaceae; genus Panax; species Panax stipuleanatus. Next base: position 112,292,760 of record CM035120.1, read on the forward strand.
ATCTCTAATGATTATTGATTCGCATTTAGTGCATGTTGCATATGTTCATCAGGTATGAAAGGCTGATCACCTTCATTACCATAAGGTTCGGTTAAATTTGTTCATGGTCATTATTGACATCCCAACATTATTAATTCAGTCATTCAATTATTGAAATTTTGATTCATGTTCTTTCACAATTATTATACATTGTTGAAAACTTGAAAGCTTATTCCTTTTCAATCATGATATATTCATTTTATATTTAAACTTGCTGAGCAAAGTAGTTGCTCACTCTTGCTATATCATGATAATATTTTCAGATTAAATCAAAGGCTCGAAGAAAGACAAAGACAAGGATAGAATCCAATAGTAGATGATTATGCACGTTAACTATTTGGTTATTTGATGCAAATTATTATGTAAACCTTTAAGAAATTAAGGTATGTATCAGGATAAAGGTTGTAGACCTTAGGATTATGTTGTAAAAGTTATTGTATAAACAATTTATGTTTATATCTTCCGCAATCGTTATAGAAATGATGTATCGTAACGTACCAGGTCCGAGGTTCTGGGAACCCAGATTTGGGGACGTCATAGTTGGTATCAGAGCTGTAGGTTATAAACCTTAGGTAGGGATACCTTAAGCTAATAACCGCAGTGATAAGGATAAGAACTAATTCAAATAGAGTTAGTGCGTCAATAAGATTCAAAGACGAATCTCGGCGAGTTATAAAAGATCCAAGAGATACCTAACTCTGATAATAAAGATGAACAGTAGTAATGAATAGATAGAGTCTAAAAGACTAAAAGTATAAAGGGAAGGAAGATCGTAAAACAAAACGATCATAACATAGGAAAGAATCGTAATATAATACGATTATAAGAAGAGATCACAATGTGATCTGATGAGGTCATAGGAGGACAGATGATCAATCTATTGATTGAAGACTTTATAGCAAAATTGTTCTACGAATATGGTACTATGAAATAGTACGAGTTAAAATCAGGAAAGAGTTGTAGTATTGTAGATACGGATTAAATAAAATTCGTATAAAATAAAGAGGGAGCTAGGATTATGTGAGATTTCAATTGAGGACTCAAGTGATTGCTAAGTTGTACAAACCTTTGTATGGGCGGGGGTTTTGTGCTTAGTCTAATGACTACTTAGTTTATCATATTGATAATCATTGAAATGTCGGTGTTGCGCTATTCGCTATATGTATGATGAGAAGGTGATTCTTTTCTCATTTGTATAATGGATAGGTAGAGAATATAAGATTAGGTACGAGTTCTTAAAACTCATACTTATGGTAAGTTCGTGACTCATAATCGTATAGTATGTTTTTGAACTCCTAAGCGTATGGACAGTTCCTGATTGGATCTTGAACTACGTATTGCTAGGATAAGTTCCTAAACTCATATTATTATGGAAAGTTTCTGAACTCATAACGTGTGGTATGTTTGATGAACTATACGGGGGTATAGGAAAATTGTGAATGAAGGATTGAGGATAATAGAAATCGATAGAATTATTAAGTAATTGATCATTAGAAGAATTGAAGTTGATGGTGGAAGCATAGGTATTCCAAATCTTCTAGCTGTGCTAGACTTTAAAATTTTTGATATCAAGCTAAATTCGCACTGATGTGCCTTTTTCGAAATGAAATGAATTTTTGGTTATCTTCAAAACATGGTGACAAGGGTGTGGAGATAGACTTCGAGTCATTATCACATCGTTACCTGTTGCGACATGATAATTCCAGAAATGATTTTTAATAGTTTTGAACGGTTTAAAAAATAGTCTACGCTAATTGTTCCGGCTAGACAAATATTATTTGAAATATCAAAATGTATCTTATATATCATTAATGTATCATTGAACCTGGTGCAGAGATGATAAAAACTGATGGAGTTATCAATGCAGAATTACTTAGTGTTGTATGTGATCGAAAGATCGTCAGCCTACTAGGGAATGATGTAGTATGACAAAGTCACACCATGACGGCATCCTCAAACGGGCTGTAAACACAGTACGGTATCATGACGTCATAAAACTAATTTCAGAATTTTAAAGATAAACTAGTTCAAACGGGATTTTGGCCATAAGTGTTTCGATTGAAATTGAATTATTGGTATGAGTCTAAGCTATTTGATTCAGCTAGACCAACGTTTATGAAATTCAAAGTGTTCTTTGAAATTTTCCCGAACCAAATTGTTTTGGTGCGGAATCCTATTATAAGACTGAGGTGAACTATGCAGATTGGATTTTTATAATTCAATATAGCGGGAATATTCGCGAGCCATGATTGACGTACGTACTAGCATCGGTAGCTTACCTTCTTCGTGATTGTAAACATACTGTTAACCTTTATAAGGGGTAGAGTATCTTTTTCTTAATTGAAATAGGTCGCAGGTAGTAATACCTCTAAACCTCAATAGTTCATGGTCTATATGACTCCTCAGCCTGATTTGAAAATTTTAACTCTTGGGAGTAATGTTTTGGGTAGCATGTGATGATGGGTATGTAATAGTATGAAGTTACACGCGAGTAGACTTTGATATGATTGAATGAAGGTTGAATTGAAAACCTATTTTTGGTGAATAGAAGAAGCAAAGATTAGTAGACTATAATTTCGGGGACGAAATTCTTAGAAGAATGGGTGAATATGACAACCCGAAAATTTAAAAACATTTTAATGATTAAATTAAAGGTTAAAGTTTAAAACCTAGAGTGGAAATAGAGGATTAATTAAAAATTTTAAAGAACCTATACGGTTTGATTTAAATTTTTAAGCAATGTAAAAAAATTAAATGAGAATGATAGAAATTACAAGAAGGAATGGAAGAGATTTATGAGACATGTCTCAACATATTAAATTATTTAGTGACATATATAGAATGAATATGTGAAGTAAATGAATATAAATATTATGTGAATATATATATTTGTTTATTATATAATAAACAAATAAAAGAAAGCTATTGTAACCTAATTTTTATATATTAGGTATAAGAATTAATTAACCTAAGGGTTATAATTATTTGAGATTGCTAGTATTTAAATTATGTACTAGTAAATTAACTTCAGAGATTTATTTTTATTATCTCAATTAATTAGTTATATTATCCTAATTAAAGAAAACCTAATTGAGTTGTATATAATTAAATTTATGTAAGTGAGTATTTAAATTTCAAAATGAGTGAATTATGAACCCTAATTAAATAATTAGGGTAACATAAAAATTTATGAGTTGGACCATGCTATTAATTTTTTTATGGCCCAAGCAATTTAAATTAAAGAGCCCAAATAATAAATCAAATGGCCCATTTTTTAGCCCAATAGGTAAGGGATTTTTTAGGTCATTTTATTAAGCAAATTATGCACATTAATAAAATTCAAAATTGGGCAATTATTTGATGCAATAAATCGGGCAAGGTGGTGTACTTTAGCACATGGTTAAATCAATTGCAAGATTTATTTCACCAACTACATGCTAGGTGTCCTCATATGATTTAGTTTTAATATTTTGCAGGATTTACAAGTAAAGCTAGCAAAAGAAAGAGATAAGAGAGAGAGAGAAAGATGAGATGTTAGGAAAGATATGGGAGAGAGAGAGAGTCGTATGGCTTGGTAGAGGAGGAAGAAGAGTCACACTCACAACTTCATATCTTCTTCATCCTTGATTATTCAATGATCACCATCTTCATCTTCTTCCAATAAAACTCCAAGAAAGCAATAGAGAGAAGCAAATGGGTGGAGTGAAGAAGCATGGTTTAAGCTTTGGGAGAAACTCATTAAGCCTGAAAATCAAACTCTTGGTAAGCTCTAGCAATTTTATAGCCTTCAAACATCATTTATATAACTTCCATAGTTACTATTCATCATCTCCTACCTTGAAGCTTTGCCATTTTTAGAAAGAGAGAGAAATGGGTTTAGTGAAGGAGGTGGGATGAGGCTATGGGAGTATACCAAAGAGAAGATAAGAGGATTCTAGCAAGTCCTAGCAAACTTCTAAGCATCAAGAAGGGATTTAAGCTCATCAAGTAAGTCTTAAAACCCTAAACCTTCATTTTCTTTCATTTTTATAGCTTAGCTTTGTTCTTGTGTTGTTGAGTTGTAAAATTTCTTAAGAACGATTTTCAGAAGGTATATGAAGCCTTAACAACGTCCAAGTGTAACCAAAACTCACAAAATCCGAACCTATGCGTAATGGATGGAAAAAGATGACAAGAACCATAATGGACAGTTTTTGGACTGAGTTTGAGGACTCTGGATGGCTATGTTTTACGTTTTAAAGCTTAGTTTGATAATTATATGTTGTACTTCTTTAAGTTCTGAAGATTTCCCAACTTGAATGATCAAAAGGGAGTTAAAACGAATCCGTGGTGAACAATTTTGTAAAAGAGGTTTAGAGCTGAAAAACCTAGTTGTATCACTGATTTTTAGTCCAATTTCGTGGCTGTTTAAATGTTTCAAAAAATTATGGACTTTTGGTATGTTGTAGTACACTGAATAAGCTTTCCATAGACTCTGGAACGGACTAATTCCGACTTCGTAACAAGGAGTTATGATATTTTAAAGTAGTCGTGTCGAAATTGGAAAAGAAATTCGGTGCAATCCCCTTCCACGAAATTTCTAAAATTTTGTACTTAGAATTTAAAGATGGTCCAAGAACAAAAATTATATTCCCGGAAGTTAGCTTCGCGTGGGCTCAAGAATCGCTCAAAAATATTTTAAAACGAAAAAGTTATGATTGTTTTAGTATAAGAGGGTCAAGCTGGAAAACTAAAACTGAACAGCCCGCTCCCGAATTTTATTGTTTACGTTTAATAAGTTGGATTCATGATCCATCAACTCTAGGTGTTAGATCTATAAGATACGAAGATTCTCCAAGTAGAATGACTAAAAACCGATTTAAGATGAGCAAGCTATGAATTTATTAGCAAAACACCTCGAACTAGCTAAACAAACATAGACAGTCTGACTAGCAGCGATTTTTCGGGTCTGTCATTGTTCTGGAAAAATTATTTGATACACTTATAATATATTTCAGGGAGTCACGTTTCCAAAGAGACCAAGTGGGCTCAAATTGGAGTTGTAGATCTCCGTTTATAAATGTTTTCGTAAAAGATCTCAAAACAGAAAATATTTTCAAAACCTTGTATGGACAGTCGGTAGTGGCCTGTTTACCGGGCCTATACTTGTCCAAAGTGGTTGTTTCTTAAGCCAAAAGTGTAGTTCGGGAAGTCAGCTTTCCAACGATACCAAGTGGGCCCATATCGAACTTGTAGATTTCTGTCTACGAGCGTTTCCGTGAAGGACCTCAACTTTGGAACGTATAATGAAAAGTTAAGAAAATTAATTAAAGTTTTCAATAATTAATTATTAGTGAACATATAATAATTAAAGAATGCTTAATTAAGGTTAAGTATTAAAATGTGATTATTTAATTACATTAACATTATAAAATAATTATTTATTATTTAATTAAAATTAAATAATAAATGAGTATAAATGACCACTAATTGACTATTCCTTAAAGAAAATTTAAAGGTTTATAATAAGTGATTAATTTATTATTATTTAACTAATTTTAAATAATAATTAAAGGCATATAATGATGTGATTAATTGGTATTTAATTAAACATGAAATACTAAAGTAATGACATGTATTTCATTAATATTTGAACTTAATTAAATATTAATGATGATAGAATTATTTGGTATTTAAATCATTTAAAAATGATATTAATGATTGAAAAATCATTAGAAATGATAATAATTAATTAAAAATTATTATGAGCTACTGAAAAATATTATGACTAATAATTAAATTATCTAAGATAATTGTGAAGCAGATAAGTAGAGTTTAATTAAAAATAAACTTGATAATTATCCGATAGGATAATCGGGACATCGAAATAGTACCGAACTCAAATCGTACTAAAATAGTTTGATTTTATATCGAGTCTTATGTGTTTTATTGATTATTAGGAATATATGATAATGTGTTTAGGTTATTTTATAACTGTAATTAACAAAAGTTAATGTGATGATATTATTCTAATTGAGAGATCGATATTATCAATAATAGGTCTTTCAACTGAAGCTAAATTAGATTGCGTAGCAGTAATCAACAGTTCAGGCAAGTTCCTATAACTCTTTTATTGAGCAAGTTTCCAAACTCAATTTCGAGTTATTATTTTCAAAGAATGTTTGTGGATAATTATTGCTAATTATTCCACATCTCTAATAATTATTGATTCGCATTTAGTGCATGTTGCATATGTTCATCAGGTATGAAAGGCTGATCAGCTTCATTACCATAAGGTTCAGTTAAATTTGTTCATGGTCATTATTGACATCCCAGCATTATTAATTCAGTGATTCAATTATTGAAATTTTGATTCATGTTCTTTCACAATTATTATACATTGTTGAAAACTTGCAAGCTTATTCTTTTTCAATCATGATATATCCATTTTATATTTAAACTTGCTGAACAAAGTAGTTGCTCACTCTTGCTATATCATGATAACATTTTCAGATTAAATCGAAGGCTCGAAGAAAGACAAAGACAAGGATAGAATCCAATAGCAGATGATTATGCACACTAACTATTTGGTTATCTGATGCAAATTATTATGTAAACCTTTAAGAAATTAAGGTATGTATCAGGATAAAGGTTGTAGACCTTGGGATTATGTTGTAAAAGTTATTGTATAAATAATTTATGTTTATATCTTCCGCAATAGTTATAGAAATGATGTATCGTAACGTACCAGGTCCGAGGTTCTGGGAACCCGAATTTGGGGGCGTCACAGAGGCTGTTACAGCATCTCCTTCTATAGAGGTGACTAGCCTAGAATCTACGATTGGTGAAGACTTCACAATCGTAGTTAGTGTAGACTTCCTTGTTCTGTGTCTGCGTTTCTTCCTTTTTTGAGGCTCAGAACTACCTTCATCTCTGTCCTCACTTGTCTCCCTCTTCTTCTTCTTCTTCTTCTCGTTCTGAATCTCCTCTGGTGATTGAGTTGCTTTAAGAGTAATAATTCTTTTAGTGGTAGGGAATTAAAACTCAATCTCAGTATTTGTACCTCCTTGAGGTGCATCAGTGGTTGAGCCTTGGGGCTCCTCAGCAACTTGCACTCCTTCATTCACTTTCTTTTTCCCTTTGCTCTTTCTGACCAGAGCCACAGCCTTTTCTTGGTTGACTTCTTCTTCTTCCTTGTCTTTCCTCACAGCAGATGAAGTTGCAGACATCATCTTTACATTTTTTGCTGGGTTTCTCTTCTAGTTTTGGAACAATTGCTGGGTCATTTTTCTGTTAGGAATGATAGAAACACCTTCTTTGTCTTCAATCTTGTTCCCTAGAGTAGCCTCTAGAATGATGCTGATAAACCTTCCATAGGGCATCTTTGCAGTGCTCTTAGTCTTTTTGGGGCTTTCCATCCATTTCCCAAACCATTCCATCAGTAGAGCTCCATAGTTGAGTTGAACTCTGTACAGGATGGCTGTCATGAGCTTCAGTTGCTTCTCATTGACAGAATCATGGCCAGAGCCCTTGCAACATATGCATTTTCCAATAATATCAGCAATGAACTCATATGCTTGGGAAAACTTTTTCTTCTTGTAGCCACTCTCTCCTTCAGTCTTTGAGTAGTGTAACTTTTTCAGACCTTCATGGAAATCGATTCTCTCTAATGACGGAAGGCCTTCATTAATGAAACCTAGGGCTAGGTTTATGCTTTCGGAGTTGAATCGAATCTGCACGCCCTTGACTTTGGTGACGATGGAATCTCCATCAACGACTCCATTGTGATAGAATTCCTTTACCAGCTTCGAATAGATCAGGGTGCTGGTGCTCAGAGCTTCTTCGAGTCCAGCTTTCTTCAGTAGTGAAAGAACTTTGTGAATTTCTGGGCTAGCATCTCCAAACCCGTCAAAGCATAGCTGGTAACCTGAAACAACTTTGGAAGCAGCCATTGATGTAAATTGATTTTCCTCCATATGTTCTGCATCGTGGGACACATATCGAGTTCTGCAGGACTCCACGGTTTTAATCATATGGAAACACTGTTTTGTCCTTAGCTCCCCCTGAGCTAGTGTGTCCTTGAGAGAAGACTACGAATGCCGAGAACCACTCCACAATTGTGGAGTTCTTTAGCTGGATCTGCTCCATAAACGATGACTCTATGATTTTCGAAGAAATCTGAGATAGCATCCCTTCTTAGTTAAGGTAGCTCAGGAAGGGCCAACTTCTTAGACATATACGAAGGGTCAGGCTTGTCCCCGAGGTGCTTATCAGAAGGGTTACTTGGTCTTTGTAGTGCTGTCATCATAGTGAGCTTTCCTCCCTTGTCTGGATCGCTCCATGATCGTAGTCTCTCTTAATCATCTCTACGATTTTGACTTAGCCTTTATATCTGCATGGTTAGCACCAATCTAGAGCATAGAATTTTATGGTTGCAGATTTAACATACCTAACTCACTTAACAGATTATTAAATCTGGATTCATCTAAAGGTTTTGTAAACACATCAACAAGTTGATTTTCAGTAAGGATGTATTGCAAAGATATTGTTCCATTTTGAACATGATCCCTAATAAAATGATATCTTATTTCTATGTACTTGGTTCTAGAATGCATGACAGGATTATTTGTTATTGCTATGGCACTTGTGTTATCACAGGGTATGGGTATAGATTTGAAATCAAACCCATAATCTGCTAGCTGGTTCTTCATCCATAGGATTTGAGCACAGCAGCTACCTACAGCAATATATTCAGCTTCTGCTGTTGAAGTTCATACTGAGTTTTGCTTCTTGCTGAACCAGGACACTAGTCTATTTCCTAGCAGTTAACAAGTGCCACTGGTACTCTTTCTATCTATTTTGCATCCTGTAAAGTCAGCATCTAAATATCCTATCAGTTCAAATGAGGACTCCTTGTGATACCATAGACCCAAGTAGGGTGTACCTTTAAGATACCTGAAAATCCTTTTTACAGCAGTTAAGTGAGATTCCTTTGGATTAGCTTGAAATCTAGCACATATACATGTTACAAACATTATATCTGGTCTACTGGCAGTTAAGTAGAGAAGGGAGCCTATCATACCTCTGTATTGAGTGATGTCAATACTTTTACCTTTCTCATCTTTGTCAAGCTTAGTTGCTGGAGCAATTGGTGTTTTCATGGGAGAGGCTGATTCCATGCAGTACTTTTTAAGTAAGCCTTTGATGTACTTAGCTTGGCTTATGAAGATACCTTCATCAGTTTGTTTCACTTGCAGTCTAAGGAAGAAATTCAGCTCACCCATCATGCTCATTTCAAACTTGCTCTGCATAAGCTTGGCAAATCTCTTGCACAAATTTTCATCAGTAGAACCAAAGATAATATCATCTACATATATTTGCACTAGTAAAACTTTATCTTTGTGTTTCCTAAGAAATAGTGTAGTGTGTACTACCCGAGAATTTCGAATATTATTAAATGAATATATAAATGGAAATGAATATTTATTCGAATACAAATGTTTATGTGTTGTGAGATGAGCTCATTCAAATAAATTCAAATTGAATTTATGATAATTGAGAAAATATGAAGTTTATGATAAGCTCGTTGAATGCCTTGTGTGGCACGAGAATAAAAAAACGTTGATGAGTTAATTAATTCGAGGATGAAGGAATTATTATGTGAACAATTAATCTATATTAATTGTTAATTGCTATTATGAGAAATATAATAATAGTATGTTGATTTGTTATTATTGCAAGTAATAGAATAATAATAAGTAACTTGTTTATAAATATAATAAGATTTATTTAATGTGATAATTAATCATATAAAATGTTAATTTATTGTTATGGAGATTAATAAAACATAAACGAGTAGATTATTAATATAATTATATTTGCTTGAGTAATTGTTATGTGCAAGCATGCGATAATTAAAAGTATAATATATGGTAGTTACATATATATTATATAAAGTGTAGTGCAACACTTGAGTGTAACTATACAATATACATAAACTATATAGTAAGAATTATTAAGTTGTGAAAGCTACATGATTAATGCCTATGTGACAATATGTGAGTGTGTGGACATTAAACTAGTACCTCATGAATATATTGTAAACAATTGAATAATAGAGCTGGAATAATATAGTGAAGAAATAATACACAATTGAATTATATTCGGTGATAACGAAATGTACATAGATTATATATGTGCAAATTACATTTACTGCATTGAAGTATTAATTATTTGAATTACCTTTTGGCATTAGATTATAACCTAAGTAATTATATTACAACACTTGTTATATGCTGAGTTTTGTAGTTGTTGTCCCAATATGAGAGTCGCCTTTCATTCTCACGTGTATAGCTTGCAAGGCCTAAGCCTATTACTTCTCCTCAAACTCAGCAACTTCCATAGCTTCATAACAAATCATGAATGGGGAGTGGGCTTCATGATGAAGCTCAACAACTAAATTACCAACTTCTTATTAGCCATCAAACATTCCTTTAATCCATTAGTTTGATTTGGGAGGAAAAAGCTTTGTCTGTATAATAATTCTTCTATAAATATAGTTCCCCTTCTTCACAATCTTTTTCTGAGAAATTCTTGTAAGGAAGAATAGAGAGTGAGTATATATATATATCAGTTGAGGGGACTTGGTATAGCAGCAATCCCAATTTGCATTACAGAGGTATATCACATTTCCATGTTCTTCATTTCTTATTTTTTGTCTAAATTTTAATTCTTGAATTGAGCTTGATTATTGTGATGAGTTGATTGGGTTATGTTTGTTAGATATTATCTAAGTTAGTAACATGTTAGTATACAATGTGGCATGATTACAATTAAAATTCGTGAGGAAATTTGGTTGTTGGCTCAGGTCCTGCCGAAGCAGGAAGCTCTCTGGTGCAGACCAGACACGGCGTAGCTGCGCTAGTCTCTGAAATCAGTTTCCTTGATTCTGTTAAAACCTCTTAAGTACTAATGTGACTATACTACTTAAACAAACATGCTAGCATGAGTGACCTGTATATATGAGTACATGAACATGACATAAGCATGTTTGACTATGATGATACACGTGTTTGATGGAAAGACTCATAGATTGAAAAGGAACTTAGAATCTTTTAAAATGAACTTTAATGGAACTCGTATTCTGCAAAATCTGAGCATGATAGTATACATATATACCTGATTATGAACATTAATGAGCATGAGTTACGATTTAAGGTTCCTTTGTTCGTGACCAACTTATTTGGACTTTGAGCTAAAAGACTTTTTCAAAGAGAACTTGACGTATACGAACCATGTGTATATTCTGATCTTGAACATGTTTATATGGCCTAGAAATGCATGACGAACATGTTAAACGCATATATATATAGCATGAACATGTTAGACCTTATTAGAGAACATTACTAACGAAATATGAGCCTTGAACGTGGACTTTGACATGTTACAATGAGATTGTGATTCTGATAATTATAGACATATTTGATAGTGCTCTTAACCTCACTAATATATCATACATGTATATATACTATGTTAGATGCCATGAAAACTAGTTAAGCACGAAGGAGGCATGATTTAAGCTTGTAACAATGCTAGTTATATGTGTATGATATAGATACTTGTAAGCATGCCTAAAACAAGCTATGTGATCACCTCATATGTTTAAATAACCAACATGATGGACTATGTGATTTCGTGACCATGAATGACCTTAAGTTATTAAAGGTATTAAACTTAGAACCATTACATGAAAGATGGAACTTTGATTGACTTGGTAAGCATGAAAAGACCCTTAGACATGAGTGTATACTATGTGTAGATGTTTGCGTACTTGCCGGACAGAATCTGCAGGCAGCAGCCCAACCTTGGCCTGGCCAGGGGGCAGCGCAGCTGCGCCGCCCCTAGGCTTAGCCATGGCGCAGCTGCGCCAGTCTGGAAACAGAATTGATGATTCTGCTAGGTTTCTGATTATGATAGTTAGCTTATATTGATGCTTGAACTACTAATTATGGCCTGCACCCTACTAATATATGTTTACAAGGGGTGATGGAGTAATATGATAACAATTAACCTAGAAGGGATTCCAAAGTTAGTAAAGACAATGTTAATTAAAGTGTTATGGTACCATACGTGGTATAACTGTATACTTGATTTCGTAATGACAAATATACTGATTTTGTGTGAAAGTACGTAATGACATACGTATAAGGATTATATAACTAAAGAGGAACCCTATGTGTATAGTTAACTTACATATCAAATTTGAGTACCGAATGTGCTTAGCTAATGAATATCCTACATGTAAATATATTATAAATAGGATTCGAAAGTGTTGATTAGCTTTACGTGGATAGACTACGCATAAGGCAAGTATCCTAAACCCTTGCATTACTTTATTCAACGGATATTGTATGCAAGTTTTCTCTGACTTACACTCTTTTATTGTGCAAGTTTCCTTGAACTCGTTCTTGTATTGTTAATTATAAGTATCCTAACCTTTGAAATGGATCCTTGTGAAAACAAGTTGTCTTACTTACTCGTTTAAATTGAGTTAGTATGCTTATTGAATAAACTCTTGTTTCATTTGAGCTATTATTCATGTTGAACTTAGCATTGTTCTTAAATATTGTGAAAGTGTCTATGCCATTTGATTCGGCTAGACTATATGCATATTTAGAAAACTATCCAAACCATTTGACTGGTGCTGAAATCTTGAAAACTGAGTTGAACAACCCTTATGGTAAGGGGAGTGTATATTGTTGGAAGCCCCAACACACGCGTGAAAATTATTGTAGTGTTATGCATAACATAAAGTATTGTAGACTGATCATCTATTATACTTATTTCTTTGGGTTATCAGTTTAATATTGATAATTCTAGTAGATGTTCAATAGTCCTTAGTGACTACTCAGTATAAATTATTTTATCCAGTTGGATACGTTGATTGCCTTTGAATTCATATATATCTGTTGATCTATATTGAGCTATCATTTCATATTCCAAATGATTTGATTTGAGAATTGTTGATACTCGTTATTCATGACATTATTCTTCTGGATTATCATTGAGATTATACCTTGGTATTTCAAATTCATAAAACTCTTTACCCTTATAGTATATTACTTGCTGGGCAATTTGTGCTCGTTCTTGCTTATTTAAAACCTTGCAGTTAAGGCGGAACAGGGAGGTGTCTCTAGGAAAGATAAGGGCAACGGCAAGGCTACCGACTAGCTAACCCCTTTATGTTTTAAAATTTCTGGTGTTGTATTAATACTATTTCAGAACTATGTTTAAGCTTATGTAGGGTTATGTAATAAGTCTTTATTTGATATTATTATATAATCTATTAAGTACTATAGGTTGAGAGACTTAGGGGAATAAATATAATAAATCATTGTATATTATTCTAGATCTTCTGCTGTGATTGTATGATTTTAGTTATTATTATATTATTATTAGAACGTGATGAACCGAATTCGAGAGACCAGTGGCGGTCCGAATTTGGGGGCGTCACATAGTGTCAACTCTTCCTCTAGTGAATCCTTTTTCAATAAAAAAGTTAGTTAGTGTCTCATACCATGCTCTAGGTGCTTGTTTAAGTCCATATAAGGCTTTATCTAATCTATAAACATAATTAGAGAGGGTTGGATTGACAAAACCTGGGGGTTGTTCCACATATACTTCTTCTTGAAGTTCACCATTTAGGAATGCACTCTTGACGTCCATCTGGAATACTTTGAACTTCATGTGGGTAGCAAATGCAAGGAATATTCTGATTGTTTCAAGTCTGGCAACTGGTGCAAAGGTCTCATCGTAGTCTATGCCTTCTTCTTGAGAATAACCTTTGGCCACTAGTCTTGCTTTATTCCTTGTGATCACCCCATCTTCATCCATCTTATTTCTGAAGACCCATTTGGTGCCAATGACTGGGTGATTCTTTGGTCTTTGAACTAATCTCCAGACTTGGCTTCTTTCAAATTGATTTAGTTCCTCTTGCATGGCTTCAATCCAGCTTGCATCTAGCATTGCATCTTCAATCTTCTTGGGCTCTATTTGAGGCAGAAAACTCAAATAGAAACATTCATTTTGTATTGCAGATCTTGTTCTGATTCTGGCAGTTGGATCACCAATGATCAAGTCTTGAGTGTGATATCTTGCCCATCTGTTCCTTGTTAGAACATCAGTTCTGGTGCCTTCTTGTCTGAACTCTTCAAGATTAACTTCTGGTTCTTGTTGATAAGAATCGTCGTCTGGTGCAGCTCTCTCTACGATTTCTTCTTTGGACACTACGATTCCTCCTTCAGGAACTATGGTCATAGTGTTGGGCTCGACCACTTCATTCGTGGTGTCGGTATCGTCAATCGTAGTGTCTTGTGGTGCAGACTTGTCCGAGTCTGTTTCATCAAAGATGATGTGGATCAAGACTTCAACACTTAGTGTCTTCTTGTTGAACACTCTATAAGCTTTGTTGTCTGTGGCATATCCAAGGAAGATTCCTTCATCTAACTTAGGTTGGAACTTAGTCAGAGATTGCTTCCCATTGTTGAGAATGTAGCATGAGCAGCCGAACACATGGAAGTAATTGACATTTGGCTTTCTTCCTTTCCACAGCTCGTAGGGGGTCTTTTTCAACGTAGAGTGTACAAGAGATCTGTTCTGTGTGTAGCACGCAGTGTTGATGGCTTCTACCCAGAAGTATTCAGGCAGATGAGCTGCTGCTAGTAGAGTTCTTCCAGCTTCTATAGGTATTCTGTTCTTTCTTTTAGCTACTACATTTTGCTGAGGAGTTCGTGGTGTTGAGAAGTTATGGCTGATGCCATTGTCTAAACAGAACAAGCTATTTGTTTGCTTTCCAAGTTGGCATGCATTACATGGTCTTTCTTTGATGAAGCTGAACTTGGGTAAGCCTGCTATCAGATCTTTGGAGGCCAGCTTTGACATACTCTTGAAGCTGAGATGAGATAACCTTCTATGCCAAAGCCAACTTATTTCTTTAGTGGCTTTAGCAAGAAAGCATACTGTCTCATCAGAACTGAGTTGAGCAAGATTGACAGTGTAAACATTTCCTTCTCTGGTTCCGGTTAGCTTGATAGACGATGTCTCCAGATCTCTGACTTGACATTGGTTGTTGAGAAAGGTGACTTGATGGCCTTTATCGCAGAGTTGGCTGATATTCAGAAGATTATGCTTTAGTCCGTCTACGTACGCCACTTTGCTGAAGGACACAACACCATTCCCAGCTGAACCATATCCTTTCGTTTTGCCAGAGCTATTATCTCCAAAGATAACAGTTGGTCCCTCCTTCTCTACGAAATTAGACAAAAGGGCTTTGTTCTCGGTCATATGCCTTGAGCAACCACTGTCCAGATACCATGTTGTAATCGTGGTGCTCATTTCCTATAGACAGATTCAGCTTTCATGTTGGTACCCAAACTAGCATGGATCCTGTAATGTTAGTACCCTTAGGAACCCAAATCTGCTTGACTTTGGGTCTCCTATGCACAGTATTATAAAGCATAGTGAAGCTTTATGACCAAATCTTCCACATGCAAAGCATCTAATATAATTCATGTTTGTGTGTGTTTGTGGATTCTTTCTCCATTGGGACTTGTGTGGATGCTTGGTAGCCTTACCCTTATATTGCATCTTATTGTTCCATGCAGCCTTGGGATTCATGTTTTGTGCTGAGTGAACCTCAACACCACGATTCCTTCCAAGTTGATTCGTGGAGTCAGTTTTTCGTGACTCTACGATTCTTAGAGGTCGGACAGTGGTAACTGAGTTACTCTTCTACTTTTTGGATCCTAGGCCAGCATGAAATCCATTGTGTCCAGGGACATGGCTTGGATCATAGGAACAAGATTGCACTGGTTCATCCTTCTGTGTGGACTTCACAAATGTAATACTTCTATTGAAATTAAAAGTACCACTCATGTTAGTTTCCTTTGCCTTTTCCACACGTGATTCTGGGGTGGATTCCCCAAACCCTAAACGTGTTCTGTCAGAAACATTCTTTTGACTGGAGATCAGGGAGTTTGTAGCGCCCCCAAAATCTGGGTCCCCAGAACCTCGGACCTGGTACATTACGATACATCATTTTTATAACTATTGCGGAAGATATAAACATAAATTAGTTTATACAATAACTTTTACAACATAATTCCCAAGGTCTGTAACCTTAACTTAATGCCTGCATTCAATAACCTACATGACATAAAATGTCATTTATAACCAATACTAATACCATTTTAACCGTATAATAATTTCATCCTGGAACTTGTCTTTGCCTGTGACTGTGTCCGAAGTTTCTTCTTTAATCTGAAATGTTTATCATGATATCGCAAGGGTGAGCAACAAGTTTGCCCAGCAAGTTTAAGTTCCATGAAGATATATCATGATGGAAAAGAATAATAAGCTGACAAACTTTTAACAATATAATATTGGTGAAAGAACATGAATCAATTTACATAACTGAATGACCGAGACAATAATAATGAATGGCCAACAATGAACATGAACAAATTTAACTGAATCTTTGGGTAATGAAGGTGATCAGCCTTTCATACCTGATGAACATATGCAACATGCACTAAGTGCGAATCAACAATCATTATAGATGTGAATAATCAACAATAATTATTCACAAACATACTTTGAAAATATAACTCAAGTTTAAGTTAAAGAAAACTTGCCTGAACTGTCGATTACTGCTACGCAATCTAGTTTAATCACTTTATTGAAAAGACCTATCAGTTATAAGATTGATCTTTAAATTAGCATAACATACTTTATAAGTAAACTATCTAACATTTAAACACATAGTTAAATATTAGATAACCTTAACACTATACATACACAAGTCTAAACCTAGCACACATCGAGTCTTTAATAATATTCAATATAGTATACTGAGTGGTTTCCCACAAATAACTAACAAATTAGTTTCCGTCTAGTCTACACTATTTTCACAGTGAGTTAGATCAGTTACTAATTCATAGATCCGTTCCCCATATGAAGAAGTCGTTTAGCCCAGCTACTATACATCAACTATTAAAGGGTACGACTGTACTACCTTAGACTTATCATTTACTTTGTCATATAACTTGTGAATTAATACTTAGTCTTTCATTTTATAAGTCATTTATAATTAAGTAAGTTGAATACCTAATCCAGCAACTTGAATTCAAACTGAACTATAATCCAGCAACCTGGATTCACACAATCCCACAATCCCACAATCCAGCAACCTGGATTCAAACTAACATCCAATCCAGTAACCTGGATTATCCAAACAGACCAATCCAGCATCCTGGATTGTCTAAACATCTCATCCAGCAAATTTGATGACCAATCCAGCAAACCAGATTGCAATCCAGCAACCTGATGGCCAATCCAGCAAGCTGGATTCCCCTTTTTTAATCTAATTATCTTATTATTTTTCCACCCTTTGGCCAACATATATACACATATTTCATACACAAAAATAATTTTTCAGGAATTTTTCAATTTCCTTTAGTATTTTCCAAAAATCCATTTTTAGTTAATTCCTTAAGAAATTTGCTACATCACGCTTAACTCCAAAAATTCCCAACTCTTGGCTGGATCTTATACATGTTATCGTGAGCCTCCAGTTTAAATTTCGTGGCCATTGGAGTTACACAACTCCGATTATAACGATTTTCGTCAGAACAACGCAAATATTAAAATAGTCATAACTTGCTCATTTTAAGTCGGAATGAGCTCATTTTTGGACACAAGCTACTTCATTCCATATATTTTCATGTCCCAAAAGGCCTGATTTTATTACACAATTTAAGTGGCCAAAATAGTCCTTTCAATTTCTAAATAGCTTGCTTTTTGACATTTTCAGATTTTACGTCCTTTGCTAAAAACTGTCCAGACAGAAATCTACATGGAATTTTTCAGTGATTCCACTTGGACAAGTTAGAAGGCTTATAGATATAACTCTAAAAATTAACCACACTCAAAAATTCAAAATATAATAGGAGATATGGTCGCTTCCGTTTTATGTTGCGTTTTCCCCAAAAATAGTTTTTCTAATCTTTGTGTTTTCTAAGAAATCTTCCTAGATCTCTTGATTAACCAAACATTAAACATCATAAACCATTATAACACATACTAATACACCTTAAGATCATACATCTACCATGATCCATGATCTATTACACCAAACATACACTAAATCTAAGCAAAACATAATTTATGTTAAGAAAATCAAGATTTTCTAACTTTTAAAACATAGTTTCCTTTTTCTTACTTTTGATCTAACTTTTGATCATCAAAAGTGATAGATAAAAACATATAACACTTATACATATGAAGATCTATGATTTTGGAGTTTTGAATCATAGATCCAAGTTTTAATTCAAACAATTAAAAATAAATTAGATAAAAGATGTTTATACCTTTGTTTGGGGGATATTCTTCCTTGATTTATCAAAGTGGATGATAATTTTGGGTAAAAGAAAGATCAAAGTCCCTTTCTTTCTTCCTTGTTCCAGCCGAAATGGCCCTCCTCTCTCTTTCTCACTTTAGTTTTTCTTTTACTAGCAAAATAGGATGTGAGAGGAAAGAGAGAAAAATAGATTTTGTGTGAGTTAGTAATTAGGTATATTATCTATATCTTCCAATCTCTTGTCCCTTCTCTCCCTTACAAAATTCGGCCAAGTGGCCTTTCCAATCTCCCCCATATCTTATCTCTCCTTCTCTCTATATCTTTAGTAAATCTGACATATCTCACCAAATCTTTACATATCTTCCATATCTATCAAATATTTTTCCAAATCTATCCAATATCTTACCATATCTATCCAATATATTTTCATATCTATCCATAAGATTTAATCCTCATGCTCCATTTCTCCCTTGCTTAGCCGAATTGGGCCTCCTTTGGCCCAATTTTGATTTTCTTTTTAATGCTCAATTAACTTAATTAAGGTCCACTAAGGCCTCTCCCCTATAGAACTAAGCTTGGGCTTTTATTTTAATTCCTTTGGGCTTGCTAATAAAATAGTTGGGCTATGTAAATTAACATAGTCCACTAATTTTAATTATATCTCACCCTAATTATTTAATTAGGGTTTCTATTCACTCAATTTGTAAATCAAATTCTTACTCACGTACATTTAATTACTCAACCCAATTAGACTTGCTTTAATAAAATTAATAACTTGAGATAATAAAATAAATCCCTTAGAGTTAGTTAATATTTTAAATACTAACATTCTTTCTTATTATAACCCTTAGGTTATTTAAATCTCATACCTAATATATATATTAGGCTACAATAGTTTTCTTTTATTTACTTATTATATAGTAAACAAATATAAACAATCAAATAATATACATACATATACCAAATAATTTAATACTTTGAGAAATGTCCCACAAATCTCATACCATATTTATTTTTATCATTCCTCTTGCTAAAATTTTTATAGCACATCACAAAATATATATATATATATATATATATATATATATGTACCTATACATATACATATTTTAAGAATTCAAATCAAACCATATAGGTTCTTTAAATTTTTTAACTAAATCCTCAAATTCTCATATAGGTTTTATTCTTTAACCTTTA
This sequence comes from Panax stipuleanatus, assembly GCA_020205555.1. Classification (NCBI taxonomy): domain Eukaryota; kingdom Viridiplantae; phylum Streptophyta; class Magnoliopsida; order Apiales; family Araliaceae; genus Panax; species Panax stipuleanatus. The sequence goes on from CM035120.1 coordinate 112,312,390, forward strand.
TTTAATCATTTAAAATCTTATAAATTCTCAGGTTGTCACAGAGTCCATAAATGAAGAAGACCTATTCCATGTAGAGATAGTCTTTTCTAACTTCTCTATCTTAGAGGTTAGCTTTGACTCTCTTTGTATGCTCAGTTCATTGGTCTCTCTCAAGATTTTATTCTCAGCTTCAAACTTAGAGAGAGAGTCAGAACTTCGTAGAGCTGCTTCCAGCTCTTTCTGAACTTTCTCTTTCTCTTTTTGAAGATCAGAATAGTCTTTAGATAGAACTCTTAATCATCTCATATTTTGATATAGATCAGTTGACATGTCACGAATGCCAGTTCTTAAATCATCAATATTTATATCAGGAGAGTTGAAATCAAATGCCTCGTCTATGACTGCTTCAACACTTTTCCTGCTGAGTGCATCTTTGGCCATTAGGCATATGTTGGCTTTTTGGGGTGCTTCATCATCTTCAGACTCAACATTGGTGTCGTTGTCTGAATCGCTCCAAGAGCTTCCAACTACAAGCCCTTTGTCTTTCTTCTTATTCTTTTTGTAGCCTTTGAGCTCCTTCTTTGTATTTGACTTTCTTTTCAGCTCTTCTCTGATAGGCTTGTTGCAGTTGGCAATGAAATGACCAGGCTTCTTGCAGTTGTAGCATAGGTCACTGATCTTCTCCTAACTACTGTTATTGTTGAATCTTTTAGGTTTGCTGCTTCTCCCTTTGAGTATGAGCCTTCTGAATCTTCTGGCCAGCATTGCAGCTTCATCATCATCATTATCATCATCATCTTCCTCAGAGTCAGATTTATCTTCAACATGAGCTTTGAAGATCTCTTCTTTTGCTTTAAGAGCAACTCCTTTATCCTTCTTTCTTCCTTCTGATAGAGTTTCTGCTCGTTAAGTCAGTTCTAGCTAGTAGGTAAGAAGGTTTTCGTAGAGTTGTTGAACTGTCATCTCATGCAGATTCTTTGACTCTCTGATTGCAGTGGCATCTCACCTGCTTGGTAAGGACCTCATGAACTTGATGACTAGATCTTTGTTTGGGTAGGTCTTTCCATAAGTTCTAAGAGAGTTGAGCAGCACTGTGAATCTTTCATAAGTGGAAGTGACATTTTCTCCAGGAACATGAGCAAACATCTCATATTATTGAGTCAGTAGAGACTGTTTGTTTTCTCTGACTTCTTCTGTTCCTTCATGCATGATGAGCAATGCTTCCCAAACTTCCTTAGCAGTTTTGCAGTTGACCACGTTCTCAAACAGATTGTCTTCTAAGGACTGTAACAAGATGTTCTTAGCCTTTTTGTCCAGCTGTACATCTTTCTTCTCGTTGTCAGTCCATTCAGATTTAACCTTGATCACAACTCTGTTTGGTTCTTCTGGAGTTGGTGCAAGCCTTGTTGGTATGTAGGGCCCATTAAGTAGAGTTTCAAATAGATCATCATCTATTGAATCCATGTATGCTTGCATCTGAACTTTCCAGTTAGCAAACTTGTATTTGTTGCACATTGGTGGCTTGCTTCCTCCACCTGTCTTGGTCTTGCTTATCAGATGTGTCATTGGATCTACTCAAGCTTGTATGCTAGTTGAGAGAACCTACTCTGATACCAATTGTTAGTTCCCAAAGGCACGTTAGTTATCTAGAAGGGGGGTTGAATAGATATTTTAAAATTTCTTAGTTTAAAATACTTTGTCAGTATTGAATATACTGACAGTAGCGGAATTTATGTTTTGTTTCCCCTTAAAATATTGCAGTTATGGTTTGACAAGTAGTTAAAATAGATATAGCAGTTATAACAGTTAATATGAGACAATGAGACACAAAGGTTTTAAGTGGTTCAGAGCACACAAGGCTCCTAGTCCACTCTTCTACTCCACGAGTAGGAAATCCACTAAGGATGTCTCTTACAACTGAATCACTTAGATTCCTTTAAGGCCATCAGCCTTGGAACTTCTTTTAGTTCACTTAGAACTCTTTAAGGCCAGCAGCCTTGGTACTCTTCTCAGTTCACGTAGAACTCTTCAAGTCCTTCTGACTTGGAACACCTTGGATTGAGAGTTGTATTCTGGTGTGTGCTACTCAGTTGCAATTAAGCATCAGTTCTGAAGAACTGAGTAGCGAAGAAAGCTTTCCTCTTTCAGGATTGTAGAGTTGATCGCTGAGTGTTCTTGAGCTTTTCTCAATGTATTCTTTCTTTTCTTATCTTGCTTGCTTAGTCTGAATCCTTGTCTGATTTCCTTATAAAAGAGTCATTCAAAATGTTTTTGTTTGAATGCTCCCGTTGCGGCATTAAATGCTTCAGACGTTTTTGTGCAGTTGATGTTAACATCCTGCTTTTCTGCTGCACTGTCGACTGGCCCACTAACACAGTAGACTGCATTCTCACCTAACACCTAATAAGATGTTTTCAGCAAGCGGTTTAGTCCTGTCCTTAGCTTCTTCAATACTCTTCTTTGATTTGAACTAAGGATGAATATAGAATCATTGAGACCACCAAATTGTCAACGGCTATAAGCCTTTCTTCATTTGTTGCTCTTCCTCCCTTCATCAAAACTACGATCTTTGATGCTGACTGAAGGAACACTACGATTATGGTCATTGTACCATAATCGTTGTGTGTTGGCTTGCACAGGCTTGATTCAGACTAGATCGTAGAAAACACTACGATTTCTCTTAAGCTCTTCGGTAGACTACGATTCCATCTTGCTTGTCTTGCAGACTCCACGTTTCCGAGAGCACACTGCGTTTCTTGACTTAGCTCGGCAGGCGCTCGGATCTTTTCCACGTTTCTCAGTGTGGCTTCCAAGGGCAGACTACGATTCTGATATTTTCACTTAAGCTCCACGAATCTTGCCTTAGCCTTTGCATACTTGGTTCTCTAGGCAGACTACGATTCTGGACATCTTCATTGAAACTCCATAATTCTGCCTTGTCTTCTGTATGCTGCTTTTGACAGACTACGATTCTATCAAGGCTTTATCTTTTACAACTCAAATAGATCAACCTAACAGTTTTGATCTTTTCTTCTATACATTTATTTACATAAATGATAAACATTAAAGCATAGATCAACCTAACAACTTTGATCTGTCATCTAAGTCCTTGTACATATGATCTTTGAAGAACTTTACACTTGAACATTTATATTTACTTTCAATATCAAATTTGAATATGCAATTCCCAACAAGGTACTACAATACCTATAAAGTTTGGTGACCTAATATATAATTAGGTATTTGAATTAAATAACCTCAAGTGTTATCTTTATTTAATTGTCCTAGTATTTTAATTATATACTAGTGACCTAATCTAATAGATTTATGAAATATGTCTCAACCTATTAGATTATCTTGTATGATTATGTGAGTGTTTATAACTTATTAAGTCAATTAGGGCTATTAAGTTAATACACTTAGTGGAGTATGTTATGACTTATGTGAATTATGTGTATGATTAAATAAATATACATTATATAATGTGCATACATTTATTTTGTATAAAAAGAGAATTAAGAATAAAGTTATGTAACCTAATACATATATTAGGTATGGTAATTAAATAACCAAAGGGATAATAATATGTGAGAATGTTGGTATTTAAAAATATATACTAACCATAAGAGATTTATTTTGTACATCTTAAATAATTTATTTTATAACCTAAGTAAAGCAAGTCTAATTGGGTTATGAAATTAAAGATATATGAGTAAGAAATTTATTTGCAAATGTGTGTAATGGAACCCTAATTAAATGATTAAATAAAAAAAATTAAAAAAGTTTAAACTAAGTTGATTTTATGGCCCAAAGAATTTAATAAGTAAGCCCAATTATTTATTTAAGCATTGGACTTGTAGATAATTTGATTTAAGAGCAATTAAATTATTAAACTAGCCCAATATATCATGTATGGGGCAAGTATAATAATGGCCCAATTTAATTAATAGAGGAAGCCCAAGTTCATTTTTGTTAGTAAGCAAATTAAAAAAAAAGGCAAGCCCAACATAAATTAAATGAAGGCCCAAGCTTAGCCCACTTAGGTGCTGTTTGTTTACATCTGATTGACTCTTAATGGACTGCCTCTTATTCGCTAAGAGGCATGATGCTGTTTGTTTTTTTTTGTTACCTCTGGATGCCTCTTAATCGGTAAGACAGAAAATGAAATCTTAATAATTAAGAGGTACCTCTTAATGAAATTTTTTTGATAATTTTTTTTATATAAATATATTCAACAACATTTTTCACTCATTTTTATTAAATTGAATATTTAAAATTATTAAATAACAATTTACCCTTTAAAATAGTAAAATAGTGTCATTAAGAGACAACTTACTTTTTAGTTATCAAACAGTTTTTTAGATTCAGACCTCATAACCATTCAGATGATCTAATTTATTAAGACATCATAATCATTCAGATCTTAATCGCCAGATTTATCAAATACAACCTTAGGCAAGGGTATTATAGTCATTGGGTAAGTATAAAATAAAACCAATTTGGAAAAATATGGCCAAGTGGCCGAAATTTGGTGGAGGAAGAATGGGAGATGCATGTAATGATTGTATTTGCTTTAGTGGTTCAACCACTTTGCTAGGTGTCACTTAATTTATGGGGCCAACACTTTTGACAAAACTTGTAAGAAACAACTAACTTGTTGGGAGAGAGAAAGAGTAAGAAATTGGGAGAAAAGGTTAAATATACATTATATCTATACATCTTTTTTTAATAAACAAATCAAAGTATATCATTTGTTTTATTTCATTTTATTTCCTAAGCTATCAAAAGAAAGAAAGAAAGAGAAAACAAAATAAACAAGAGAGAGAAGGGGAGAGTTCGGCCTTATAGGAGAGGAAGAGAGGAAGGAAGTTTGGTAGTTTCTTAGGTTCCTAACCAAGCTTAGGAAGAAGAAGAGGGAAAAGAAGCTAAGGTATAACAAAATCTCTACCTATATAGTCTAATTTCCTTTTGGTTTGATTTAAGTTTTGATTTTTGTAAATTTATGATTATGAGGCTCAAAAACCTTGGATCTATGTGTTTAATAGTGTTTCATGTTTAGATCTAAACCTTTTGATTATCAAAAGTTAGATCTAAAGTATGAAATAGGAACTAAGTTTTGCAAAAGTTAGAAAATTTAATTTTCTAAGCCTTAGTTGTGTTTAATCTTATGATTGGTGATTTTTGGTGAAATAGATCATGGATCATGATAGATCCATAAATATATGATGTATTGATATGTATTATAGTGATTGATGATGGATAATGTTTGATTAATTAAAAGATCTAGAAGTTTTCTTAGAAATCATCAAAGATTGAAAATCAAATTTTTGTGAAAACGAAGTGTGAAATGGAAACGACCATATCTCTCATTCTATTTTGAATTTTTAAGTGTGGTCAATTTCTGAAGTTATATCTATAAGTTTTATAACTTTTTCAAGTGTAATCACTGAAAAGGGAGTTATAAATTTTCGTGTGGACTAATTTTAGCATAGTATGTCAAATCTGAACATTGAAGAAAATCTTGCTGCCACTATTTTCCAAGGGCAGTTTTGTCCACTTAATTATTGAAAAAAATCCAATCTTTTGGGACATGAAAATATATGAGATAAAGTAGTTTTTGTCCAAAAATGAGATCATTCAGACTTAAATTGACCAAGTTATGACCATTACAATATTTGGGATTTTTTAACAAAAACCGCTATAACTGGAGTTCTATAACTCCGATGGCCACGAAATGTAACCTGGAAGTTCAAGTTAATATGTGTAAGATCCCGCCAAGAGTTGGGAATTTCTGGAGTTAAGCATGAGGTAGCTAATTTCTTAAGGTTTGAACTAGAAATGGATTTTTGAAAAATACTTAAGGGAGTTGAAAAACTTCAGAAAAATTATTTTTGTGTATGGATTATATGTATATATGTTTGGCCAAAGGATAGAAAAATAATAAGCTGATTTGGTATTTTCGTGAAAAGGGTATTTCAGCTTCCTGAAATGAACAATTTAGGGTGCTGAAATGGAAACTAAAATGTCAGGAAGAGAAGTCAGTTTTGTTTCAGCTTGCTGAAATGGAAACTGAAAAGGTTACGAAGGAAAGACAGTTTGGTTTCAGTTTGCTGAAATGATATATTAAGTCTCCTGAATTCATAAATAGTTTACCGAGTTATAATAAGAACTTATAAATGAACGAGTAAGTGTTAAATCTAAGGTAGTGCAATTGTACCATTTAATGGTTGATGTATAGTAGCTGGGCTAAATAATTCGTTTAGGGAACGGAGGTATATACGAATTAGTAACCGATCTAACTCACTGTGAAAATAGTGTAGACGAGACGGAAACTAATTTGTTGGTTGTTTGTGAGAAACCACTCAGTATACTATATTGAATACTATTAAATACTCGATGTGTGCTAGGTTTAGACTTGTAAATAAGTATGGTGTTAAGGTTATCTAATATTTGATTATGTGGTTAAGTGTTAGATAGTTTACTTATATAGTAATAGTATTGTGAGATAAGGTATGTTATACTAATTGAAAGATCAATCTTATAATTGATAGGTCTTTTCAATAAAGCGATTAAATTAGATTGCGTAGCAGTAATCGCCGATACAGGTAAGTTTTCTCTAACTCAAACTTGAGTTATATTTTCAAAGCATGGTAGTGAATAATTATTGTTGATTATTCACATCTATACTGATTATTGATTCGCACTTAGTGCATATTGCATATGTTCATCAGGTATGAAAGGCTGATCACCTTCATTACCCTAAGGTTCAGTTAAAGTTGTTCATGGTCCTTGTTGACATTAAACATTATTGGTTCAGTCATTCATTTATTGAAACTCTGATTTATACTCTTTCACAATTATTATTTTGTTAAAAATTCAAAAGCTTATTCTTTCTTTCAATCATTATATATCCTTGTTGTATTTAAACTTGCTGAGCAAAGTCGTTGTTCACCCTTGTTATATCATGATAACAAATTTTAGATTAAGACAAAGACTCAAAGAAAGACAGAGGCAAAGGCGAACTACAAGAGTAGATTATTATTCATCTATAACTATTAGTTATCCGATGTAAATCATATATGTGAATCTTTTTAATTACTTAAGGTATGTATTCAGTTAAGGTTAACAGACCTTGGGGATATGTTATAGAATCATGTGAAATTAACAATATATGTTTATATATTCCGCATTAGATGATAGAATATGCATGAAGATGATGTATCGTGACGCACCATGTCCGAGGTTCTAGAGACCCGAATTTGGGGGCGCTACAGACGTTAAGCTTTAGGTTTGTAATCTACGCAAAAGAAAAGTTTCCTAACTTCATTTGATTTTGATATTAAATGCAAGTTCCCTAACTTCATTCTATAATTGAATGCAAGTATCTAGATCTTAAATCCTATTGAGAAACTTTGAATTTTTGTTATATCAAACATACTTATATTGAGAAAATATCTACATTCGTATGATTACTATTCATAATCGTAAAATTGATTTAATATCTTGACTCATGTTACGAGAAGTGAACTTATTGTTCCTAAAAGTAGTCTAAGTCATTTGATTCGGTTAGACTATTATCATGTGTTGGAAAGCTATCTAAACCAATTATTTTATTGCGGACTCTTATAAATCTACTAAGATGGATAACCCTCATAGAAGGGGAAATTATATAACTGTCGGGGAGCCGACGTGCGCACATACAAGCATGTTTAAATGTTATGCATAACGTAGGGTACTTTAGGCTGATCACCTGGTGTACTTGTTTTTATTGGATTTTCAGCATAATACTATTAATTCTAGTAGGAGTTCATAGTCCTTAGCGACTGCTCAGTGTTCATTATTCTTGAACCTTGAAATGATTTAAAACCTTTGAATCTTGTTGATATCTTTCAGTTCATAGCGACACTTATTGAGAACTATTGATACTTCTTGTTATTCTTGAACTATCACTTACTATTATACCCTTGAGATTCGAATTTCATATTGTTCATCCTTATTGCTATTATTTGCTGGACAAATTTGTTGCTCATTCTTGCTTCCCTAAAAACATTACAGTTAAGGCAGAGCAAGGCGGTACCTCGGGGAAGGACAAAGGAAAGGGCAAGGCTTCGGAATAGCTTTAATACTTTAAAATTAGGAAAAACTATTATTAATATTATGATAATGTATTAAGGGATGATTAAATTATGTTTAAGTTATGCTTTAAGTTTAATTATTGAAATGATGTAGTAACGGTCACGAGACCTTGGGACAAGAATATTTATGTTATAATAATGTAAATTATTCTATTGTTCCGTTGCATGATATTTTAGTATGTTATTAAAAATAGATCGTGATGCACCGAATTCGATATACGAGTGGTCTGAATTTGGGGGCGTCACACCTACTAAGGTAAGAGATATTATTTTCGTTCAATATTCGCAAGGAATATTATTTTCTTTCATACTCTATAGTATGGAAGTGATATTATTTCGTTTCATATTCCTAAATCTAAACTTACTATGATAAGTATTGCTTGTATAATTCCTAAAATGATTAGAAATTCCTTAAGGTTTGCGCTTCATCTAATATCACTTCACTGGAATATTGGTCTGAACTTTCTTATCAAATTTTAATATTTTCATGTCGGGGTACTATTCATATGATACTATTCATATGGGGTATTATTCACGGGATACTACTCACGATAAAAAAAATTGGTTTCTTTTTTGTCCAAATTAGTTTTGATATATGAATATCATTCTTGAATTTTGCTCCACAGTTGATTATTATGTTGACAATTTGAACATTCTTGAACTTGGATAAATTAAATTACAAATCTCAAATATTTATCCTTGATCTCACTTGATTCGTTCTTTATATCATTTTTCATCATCCTCGGTCTTAATTGTGGTGAAAGTTATCTTTGGTCCATAGTGTATGAACTGTTGATTGGTATGATTATGACCAGGAACTGTGTATTGGTATAATCATGACATTTGGTGTACAGATAAAGGCTTGTGAAGAAAGATATATTTGGCTCGTAGTGCAAAGATGAACTGTTGATTGGTATCTTTGGCCTGTAGTGCAAAGATGAACTGTTGATTGAAATCTTTAGCCCGTAGTGCAAAGATGGACAGGTGTATGGCATGATCATGACCACTGATTATACAGTTGAATATCTTTGGCCCGTAGTGCAAACATAGACACTTAATTTGTATAATCATGACCATTGTTGTTACATTTGAATGCCTTTGGAGTAGGATGTAAAGACGATATGATTAGTGAGTGTCTTTAGCTTTTGTGGCAAGGACATTGAGTGAAAGTTCTATTAAGCCTTTGTGGCAAGGAAAAACTGTTGATTTACATGATTATGAACATGAATTGTGAATTTAACTATAAGCTTTGGTTTTACTGGTAAAAACAGGTGGTGAAAGTTCTCCTTATTTTGGGTACAACGAAAAACTGTTGATTGGTGTTACAGGAATAAAATATTGATTGACTTTTAATTTGGAGAAGATAGTAGACATTATATTCTACTCGACTCTTCTAATGGATTGCTTGTTCCGCTGCAACTATGGTTGAAAACTTATATCATCTACCATATGTTCTAAATATCTGAATTATTTCTGATGAAGGCTATTGAATAATTTAATTATCGTAGTCATGATATTCTTTACTGGGCTATTCGTGCTCACCCTTTTGCTTCACAATTCCTTTCAGGTAATAAGAGTGTAGCTGGGTCGAGCGGGGATAACTGGGAAATAGAGTGATGGTCTATGACTGTTGAAGTTTCTTATAAAATAGTATGGTGATAATTGTGTTGAGAACTTAACATGTGTGTGTCGTATTTTTATACGTCATTTAACAGTTGGTTTTGGTGAACAACAATAGATAATGAGAACCCGACTTTGGAAGGGTCAATAATGCACCCCATTGAAATAATGAGAGTAGAAATCTTCTCGGGTTCCTTTGAGGACTTGAAATATTTGTTGCTTTATTTGATACGACAATATAATAATTTGGGTACGAATATTGTCATACTATATACGACATGATAATAGTTGTTGTATTTTAGATTTTGTTGGGTGTATTTTTGGCGACTCAAAATGGGTTGTGTGGACCTATTTTGGGGGCGTCACAAAACGTGTGTGCTAGTTGTTTTCTCAATTTTTAGTATAAATAGGTTGCTCGGTTGAGTAACTAAACACACACCATGACTACACCAAAAGTATAAAAAAATTTATTACAATATTGTGAGTATTTCTTTTGAAGTGTAAGGTTACTCCAAGTGTTGATAAAGAGTGCAAGAATTGTTTAAGTTGATCACTTTCATATAAAGCAGCATCTAGTCGCGTGCTAAGGTTTGGGGTATCACTTTTTCATAATATGGTAAAGGGATATCATTTTCTTTCATACTCCATATTATTATAAGAGATTATTATTCGTTCTTCAGCTTATCATTAAATGGTGAAAAGTCCTAAAATGATTAGAATATCCTTAATGGTTTGTGATTCATCTAATATCTTGACCTGAATCTTTCTATTCAGTTTTAAGTTATTATATTTGATCCAGTAACTTTATATTTACTTGAACTTTATATTTTATCAAGAATTCTAATCGATTTTATAGATATCGTGTTGGTAATTTGGACTCTGGATAATTAAGTTGAAAATCACTAAGATCTATTTTTATCTTATTATTCTGATTATATATCATTGCTATAATCATTGAAGTGAAATTTCTCTTTGGCCTATAGTGCAAAGATGAAATATTGATTGGTATGATCATGACCATTAGTTTTACAGTTGTATGTCTTTGGCCCGTAGTATAAAGATGGACTGTTGATTGGCATGACCACTGGTTTTACAGTTGTATGTCTTTGGCCCATAGTGCAAAGATGGACTGTTGATTGGCATGACCATTGGTTTTATAGTTGTATGTTTTTGGCCCGTATTGCAAAGATGGATTGTTGGTTGGCATGACCATTAGTGTTACAGTTTAATATCTTTGGCCCGGAGTGCAAAGATGAATTTATTAGCATGATTATGAACAGGAACTGTGAATTGGTATAACCATAATCTTTGGTGTTTCGGGTAAAGACAGGTGATGAAAGTTCTCTTTGTCTTGGGTACAACGAAGAACTATTAATTGGTATTACAGGAATAAAATATTGATGATGGACTTTTAATTTGGAGAAGATATTGGACATTATGTTCTACTTGACTCTTCTAATGGATTGTTGATTCCGCTGCAATTATGGTTGAAAACTTTTATCATCTACCATATGTTCTAAATATCTGATTTATTACTGATGAATGCTATTGATAATTTAATTATCTTAGTCATTATAATCTTTACTAGGCTATTTGTGCTCACCCCTTTTGCTTCACAATTCCTTTCAAAAAATAAAAGTGTAGCTGGAACTAGCAGAGAGAACATGGGTATAAAGTGGTGTTTCGAATTAGTCACGGTCCTCATCAAATTATAAAACAGTGTGGCATAAAAACTGTATTGAGAACTTAAAATGTGTGTGTCGTATTTTTTACGTCATTTAACAGTTGATTTTGGTGAATCAAATAGGGTGATGTGAACCCAAATTTGGAAGAGTCAAAAATGCACCCCATTAGAATGATGAGAGCAGCAATCTTCTCGGGTTCCTTTGAGGACTTAAAATATTTGTTGCTTTATTTGATACGACATTATAATAATTTGGGTGCGAATACTGTCGTACTATATACGACATGGTAATAGTTGTAAATAGGAAGATTTGTATTTGAATTTTGTTGTGTGTATTTTTAGCGACTCAGAATGGGTTGTATGGACTTATTTTGGGGGAATCACATTTGGTATCAGAGCTTAGGGATATGATCTCTGTTGGAGGTCTGGGATGAGAACTAGGAGGGGAGAGACGTGTAATATCCTTTGCTAGTGTGTGTCCTACCTAAGCTGAATTTTTTTACTTAATTAGTTGACAAATTGTGATATGTCAATTAACATTTTTTTTGTAATTGTATTCTAGAATTGTATTCGAATTTAAGGAGATGAGCAATGTATGAACCATGATACGGAGAAAATGACCTGGGAGCTTGAATTTGAAATAAAAGATAAGTATCCTTATCTCTTCGGAATTCCAGGTACGTACGTAAATTTCGAGGACGAAATTTCATAAGGAGGGGTGATTATAAGATCTCGACTTTTATGAAATAAAAGTCTAATTTAATTTACGATTATTATTCTAAAACTGTAAAATATTAAATTGATCAATGGTCAAACGGACAATTAAACTGATAAGTGAGTAAATAAAAGAGAGGGATTAAATCTTCTAGAAGGTTGGCATGTGGGTGGCGGCTAAGAATTGAGCAAGGAATGTGCTGATATTAATTTCCTATATACTTCCAAACATTTTGCCAAAGTCTTCACCAAACTTGTTTTTGATTGGTCATTTAATTCAAATAGATCATGGATGTTGGTTGTGTGATTAAGCCTAATAAGGCAAAATCAGCATTTTATTTCATCCTACTCCATCCCGTAGCAATATTTTCAGAAGAAAGAAAATAGTGAGAAAAGAGAGAAGAGAGAAAGGAAAGAGAGAAGAGAGAAAGAAAGAAAGAAAGGCAAAGAAAGAATGGTAAACTCAAAACCTTTGTTAATCTTTGATTTTCATATATGGTTATTAAGTTATATGAAATTTATGGAAAGAGGATTTGTTATGCTTATTAATTTGTGATGGATTAAATTTGCATAAACATGAATCAAATGATAGAAATCAAGAAATCAAATAAAAAACGAAATCTGAAAATTTCATCAAAATTAGTTTGCTACCATGTTTTTATAAAATTTATATCTCCTTGCGTATAATGAGTTATGAGATGAGTCTTATATCAAAAGAAAGCCCTGGAAGTAAGCTAAACACAAAAATTTGAATCCCCCAAAAAATTCTTGTGGATTGTTCGTGGTGGCTGTTTGAATGAAACTGGTCTGAAGGACTTATAGTCCGCTAAAATCAAAAAAATCAGTTTTTTTAAGCTCTATTGTGTGAGTTATAATTCTTAATCCGACCGTTGGATCATTGTAATTTTTCGATATGTTATACATATATAAGTTCAGTATATGTCCACAAATTTGAACCGTTAAAGATTAACGTATGATTTGTTATGGATTTCGTGAGGTGGCTGGTCTGGAATTTTTTAAAACAGAATTTTCAGCATCAAGTTTTAAGTTTCAAAAATGTATAACTTAATGATTTTAAATCCGATTTGATTTATTCTTGAGGCTAAATTAGATTATTTGAAGTCTAGTTTCTGTTAAAATTAATTAAATTGATAGTTAAGTTTTGGTTAATGATGATAATACCATAACAGTGGACTGATGTTTTTAAAATAAATTGTCATATATGGGTCTCTTAAGTTTTGTTATTCATTTTAAGTTTTAGAATATGAATAATGATTTAATGCAATAAATAAAGACACCTTGAATGAATTATGAATTATTAGTTGGTTTATATTTTAGGTGAATATATTTTGGTGACCCCGACTTTTAGTAGAATTTAAATTATTTATAGTAAGGTGTTGATTTAACAAATGTTTATATATTTATATTGTTGTATTTTTTCATCACTTGAGATGGTGGCTTAATGGTGGAAAGCCGGACATAAGTCCCCATTAACGTGGGTTCGAGTCTTGGTAAACTCCTCTATGCACAAGTGGTCTCACGTCCTGGATTTATTTGGGAGTAAGTTGAGCGCTGAATTTATTTGGAGGAAAGCTGAGTTGTGCCGATGAAGACACCACTGAGGCCTCCAAAAATTTTTTTGTTATCATGCACTTATTTTCTACCTATCATACATGTAATTATTTATTACGAATATTCATTTGGTCGGGGAATATTCTTTTTGTCGTGGAATATTCGTACGACGCCACCGAAATAACCAATCATTGGTGACTCCACACAGAATAACTGTCGGATATAGAAAGCGACAAAAATAACCTTTTTAAAAATTGACGACAAAACTTTTACCGTTAACTTTTAAATACCCGGTGATAAAAGTACAGTAATACGCATTATTTCACATTAGTACATGATATTGCACAATATCTCTGATTATTGATTCTTACGTGAGAAGTCACTTAGTATTTCATTCAATAATTGCTACAGTGATAATTACATAGTATTACATATTAATGATTTAATACTTGTCACAGTAACAACTGCACAGTACGTCACATTATTAAATCAATAATTGCCACGACATAGTAACTCATATTATTTGATATGATATAATTAGACTGGTTGGCAGTATTGTGAATTTATGTTAATAATTGTGAATAATTGTTGAAAGATTGAAAAGGTGTAAATAATTGATGATTAAAATGTGTTGATTAAAGATAAGTATGATATGCAGATGCTTGTTCAATTATTTTCTTTTTACGAGAGTAAATTTGGCAAGACTTGCCGACACTCTCTTTTCCTAAAGTAGTATGGACCACAACTCTATTATTGAACAAATTTTGTTAAAACATGTACAAATTTGTTTAATTTTCTCTGTGGGACCACAAATTCTACTACCATTATTTTATATAGCTCATTTGGTTATTTTGTCAAAGCGTGTGTGCTAGTTGTTTTCTCAATTTTCAATATAAATAGGTTGCTCGGTTGAGTAACTAAACACACACCATGACAACACAAAGTATAAAATTATTTTATTACAATATTGTGAGTATTTCTTTTGAGTGTAAGGTTACTCCAAGTGTTGATAAAGAGTGCAAGCATTGTTCAGGTTGATCACTTTTATAGAAAACAACATCTAGTCGCGTGTTAAGGTAAGGGGTATTACTTTTTCATAATATGGTAAAGGGATATCATTTTCTTTCATACTCCATATTATTGTAAGAGATTATTAGTCGTTCTTTAGCTTATCATTAAATGGTGAAAAGTCCTAAAATGATTAGAATATCCTTAATGGTTTGTGATTCATCTAATATCTTGACCTGAATCTTTCTATTCAGTTTTAAGTTATTATATTTGATCCAGTAACTTTATATTTACTTGAACTTTATATTCAATCAAAAATTCTAATTAATTTTCTAGATATCGTGTTTGTGACGCCCCCAAATTCCAGGACCGTCACAGGGGTCGCTCGAATTCGGTTCGTCACGTGCTCATGGTAATACATCACAATAATAATATGACTAAATGTCGCATCGCACAGCGGAATAATACACAACTAATACCGAATAAATTACATTTAAATAATATAATTATTCAAGTCCCAAGGTCTCGTAACTTAAACAGTGATTACATAGCTTAGACATATCTTAAGCAATAATAACCTTAACTAGTACATAATATCATAAATTCTTTATTATAATCATAAAGTCCTACATAAACAAAGCTACTAAGTAGCCTTTCCCTTGCCCTTGTCGGTACTCGAGGGTCCGCACTGCTCGGCCTTAACTGAAATGTTTTTAGGAAAAGAAAGAATGAGCACAAATTACTCAGCAAGTAATATACAATAAGGGTGAGTAATATAATTCTCAATTCTCGAAAGGGTATAGCAAGGTTTGATAGTTCAAGGATAACAAGAATATCAACAGTTTTCAATAACAGTCGCTAAGGACAGAATAATATCAATGTGATTCAATAATAAATCAATTCAAGATTTCAAGATAACTGAATACTGAGCTGTCACTAAGGACTATGAACTTCCACAGGAATTGACAGTAATAAACTGAAAATCCAACAAAACAAGTACAACAGGTGATCAGCCTAAAGTACCCTATGTTATGCATAACACTCAATCATACTAATGTGCGCGCGTCGGTTCTCCGACAGTTATATTTTGTTCTTCTCAGTCAAATACAACATCCCGCACCAATCAATTGGGTTGGGTCGCTTTTCAATAATATAAATCTAACCGAATCAAATGGCATAGACACTTTCACAATATTCAAGAACAATACCAAGTTCAACATGAATAATTGCTTTAATGAATAAGAGTTCAAGTATGCTAATTCAATTCAAACGATTAAGTAAAGAAACTAGTTCGCAATATACAAGGATAGAATACTTGCACCATAAAAGAGTGTAAGTTAAGAAACTTGCATCCAAAGAGATAAGGTTTAGATACTTGCCTTATGCGTAGTTTACTCACGAAAAGCAAATCAACACTTTCGAATCCTATTTAGAGTGTATTATAAGTATAGGATGTTCATTAGTTAACACATCCATTACACAAACTTGTTACTCAATATACATATATATTACTATCTTAGTCACATGTCATACTTATACTCATATGGTATGAAATCAGATTATATGTTATCAGGAATCAAGTACATAGTTATAACATAAATGATACTATAGCAACTCATCATGCTCAAGTGGTTATGATCCTTTGACCCATGGGCTTCCATTATATAAGTTAAACATTATCTTGTTACTTAATCATCACATATATACACACCAGTAAGGTACAGATCATTTCTAGCAGTTTTGAACAATAATTTACACTAACTGACATGACCAGAACAAGCAGATTTCAACAATTCAGATTCCAGACCGGCGCAGCTGCGCCTTGGTTAGGCCTAGGGACGGCGCAGCTACGCAGTCCCCTGGCCAGACCAGGGTTAAGCCTTGCATTTTCTGATTCTGTCCATACTTTAGCATACTTAACCAATTTACACTTAACATACAATCATGTCAGAGGACATTTATAAACATATGACCATCTCAAGTTCATTTTTATATGTTATGGTTTTAGTTTAGGATTTACACAAAATTAAGGTCGGATAGGGTCATGTAATCACCACGTATACAATTAGATCATATGTTCATATCAAGAGATCACATACTTTGTACTATACATGTTTATAAGTGTCCACATCTTTCATTCATCACTAGCGTCGTTTATCACTTTAAAAATATGCTTAAACTCGTGTTTGGTTAACCTTTCATTGAATTCGACAAGTGAGTACACATGTATGGTATACTAGTGATGGTATACGCACTATTAAACATGTTACAAATATCAGCATGAATCTTAGTACAACATGTCAAGTCCATGTTCAAAGTCCATGTTTTGTTAGTAAGTTCTATTAACGAAGTCTAACATGTTCATGCTACCTTAAGATACATATATACACAAGTCATCACATCCTTCATGCATTTCTAAACCATAATAACATGTATCGAAAGTCAGAATATAAATATAACATATCCAAGTCTCTCTTTATAACTTTAAGTTCATTTTGAACACATACGTCGTTTCGTCAAAAAGGTATGCCATCTTGGTTTAAACATGCTTACGTTAGGCCTATGTACTCATACATATGTTCTACTCAAGCTAGCATGCTTATCTAAGTTATGCAAATAATTTATCACACAGCAGAATTTAAGCAGAAATCAGAAACTAAACACAGTGTCCGGCGCAGTTGCGCCACTACTGGTTCGTGCCAAACAGTAGCCAGCAACGGCAAAAAGCTAGGCCAATTCCCAAATTTCATAACCAAATCGATTCCAGACAAGCTGCATTGCATACTAAACATGTATATAAGTTCATATAACCACAAAACAAGTGTTCTATACCCCAATTACAACCCAATTCAACATGATCAAGAAATAAGAATTTCAAGAATAGAAATTTTGACAGAGACAAAATGAAGAACAAGAATCATGGAATTATCCCTCTGTAATGCAATCTGAACTTGTTGCTACTTTCCACTCACAATGCTACTATACTAATATATGTATTACTCTCCACTCAATACTCAAGCAAAATCTCAGCATTTGATTTTGTGAAGAGGATGAGCTATATATAGAGAGATAACATTACACAGATAATGCAATAATCCAATAAATTGAACCATCAGGAGATTGGATTGCATGGTAGTTATAAAGAAGTTGGTAATTAGTGGTTGGCTTATACTATTGAGGCCACTCCCCTTGTAATAATCTCATCTATGTTGCTGAGTTTGAGAAGGTAGGAGTAGGCTAGCTTCATGGGTGTTTCACATGAGAATGAACTGAGTCTCTTATTATGGGACAAGGAATGAAACTCTGATATTGCAAATGGACCACCTGCTAAACTTGTATTACAATACACATACTATATACATAGGTTATATATTCCATATGTATACAATATATGTTTAGGTTATAAGTTAGTGTCACAATGTAATTCACATAATGTAGTAAATGCAATTTGAACACATATAATCCATGTATATTTTATCATACTGGTATAGTCTAATCGGATGTTATCACATTACACTGTCTCCTTTATTAAAATTAATAGTTTACAATATGTTCATGATATATTATACAATGTATACCCACATATTTATTGTCACACAAGCATAAACATGTAGCTTATATTTTTCAATCAATCTTAATACATGATCTCTATGTGTAATATATTCACATTGCACTATATAACATAGTTTATGTATACTTGCATGGTCACACCTAAGTGTTTCTCTACACTATATAATTTAGTCGTATTCCATATACTTTATATTTAATTCTTGCACATAGAAATCAATATAATCTCATCATATTAATAACTTACTTATTTATTTTATTATTCATAATGTCAAATAAATAAATTATTCATCTTATTGATTAATTAACGATAATATTAATTAATTCATTCCTCATTGATTATTAATTTCCATAATAATCGATTAACACTTATGTGATTAAATATCACATTAAATGAATATAAATCTTATTATATTTATAAACACATTGCTTATTATTACTATATTTCTTGCAATAATAATAATCACGTATTATTAATCAATCATAGTTAATATTCCATAACCATTAATTAATATTCTACAATAGCAATTAACAATTAATATAGATTAATTATTTACTTAATAATTCATTCGTTAATTAATATAATCATTAATAATCCTCATCACTGTGCCGCACAAGGCTATCAACGAGTTTATCGTAAACTCCATAATTTCTCAATTATTATTATAATTATTCAATTTTATATAATTGAATCAATCCTTCTCACAACACAAAATCATTTATATTCAAATAAATTCTCATTTTCATTAATATATTTATTTAATAATATTAGAAAATTCTCGGGTATTACATCATCCCCCCTTATAATAATTCCATCCCGAAATTGCTACAAGGTTACACAAATAGATGGGGATAGTCCCTCATCATCCTATCTTCTAACCCCTACGTTGCCTCCTCGACATCTTGGTTACGCCAAAGTACTTTTACAGATGAAATAATCTTATTTCTTAAGGTTTGCTCTTTCCTATCTAATATCTGGACAGGAATCTCTTCATATGCCAAGTTCTTTTCCACTTCAATGGGCTTGTAAGAAATCACGTGCTTGTAGTCGGCTTTGTACGGTCGCAACACAAAAATGTGGAATACGTTGTGGATGTGCTCCAACTCGGGTGGTAACGCAACTTTGTATGCCACTTCGCCCACTCGCTTCAGTATCTCGAACGGTCCTATGAATCTTGGACTCAATTTTCCTTTCTTGCCGAAACGGATCTTTCCCTTCCATGGAGATACCTTCAAGAAAATAAAACTGCCAACTTTGAAGTCTCGGTCCTGCCGATGTAAATTTGCATACTTTTTCTGGCGGTCTTGAGCTGCTACTAATCTGGCTCTTAACATTGTCGCCACGTCTGCGGTTTGTTGAACTAACTCTGGTCAGAGTATTCGTCGTTCTCTGACTTCGTCCCAACATAATGGCGTTCTGCACTTTCTTCCGTAAAGAGTTTCGTACGGTGGCATGCCGATACTCGCATGGTAACTATTGTTATAGGCAAATTCGACTAAGGGTAGGTGGTCGTCCCAATTTCCCTTAAAATCCATCACGCAAGTCCTAAGCTTGTCCTCCAGCGTTTGTATTGTTCGCTCACTCTGTCCGTCTGTCTGAGGATGAGAAGCGGTACTCAACCTCAATTGCGTTCCCATTCTCTCTTGCAAACTCTTCCAAAAATTGGACGTGAAGCGCGGATCTCGATCAAAGACAATTGACACCGGCACTCCATGTCGTGTAACAATCTCCTTTACGTACAAACTCACTAATTGATTCAAACTGTAGCGGATCTTGATTGGTAGAAAATATGTGGTCTTCGTTAGTCGATCCATGATAACCCAAATAGCATCATAACCTTTCTGTGTAACTGGAAGTCCTATCACGAAGTCCATCGTAATATGCTCCCATTTCCACTCTAGTATTTCCAATGGTTGTAGTAAACCACTCGGCCGTTGATGCTCTACTTTAACGCGTTGGCAAGTTAAACATCTACTAACGCACTCTGCGACTTCCTGTTTCAAATTGGGCCACCAAAAATGTTGCCTCAAATCTCGGTACATCTTCGTGCCTCCCGGATGAACGGAATATGACGTATTGTGTGCCTCGTGCAAAATCTCTTCCCTCAACTCGGTTACCGCTGGTACCCATACTCTTTCTTCAAATCTCAAAATACCGTCTTTATCCATTCGAAATTTCTCTTCCTCATTTTCTGTGATCCTCTTTCGGATTTTCTCACACTCTTCATCCTTCTCTTGTGCTTCTTTTACTCTATCCAACAACGTCGGACAAGCTTCCATTACAATTAACTTCTCACTAGACTTTTCTGGCCCTTTCACTTCTATCTCCAATTTCTCCATCTCTCTTATCAATTCTTCCTGAGTTGTTAAATTAAATAACTTTTTCCTTCCTTTTCTGCTCAGAGCGTCGGCAACCACGTTTACCATTCCCGGGTGATAAAGAATATCGCAGTCATAGTCTTTTATTAATTCTAACCATCTTCTCTGTCGCATATTCAACTCCTTCTGTGTGAAGATATATTTCAGACTTTTGTGGTCCGTGTATATCTCACATTTCTCTGTGTATAAATAATGCCTCCATATTTTTAACGCAAAAACTACTGCCGCTAACTCTAAGTGTGACGCCCCCAGAATAGGTCCAGTCAACCCAACCCATTCTGAGTCGCCAAATACATGGTACAGAATTCAAATACAACTTTATATCATACGGTCGTGCAAAATACGACCACACAACTGTGAGTGTCAATACAAATATGTAGAAAATATTAAGATTCAAACTAAGTCCTCATTACAATTATTATCACACTATTTATCAGAAATAGTGAGGACTACTACTGCTCTAACTCGGACCATCACTCTGTCCCCCGACTAGTTCCCGCGACATTCTCGTTTCCTGAAGAGGACAACAGATGAAAAGGGTGAGCTCAACTAAC
Organism: Panax stipuleanatus; assembly: GCA_020205555.1. Classification (NCBI taxonomy): domain Eukaryota; kingdom Viridiplantae; phylum Streptophyta; class Magnoliopsida; order Apiales; family Araliaceae; genus Panax; species Panax stipuleanatus. Next base: position 112,333,602 of record CM035120.1, read on the forward strand.
CCAGTAAAGAATATTATGACTAAGATAATGGAATATAAATTATCGTTAGCCTTCAATAAATCAGATAAAATATAATGGACAACCAATCTTAGATCAATATTCGCAGCGAAAATAACAAATCATTAGAAGAGTTAAGCAGAGAATGAAGTCTACTATCTTCTATGATTTAAAAGTCCATCATCAATATTTTATCCCTGTAACATCAATCAATATACATCTCAAATCAAATATTCATCTTTGCACTACACGCCAAAGATATTCATTTGTATCATCAGTGATCATGTTCATCTCAACACCTATCATCTTTGCACTACAGGCCAAAGATATTCATCAGGTAATCATTCATCTTTGCTCTACAGGCCAAAGATATTCAGTTATATCACCACTTAGAACTGAGGATGATGAAAAACCATATAAATAACGAATCCAGTGAAATAAAAGATAAGATTAAGGATTCGTATTTTAGTATTCAAAAATACTTCGTAATAATCAATTGTGGAGCAAAATTCAAGAATAAAGCTCAAAACTTAGATCCAATCAAAGATAAGAACTTTAACAAGTAATTTGGACATATAGAAGAAAATTTAATTTTTTCGTGAATAGTACCGTATACGTGAATAGTGCCGTATACGTGAATAGTAACTCCGACAGAAAAAGTAAGAATTTCATAATAAAATCCATGCCAATATTTTGGTATAATGATATTGAAAAGAATAACATCATTTATGAAAGAAAATAACATCACTTACCTCAAAAGAATAGTACTTCTGACTGGAATATCGGATATAATACCAAAGGAAACTTGCGCTGAATACTAATACTCAAAGTATTGAAATACTCACAAAAATACGATCGATATTATAGAGAGAGAAAACTTCTGATTCTGGTATGATTTTCAATTCTAACCTAAGCACCCTATTTATAGGAAAAGCTTAGGATGCCAAAGGAGACTAAATGAATAAAATAATATTTTTTTAAAAAAAATCCTCCAGCCGCCGGCTGCTTCAAAACATCAGATTTTCAACAAACCAACAAAAGTGGGGCCCACCTTTTTATAAAAAAAATATTTATTTTCCGAAACTTCAATAATTCATAATAAATAGCCCCCTTGTCAGAAAAATGCAAATGATGTGTCCTTCCATAGGAAATTTAATTCTCTACAACTTTGTAGAAGGAAGTTTTTCCAAATTCCAAACATAAATTATCCGAAATCCATAAACAGATGATTTCTCACACCAAAATATTGATAAAAACTAATCAGCGCCAATTCCTTCTTTAATATCCACAAAATAAATATTTCCTTATCATATAAATTAATAATTAATTATTCACAGATAATATTACAGAACTACAATATTGACAACCAGGTCGTTCCCAGGAAAGAGGTGGCCTTCCGATAAGGACTTCTCCTTACTGGCGCACAATTAAATAACCCCTCCTAGACAGAACTTCCTTCGACATTGTCAATAATGCTATCTAATAATATTATTCAAATAATATGAATTATTGAGTTGATAATGTGAAATACTGTGCAGTAACAATTATTGAATCAATAATACCAAAATATCAACTGTAGCAATTATTGAATCAATCATATAAAATGGCAACGTAGCAATTATTGAGTCAATAAAATATCAATGTAACAGTTATTGAGTCAATAATATAAAAGATCAACGTAGCAATTATTGAGTCAATAATATAAAATATTGAACAGTAATTACTGTAACAATAATTGAATAAGTTCCTTCTCACGTAAGACTCAATAATTTGAAATACTGTGAAATACCGTGTGCTACTGTGCAACACCGCGTATCACTGTATTTTAACCACCGGGTATTTCAACAGTACTAACGGTAATAACCACGCCGTTATTTTGTAAAAAAGTTATTTCTGTCGCTTTCTATATCCGACAGTTATTCCGTTGTGGGGGCCCACAAATAGCTACGCCGTCGTACGAATATTTCCCGACAACAAGAATATTCCACGACCAAACGAATATTCCCTGACAACAAGAATATTTTATAACCACTTGCTCATTTTAAAAATATTTGCACATTTCACCCATAACTTTCATATTTATCAAAACAACACCTTACTGTTTCGAAATAATATATAAAGAAAATTAAATCTTTATTCATAAAAGTTGGGGTCTTACAACCTCCCCTCCTTATGAAATTTCGTCCTCGAAATTGACGTACGTACCTGGTATGTCGAAAAGGTGAGGATACCTCGCTTTCATTTCCGATTCCAACTCCCAGGTCATTTCCTCAATTGCATGGTTTCTCCACAAAACTTTAACTTGAGGTATAATTTTCGAGCGTAGGACATGCTCCTTCCTATCCAAGATCTTGACAGGTACCTCCTCGTACGTTAAATCTTCGGTTATCTCGTCTGGTTCTAACTCAATAATGCGATTTGGATCCTTCACATATTTACGTAACACGGATATGTGAAACACGTTATGAACACGAGACATGCTTGGAGGTAAAGCGAGTCTATAAGCCACATTTCCTACTCGGTCAAGAATCTCAAATGGACCAATGAATCGTGGATTGAGCTTTCCTCTCTTGCCAAACCTCGTAACTCCTTTCCACGGAGCAACACGTAATAACACATGGTCTCCAACATTAAATTCCACGTCCTTTCGATGAAGATCCGCATAACTCTTTTGACGATCTTGTGCTGTTTGTATACGTTGTCGGATCATTTGGATCTTTTCCGTAGTCATACGTACTAACTCCGGTCCCAACAATGTTGTTTCACCCACCTCGTTCCAACATACTGGAGAGCGACACTTTCTCCCATACAATGCCTCGAATGGAGCCACGCCTATACTTGCCTAATAACTGTTGTTGTAGGAGAATTCCACCAATGGTAAGTACTTATCCCAACTCCCTTTGAAGTCTAGAACACAGAGTCTCAATAGATCTTAAAGAGTTTGGATAGTCCTCTCTGATTGTCCGTCCGTTTGAGGATGATAAGCCGAACTGAATCGTAAATTCGTGCCCATAGCTTTCTGCAAACTGATCCAAAATCGTGAAGTAAATCTGGGATCACGATCCAAAACTATGGATACTGGCATGCCATGCAATCTCACAATCTCATTCACGTACATATGAGCAATACGTTCAAGGGAATAAGTCTCTCGTATCGGCAAGAAATGAGCAGACTTAGTTAACCTATCAACAATAACCCAAATCGCATCTATGCCTTGAGAAACCTTGGGAAGACCCGTAACGAAATCCATTGTAATGTGTTCCCACTTCCATTTCAGAATCTCCAGTGGTTGCAATGGACCCTTCGGCACTTGATGCTCCGCCTTTACACGTTGACAAGTTAAACATCTCGAAATAAACTCCTGCGATCTCTCTCTTCATATTGCTCCACCAAAATGTATGTCGAAGATCACGATACATTTTGGTACTCCCAGGATGGATCGCAAACGGTGTGTTGTGTGCCTCCATCATGATTCTATGCTTCAAGTCAGAATCGTTAGGAACACACAGTCTGGAGTTGACTCGAAGTATTCCCTCTTCATCGATTCTTGCTTCTGGAATTGCACCTTCTTGCACCTTCTTCGTCATCTTCATCAGCTCCGCATCCGTAGCTTGAGCAGCTTTAACTTTATCAATCAAAGCTGGTTCTACGCGTATACTTGACATCTTTGCACTCGTTCCCACATATGATCTTCTACTCAACGCGTCAGCTACCACGTTCGCTTTTCCGGGATGGTATTGGATGGTATGATCGTAATCTTTCAACAGCTCAAGCCAACGTCGTTGTCGCATGTTGAGTTCCTTCTGAGTGAAGAAATATTTAAGGCTCTTATGATCCGTATAAATCTCCACTTTCTCTCCGTACAAGTAATGTCTCCAGATCTTCAACGCGAAAACGACAGCTGCCAACTCTAGATCATGAGTAGGATAATTCCTCTCATATTCTTTGAGTTGTCGCGAGGCATAGGCTATGACTTTCCCATGTTGCATGAGAACACATCCTAACCCTTTGCCCGAAGCATCGCTGTAGATAACAAATCCATCCAAACCAGATGGTATTGTCAGAACAGGTGCCAAGATAAGTCTTCTCTTGAGCTCTTGGAAGCTCTTCTCGCATTCCTCGCTCCAAACGAATTTTGTATCTTTCCGAGTCAACTGAGTTAATGGAGTAGCGATTCGAGAAAATCCTTCTACGAATCTCCGATAATAACCAGCTAAGCCCAGAAAGCTTCGTACTTCGGTCACCGACTTAGGTTGCTCCCAGCTTTGTATTGCTTCAATCTTCGCCGGGTCAACAGATACTCCACGTTTCGATACCACGTGCCCAAGGAATGCTACTTCCTCAAGCCAGAACTCGCATTTCTTTAACTTGGCGTATAGCTTGTTCTCACAAAGCTTTTGAAGTACCAACTTCAAATGGTGTTTATGATCTTCACGGACTTTTAGAATAGATGAGGATGTCATCAATAAAGACAACAAAGAATTGGTCCAAATACTCCTTAAATACACGGTTCATCATATCCATGAAAGCAGCAGGAGCATTAGTCAATCCAAAAGACATGACTAAGAACTCATAATGCCCGTATCGTGTTCTGAAAGAAGTCTTTGGAATATCCTCAGTTTTAATCTTCAGCTGATGATATCCAGAACGAAGATCGATCTTTGAAAAGAACTGTGCTCCTTGCAACTGGTCGAACAGGTCATCAATACGAGGTAACGGATACCTATTCTTGATGGTGACATGGTTCAACTCCCGATAGTCAATACAAAGTCGCATACTCCCGTCTTTCTTCTTGACGAATAAAAAAGGAGCACCCCAAGAAGACGTACTAGGACGAATAAAACCGATGTCTAACAACTCTTGTAATTGGATCTTTACCTCCTGAAGTTCAATAGGAGCCATTCGATATGGGGTTTTAGAAATGGGCTTTGTACCGGGCTCAAGGTCAATAAAGAATTCAACTTCACGTTCTGGGGGTAGACTGGGAAGTTCTTCAAGAAATACATCAGGAAACTTATTAACAACGGAAATATCATTCAAATCTGATGTATTCTGGTTTAGATCAGTGACATGAGCTAAGAAAGCTTGACATCCGTTTTTCAATAAACGAATAGCCTTGGGATTTGAAATGATATTGACTGATTTTAGTGGTTTGGTGATTTGGATTCGTACAACAGGTTGATTAGGAATATGAAAACTAACAACCTTACGAAAATAATCAATTCTGGCATGGTAATTGGTTAACCAGTCAATTCCTAAAATCACGTCAAATGCAAGTATTTTCAAAGATATAAGATCAACAGGTAAGGTAAGGGCACCAATCTGAATCAAGCAAGATTTGTAAACTGTAGATGTAACAAAGGTTTCTCCCAACGGAGTTTCAACAAATAAGTCAAAGTCTAATTTATCAGAAGTCAAGTTCAAACGTTGAGCACAAGCAGGTGAAATAAAAGAATGGGTAGCACCGGTATCTAACAAGGTGTAAACTTCGCAAGAGTTTATGATCAGCTTACCAGTAATCACCTCGTGTGGATTCCTCGCGTTTTGGGCTGTCTCGACAAACGCTCTTCCAGGAATCACCGACTTTGACTTGTCTACAACCGCCTTTGGAATCACCACCCCAGCTAAACTTGGTTTCGTAACAGGACAATCTCGAGCTATATGTCCTTCTTTTCCACAGTTATAGCATCCTTTGAATTGTTGTGGGCAGTTTGGGCTGATATGTCCCTCTTTCCCGCATTTATAGCATACGACCGGTGGTCGTTCTCCTCCCCTCGAAATAGTTGATGCTGGTGCTGATGTCGACGTCTTCGCGTTCTCATTGTTGTACCTTCTCTTCTTGAAATCTCCTCCCGATTCGCTTCTTCTACTATCATGGCCACGATAACCACCGGAGTGGTTACCGTTTCTGTCATACTTTCCTCCTCGCTGGTTGTCATTGCTCCGATGACTGCTGCCACCGGTACAACCTTGGTTGTGGTCCCTCGGTTGAACATAATCATTATCTCGTTCTAATAACTGGGCCCTGTTTACTACATCCGAATATAGAGAAAATTTATGAGAAATGAGGTATTGACGTATTTCGGGTTTCAAACCTCTTAGAAACATCCGCGTCATACGTTCCTCATTCTCCACCAAATGAGGTGCAAACCTGGACAGCTCCGCGAACTTAGCCTCGTACTGGGATACCGTCATGTTGTTTTGCTCGAGTCTGATAAACTCTACTTCCTTCATATGACGAATACTTTCAGGAAAGTACTTGTCATTGAACAGTTTCTAGAACGCTTCCCAAGACATCTGGAGTGCGGCAGGCTGGGTACGCTTCACGGATTCCCACCAGTAATCTGCCTCTCCACGGAACATAAACGTGGCGAATGGAACCTTCTGTTCCTCTGTACATCCCAAGACATCAAATATCTTGGTAATTTGTTTAATCCACGTCTCCGCCTTTATCGGATCTGGCTTTCCCAGAAACTCTGGTGGTCCCAATTCTTTGAACTGCTTGGCAGTAACAATTCGCGAGTTGTTATTATCGCCACCTATATGTTGCACACGAGTCTCCCTCGTCTGGTTTTGCATGAACTGCAGAAAACTTCTAAACATCTCATCGTTTATCGTCTGACCAGCGTTGTTTTCAGGATGAACATTGCCTTCTTGTTGCACGTTCTCCTGGTTAACGATTAAAGGTGTCTCCACGATCTCATTCACTTCGTTGTTAACGTTCTCAGGTGCCATTCTCAAATACTGCCATAAAACAAGGGTTAATTAAACAAATCAACATATCACATATTAACCCTATGCTCCGACTGACCAATTAAATACCACATAAGCTTAGGTAGGACACACTAGCGAAGGATTTACTCGTCTCTCCCCTCCTAGTTCAATTCCCCGATCTCCGCCAGAGATCATATCCCTAAGCTCTGATACCAACTGTGACGCCCCCAGAATAGGTCCAGTCAACCCAACCCATTCTGAGTCGCCAAATACATGGTACATAATTCAAATACAACTTTATATCATACGGTCGTGCAAAATACGACCACACAACTGTGAGTGTCAATACAAATATGTAGAAAATATTAAGATTCAAACTAAGTCCTCATTACAATTATTATCACACTATTTATCAGAAATAGTGAGGACTACTATTGCTCTAACTCGGACCATCACTCTGTCCCCCGACTAGTTCCCGCGACATTCTCATTTCCTGAAGAGGACAACAGATGAAAAGGGTGAGCTCAACTAGCCCAGTAAAGAATATTATGACTAAGATAATGGAAAATAAATTATCGTTAGCCTTCAATAAATCAGATAAAATATAATGGACAACCAATCTTAGATCAATATTCGCAGCGGAAATAACAAATCATTAGAAGAGTTAAGCAGAGAATGAAGTCTACTATCTTCTTTGATTTAAAAGTCCATCATCAATATTTTATCCCTGTAACATCAATCAATATACATCTCAAATCAAATATTCATCTTTGCACTACAGGCCAAAGATATTCATTTGTATCATCAGTGATCATGTTCATCTCAACACCTGTCATCTTTGCACTACAGGCCAAAGATATTCATCAGGTAATCATTCATCTTTGCTCTACAGGCCAAAGATATTCAGTTATATCACCACTTAGAACTGAGGATGATGAAAAACCATATAAATAACGAATCCAGTGAAATAAAGGATAAGATTAAGGATTCGTATTTTAGTATTCAAAAATACTTCGTAATAATCAATTGTGGAGCAAAATTCAAGAATAAAGCTCAAAACTTAGATCCAATCAAAGATAAGAACTTTAACAAGCAATTTGGACATATAGAAGAAAATTTAATTTTCCCGTGAATAGTACCGTATACGTGAATAGTGCCGTATACGTGAATAGTAACCCCGACGAAAAAAGTAAGAATTTCATAATAAAATCCATGCCAATATTTTGGTATAATGATATTGAAAAGAATAACATCATTTATGAAAGAAAATAACATCCCTTACCTCAAAAGAATAGTACTTCTGACTGGAATATCGGATATAATACCGAAGGAAACTTGCGCTGAATACTAATACTCAAAGTATTGAAATACTCACAAAAATACGATCGATATTATAGAGAGAGAAAACTTCTGATTCTGGTATGATTTTCAATTCTAACCTAAGCACCCTATTTATAGGAAAAGCTTAGGATGCCAAAGGAGACTAAATGAATAAAATAATATTTTTTTAAAAAAAAAATCCTCCAGCCGCCGGCTGCTTCAAAACATCAGATTTTCAACAAACCAACAAAAGTGGGGCCCACCTTTTTATAAAAAAAATATTTATTTTCCGAAACTTCAATAATTCATAATAAATAGCCCCCTTGTCAGAAAAATACAAATGATGTGTCCTTCCATAGGAAATTTAATTCTCTACAACTTTGCAGAAGGAAGTTTTTCCAAATTCCAAACATAAATTATCCGAAATCCATAAACAGATGATTTCTCACACCAAAATATTGATAAAAACTCATCAGCGCCAATTCCTTCTTTAATATCCACAAAATAAATATTTCCTTATCATATAAATCAATAATTAATTATTCACAGATAATATTACAGAACTACAATATTGACAACCAGGTCGTTCCTAGGAAAGAGGTGGCCTTCCGATAAGGACTTCTCCTTACTGGCGCGCAATTAAATAACCCCTCCTAGACAGAACTTCCTTAGACATTGTCAATAATGCTATCTAATAATATTATTCAAATAATATGAATTATTGAGTTGATAATGTGAAATACTGTGCAGTAACAATTATTGAATCAATAATACCAAAATATCAACTGTAGCCATTATTGAATCAATCATATAAAATGGCAACGTAGCAATTATTGAGTCAATAAAATATCAATGTAACAGTTATTGAGTCAATAATATAAAATATCAAAGTAGCAATTATTGAGTCAATAATATAAAATATTGAACAGTAATTACTGTAACAATAATTGAATAAGTTCCTTCTCACGTAAGACTCAATAATTCGAAATACTGTGAAATACCGTGTGCTACTGTGCAACACCGCGTATCACTGTATTTTAACCACCGGGTATTTCAACAGTACTAACGGTAATAACCACGCCGTTATTTTGTAAAAAAGTTATTTCTGTCGCTTTCTATATCCGACAGTTATTCCGTTGTGGGAGCCCACAAATAGCTACGCCGTCGTACGAATATTCCCCGACAACAAGAATATTCCACGACCAAACGAATATTCCCTGACAACAAGAATATTTTATAACCACTTGCCCATTTAAAAAATATTTGCACATTTCACCCATAACTTTCATATTTATCAAAACAACACCTTACTGTTTCGAAATAATATATAAAGAAAATTAAATCTTTATTCATAAAAGTTGGGGTCTTACAACCTCCCCTCCTTATGAAATTTCGTCCTCGAAATTGACGTACGTACCTGGTATGTCGAAAAGGTGAGGATACCTTGCTTTCATTTCCGATTCCAACTCCCAGGTCATTTCCTCAATTGCATGGTTTCTCCACAAAACTTTAACTTGAGGTATAATTTTCGAGCGTAGGACATGCTCCTTCCTATCCAAGATCTTGACAGGTACCTCCTCGTACGTTAAATCTTCGGTTATCTCGTCTGGTTCTAACTCAATAATGCGGTTTGGATCCTTCACATATTTACGTAACACGGATATGTGAAACACGTTATGAACACGAGACATGCTTGGAGGTAAAGCGAGTCTATAAGCCACATTTCCTACTCGGTCAAGAATCTCAAATGGACCAATGAATCGTGGATTGAGCTTTCCTCTCTTGCCAAACCTCGTAACTCCTTTCCACGGAGAAACACGTAATAACACATGGTCTCCAACATTAAATTCCATGTCCTTTCGATGAAGATCCGCATAACTCTTTTGTCGATCTTGTGCTGTTTGTATACGTTGTCAGATCATTTGGATCTTTTCCGTAGTCATACGTACTAACTCCGGTCCCAACAATGTTGTTTCACCCACCTCGTTCCAACATACTGGAGAGCGACACTTTCTCCCATACAATGCCTCGAATGGAGCCACGCCTATACTTGCCTAATAACTGTTGTTGTAGGAGAATTCCACCAATGGTAAGTACTTATCCCAACTCCCTTTGAAGTCTAGAACACAGAGTCTCAATAGATCTTCAAGAGTTTGGATAGTCCTCTCTGATTGTCCGTCCGTTTGAGGATGATAAGCCGAACTGAATCGTAAATTCGTGCCCATAGCTTTCTGCAAACTGATCCAAAATCGTGAAGTAAATCTGGGATCACGATCCAAAACTATGGATACTGGCATGCCATGCAATCTCACAATCTCATTCACGTACATATGAGCAATACGTTCAAGGGAATAAGTCTCTCGTATCGGCAAGAAATGAGCAGACTTAGTTAACCTATCAACAATAACCCAAATCGCATCTATGCCTTGAGAAACCTTGGGAAGACCCGTAACGAAATCCATTGTAATGTGTTCCCACTTCCATTTCAGAATCTCCAGTGGTTGCAATGGACCCTTCGGCACTTGATGCTCCGCCTTTACACGTTGACAAGTTAAACATCTCGAAATAAACTCCCGATTCTCTCTCTTCATATTGCTCCACCAAAATGTATGTCGAAGATCACGATACATTTTGGTACTCCCAGGATGGATAGCAAACGGTGTGTTGTGTCCCTCCATCATGATTCTATGCTTCAAGTCAGAATCGTTAGGAACACACAGTCTGGAGTTGACTCGAAGTATTCCCTCTTCATCGATTCTTGCTTCTGGAATTGCACCTTCTTGCACCTTCTTCGTCATCTTCATCAGCTCCGCATCCGTAGCTTGAGCAGCTTTAACTTTATCAATCAAAGCTGGTTCTACGCGTATACTTGACATCATTGCACTCGTTCCCACATATGATCTTCTACTCAACGCGTCAGCTACCACGTTCGCTTTTCCGGGATGGTATTGGATGGTATGATCGTAATCTTTCAACAGCTCAAGCCAATGTCGTTGTCGCATGTTGAGTTCCTTCTTAGTGAAGAAATATTTAAGGCTCTTATGATCCGTATAAATCTCCACTTTCTCTCCGTACAAGTAATGTCTCCAGATCTTCAACGCGAAAACGACAGCTGCCAACTCTAGATCATGAGTAGGATAATTCCTCTCATATTCTTTGAGTTGTCGCGAGGCATAGGCTATGACTTTCCCATGTTGCATGAGAACACATCCTAACCCTTTGCCCGAAGCATCGCTGTAGATAACAAATCCATCCAAACCAGATGGTATTGTCAGAACAGGTGCCAAGATAAGTCTTCTCTTGAGCTCTTGGAAGCTCTTCTCGCATTCCTCGCTCCAAACGAATTTTGTATCTTTCCGAGTCAACTGAGTTAATGGAGTAGCGATTCGAGAAAATCCTTCTACGAATCTCCGATAATAACCAGCTAAGCCCAGAAAGCTTCGTACTTCGGTCACCGACTTAGGTTGCTCCCAGCTTTGTATTGCTTCAATCTTCGCCGGGTCAACAGATACTCCACGTTTCGATACCACGTGCCCAAGGAATGCTACTTCCTCAAGCCAGAACTCGCATTTCTTTAACTTGGCGTATAGCTTGTTCTCACAAAGCTTTTGAAGTACCAACTTCAAATGGTGTTTATGATCTTCACGACTTTTAGAATAGATGAGGATGTCATCAATAAAGACAACAAAGAATTGGTCCAAATACTCCTTAAATACACGGTTCATCATATCCATGAAAGCAGCAGGAGCATTAGTCAATCCAAAAGACATGACTAAGAACTCATAATGCCCGTATCGTGTTCTGAAAGAAGTCTTTGGAATATCCTCAGTTTTAATCTTCAGCTGATGATATCCAGAACGAAGATCGATCTTTGAAAAGAACTGTGCTCCTTGCAACTGGTCGAACAGGTCATCAATACGAGGTAACGGATACCTATTCTTGATGGTGACATGGTTCAACTCCCGATAGTCAATACAAAGTCGCATACTCCCGTCTTTCTTCTTGACGAATAAAAAAGGAGCACCCCAAGAAGACGTACTAGGACGAATAAAATCGATGTCTAACAACTCTTGTAATTGGATCTTTACCTCCTGAAGTTCAATAGGAGCCATTCGATATGGGGTTTTAGAAATGGGCTTTGTACCGGGCTCAAGGTCAATAAAGAATTCAACTTCACGTTCTGGGGGTAGACCGGGAAGTTCTTCAAGAAATACATCAGGAAACTTATTAACAACGGAAATATCATTCAAATCTGATGTATTCTGGTTTAGATCAGTGACATGAGCTAAGAAAGCTTGACATCCGTTTTTCAATAAACGAATAGCCTTGGGATTTGAAATGATATTGACTGATTTTAGTGGTTTGGTGATTTGGATTCGTACAACAGGTTGATTAGGAATATGAAAACTAACAACCTTACGAAAATAATCAATTCTGGCATGGTAATTGGTTAACCAGTCAATTCCTAAAATCACGTCAAATGCAAGTATTTTCAAAGATATAAGATCAACAGGTAAGGTAAGGGCACCAATCTGAATCAAGCAAGATTTGTAAACTGTAGATGTAACAAAGGTTTCTCCCAACGGAGTTTCAACAAATAAGTCAAAGTCTAATTTATCAGAAGTCAAGTTCAAACGTTGAGCACAAGCAGGTGAAATAAAAGAATGGGTAGCACCGGTATCTAACAAGGTGTAAACTTCGCAAGAGTTTATGATCAGCTTACCAGTAATCACCTCGTGTGGATTCCTCGCGTTTTGGGCTGTCTCGACAAACGCTCTTCCGGGAATCACCGACTTTGACTTGTCTACAACCGCCTTTGGAATCACCACCCCAGCTAAACTTGGTTTCGTAACAGGACAATCTCGAGCTATATGTCCTTCTTTTCCACAGTTATAGCATCCTTTGAATTGTTGTGGGCAGTTTGGGCTGATATGTCCCTCTTTCCCGCATTTATAGCATACGACCGGTGGTCGTTCTCCTCCCCTCGAAATAGTTGATGCTGGTGCTGATGTCGACGTCTTCGCGTTCTCATTGTTGTACCTTCTCTTCTTGAAATCTCCTCCCGATTCGCTTCTTCTACTATCATGGCCACGATAACCACCGGAGTGGTTACCGTTTCTGTCATACTTTCCTCCTCGCTGGTTGTCATTGCTCCGATGACTGCTGCCACCGGTACAACCTTGGTTGTGGTCCCTCGGTTGAACATAATCATTATCTCGTTCTAATAACTGGGCCCTGTTTACTACATCCGAATATAGAGAAAATTTATGAGAAATGAGGTATTGACGTATTTCGGGTTTCAAACCTCTTAGAAACATCCGCGTCATACGTTCCTCATTCTCCACCAAATGAGGTGCAAACCTGGACAGCTCCGCGAACTTAGCCTCGTACTGGGATACCGTCATGTTGTTTTGCTCGAGTCTGATAAACTCTACTTCCTTCATATGACGAATACTTTCAGGAAAGTACTTGTCATTGAACAGTTTCTAGAACGTTTCCCAAGACATCTGGAGTGCGGCAGGCTGGGTACGCTTCACGGATTCCCACCAGTAATCTGCCTCTCCACGGAACATAAACGTGGCGAATGGAACCTTCTGTTCCTCTGTACATCCCAAGACATCAAATATCTTGGTAATTTGTTTAATCCACGTCTCCGCCTTTATCGGATCTGGCTTTCCCAGAAACTCTGGTGGTCCCAATTCTTTGAACTGCTTGGCAGTAACAATTCGCGAGTTGTTATTATCGCCACCTATATGTTGCACACGAGTCTCCCTCGTCTGGCTTTGCATGAACTGCAGAAAACTTCTAAACATCTCATCGTTTATCGTCTGACCAGCGTTGTTTTCAGGATGAACATTGCCTTCTTGTTGCACGTTCTCCTGGTTAACGATTAAAGGTGTCTCCACGGTCTCATTCACTTCGTTGTTAACGTTCTCAGGTGCCATTCTCAAATACTGCCATAAAACAAGGGTTAATTAAACAAATCAACATATCACATATTAACCCTATGCTCCGACTGACCAATTAAATACCACATAAGCTTAGGTAGGACACACTAGCGAAGGATTTACTCGTCTCTCCCCTCCTAGTTCAATTCCCCGATCTCCGCCAGAGATCATATCCCTAAGCTCTGATACCAACTGTGACGCCCCCAGAATAGGTCCAGTCAACCCAACCCATTCTGAGTCGCCAAATACATGGTACAGAATTCAAATACAACTTTATATCATACGGTCGTGCAAAATACGACCACACAACTGTGAGTGTCAATACAAATATGTAGAAAATATTAAGATTCAAACTAAGTCCTCATTACAATTATTATCACACTATTTATCAGAAATAGTGAGGACTACTACTGCTCTAACTCGGACCATCACTCTGTCCCCCGACTAGTTCCCGCGACATTCTCATTTCCTGAAGAGGACAACAGATGAAAAGGGTGAGCTCAACTAGCCCAGTAAAGAATATTATGACTAAGATAATGGAAAATAAATTATCGTTAGCCTTCAATAAATCAGATAAAATATAATGGACAACCAATCTTAGATCAATATTCGCAGCGGAAATAACAAATCATTAGAAGAGTTAAGCAGAGAATGAAGTCTACTATCTTCTATGATTTAAAAGTCCATCATCAATATTTTATCCCTGTAACATCAATCAATATACATCTCAAATCAAATATTCATCTTTGCACTACAGGCCAAAGATATTCATTTGTATCATCAGTGATCATGTTCATCTCAACACCTGTCATCTTTGCACTACAGGCCAAAGATATTCATCAGGTAATCATTCATCTTTGCTCTACAGGCCAAAGATATTCAGTTATATCACCACTTAGAACTGAGGATGATGAAAAACCATATAAATAACGAATCCAGTGAAATAAAGGATAAGATTAAGGATTCGTATTTTAGTATTCAAAAATACTTCGTAATAATCAATTGTGGAGCAAAATTCAAGAATAAAGCTCAAAACTTAGATCCAATCAAAGATAAGAACTTTAACAAGCAATTTGGACATATAGAAGAAAATTTAATTTTCCCGTGAATAGTACCGTATACGTGAATAGTGCCGTATACGTGAATAGTAACCCCGACGAAAAAAGTAAGAATTTCATAATAAAATCCATGCCAATATTTTGGTATAATGATATTGAAAAGAATAACATCATTTATGAAAGAAAATAACATCCCTTACCTCAAAAGAATAGTACTTCTGACTGGAATATCGGATATAATACCGAAGGAAACTTGCGCTGAATACTAATACTCAAAGTATTGAAATACTCACAAAAATACGATCGATATTATAGAGAGAGAAAACTTCTGATTCTGGTATGATTTTCAATTCTAACCTAAGCACCCTATTTATAGGAAAAGCTTAGGATGCCAAAGGAGACTAAATGAATAAAATAATATTTTTTTAAAAAAAAAAATCCTCCAGCCGCCGGCTGCTTCAAAACATCAGATTTTCAACAAACCAACAAAAATGGGGCCCACCTTTTTATAAAAAAAATATTTATTTTCCGAAACTTCAATAATTCATAATAAATAGCCCCCTTGTCAGAAAAATACAAATGATGTGTCCTTCCATAGGAAATTTAATTCTCTACAACTTTGCAGAAGGAAGTTTTTCCAAATTCCAAACATAAATTATCCGAAATCCATAAACAGATGATTTCTCACACCAAAATATTGATAAAAACTCATCAGCGCCAATTCCTTCTTTAATATCCACAAAATAAATATTTCCTTATCATATAAATCAATAATTAATTATTCACAGATAATATTACAGAACTACAATATTGACAACCAGGTCGTTCCTAGGAAAGAGGTGGCCTTCCGATAAGGACTTCTCCTTACTGGCGCGCAATTAAATAACCCCTCCTAGACAGAACTTCCTTAGACATTGTCAATGATGCTATCTAATAATATTATTCAAATAATATGAATTATTGAGTTGATAATGTGAAATGCTGTGCAGTAACAATTATTGAATCAATAATACCAAAATATCAACTGTAGCCATTATTGAATCAATCATATAAAATGGCAACGTAGCAATTATTGAGTCAATAAAATATCAATGTAACAGTTATTGATTCAATAATATAAAATATCAACGTAGCAATTATTGAGTCAATAATATAAAATATTGAACAGTAATTACTGTAACAATAATTGAATAAGTTCCTTCTCACGTAAGACTCAATAATTCGAAATACTGTGAAATACCGTGTGCTACTGTGCAACACCGCGTATCACTGTATTTTAACCACCGGGTATTTCAACAGTACTAACGGTAATAACCACGCCGTTATTTTGTAAAAAAGTTATTTCTGTCGCTTTCTATATCCGACAGTTATTCCGTTGTGGGGGCCCACAAATAGCTACGCCGTCGTACGAATATTCCCCGACAACAAGAATATTCCACGACCAAACGAATATTCCCTGACAACAAGAATATTTTATAACCACTTGCTCATTTTAAAAATATTTGCACATTTCACCCATAACTTTCATATTTATCAAAACAACACCTTACTGTTTCGAAATAATATATAAAGAAAATTAAATCTTTATTCATAAAAGTTAGGGTCTTACAACCTCCCCTCCTTATGAAATTTCGTCCTCGAAATTGACGTACGTACCTGGTATGCCGAAAAGGTGAGGATACCTCGCTTTCATTTCCGATTCCAACTCCCAGGTCATTTCCTCAATTGCATGGTTTCTCCACAAAACTTTAACTTGAGGTATAATTTTCGAGCGTAGGACATGCTCCTTCCTATCCAAGATCTTGACAGGTACCTCCTCGTACGTTAAATCTTCGGTTATCTCGTCTGGTTCTAACTCAATAATGCGGTTTGGATCCTTCACATATTTACGTAACACGGATATGTGAAACACGTTATGAACACGAGACATGCTTGGAGGTAAAGCGAGTCTATAAGCCACATTTCCTACTCGGTCAAGAATCTCAAATGGACCAATGAATCGTGAATTGAGCTTTCCTCTCTTGCCAAACCTCGTAACTCCTTTCCACGGAGCAACACGTAATAACACATGGTCTCCAACATTAAATTCCACGTCCTTTCGATGAAGATCCGCATAACTCTTTTGTCGATCTTGTGCTGTTTGTATACGTTGTCGGATCATTTGGATCTTTTCCGTAGTCATACGTACTAACTCCGGTCCCAACAATGTTGTTTCACCCACCTCGTTCCAACATACTGGAGAGCGACACTTTCTCCCATACAATGCCTCGAATGGAGCCACGCCTATACTTGCCTAATAACTGTTGTTGTAGGAGAATTCCACCAATGGTAAGTACTTATCCCAACTCCCTTTGAAGTCTAGAGCACAGAGTCTCAATAGATCTTCAAGAGTTTGGATAGTCCTCTCTGATTGTCCGTCCGTTTGAGGATGATAAGCCGAACTGAATCGTAAATTCGTGCCCATAGCTTTCTGCAAACTGATCCAAAATCGTGAAGTAAATCTGGGATCACGATCCGAAACTATGGATACTGGCATGCCATGCAATCTCACAATCTCATTCACGTACATATGAGCAATATGTTCAAGGGAATAAGTCTCTCGTATCGGCAAGAAATGAGCAGACTTAGTTAACCTATCAACAATAACCCAAATCGCATCTATGCCTTGAGAAACCTTGGGAAGACCCGTAACGAAATCCATTGTAATGTGTTCCCACTTCCATTCCGGAATCTCCAGTGGTTGCAATGGACCCTTCGGCACTTGATGCTCCGCCTTTACACGTTGACAAGTTAAACATCTCGAAATAAACTCCGAGTTCTCTCTCTTCATATTGCTCCACCAAAATGTATGTCGAAGATCACGATACATTTTGGTACTCCCAGGATGGATCGCAAACGGTGTGTTGTGTGCCTCCATCATAATTCTATACTTCAAGTCAGAATCGTTAGGAACACACAGTCTGGAGTTGACTCGAAGTATTCCCTCTTCATCGATTCTTGCTTCTGGAATTGCACCTTCTTCGTCATCTTCATCAGTTCCGCATCCGTAGCTTGAGCAGCTTTAACTTTATCAATCAAAGCTGGTTCTACGCGTATACTTGACATCATTGCACTCGTTCCCACATATGATCTTCTACTCAACGCGTCAGCTACCACGTTCGCTTTTCCAGGATGGTATTGGATGGTATGATCGTAATCTTTCAACAGCTCAAGCCAACGTCGTTGTCGCATGTTGAGTTCCTTCTGAGTGAAGAAATATTTAAGGCTCTTATGATCCGTATAAATCTTCACTTTCTCTCCGTACAAGTAATGTCTCCAGATCTTCAACGCGAAAACGACAGCTGCCAACTCTAGATCATGAGTAGGATAATTCCTCTCATATTCTTTGAGTTGTCGCGAGGCATAGGCTATGACTTTCCCATGTTGCATGAGAACACATCCTAACCCTTTGCCCGAAGCATCGATGTAGATAACAAATCCATCCGAACCAGATGGTATTGTCAGAACAGGTGCCGAGATAAGTCTTCTCTTGAGCTCTTGGAAGCTCTTCTCGCATTCCTCGCTCCAAACAAATTTTGTACCTTTCCGAGTCAACTGAGTTAATGGAGTAGCGATTCGAGAAAATCCTTCTACGAATCTCCGATAATAACCAGCTAAGCCCAGAAAGCTTCGTACTTCGGTCACCGACTTAGGTTGCTCCCAGCTTTGTATTGCTTCAATCTTCGCCGGGTCAACAGATACTCCACGTTTCGATACCACGTGCCCAAGGAATGCTACGTCCTCAAGCCAGAACTCGCATTTCTTTAACTTGGCGTATAGCTTGTTCTCACGAAGCTTTTGAAGTACCAACTTCAAATGGTGTTCATGATCTTCACGGCTTTTAGAATAGATGAGGATGTCATCAATAAAGATAACAACGAATTGATCCAAATACTCCTTAAATACACGGTTCATAATATCCATGAAAGCAACAGGAGCATTAGTCAATCCAAAAGACATGACTAAGAACTCATAATGCTCGTACCGTGTTCTGAAAGCAGTCTTTGGAATATCGGTGCCATTCCCGGTGCTAAGTCTTTTACGAATTCGATTTCTCTGTCTGGCGGAAGACCAGGCAAATCGTCCGGAAATACATCTTGGAATTCATTCACTACGAATATATCCTTAATTTCTACTCCCTTCTTTCGAGTATCAACGATGTAAGCTAGATAACCTACACATCCTTTCCTTAACAATTTCTTGGCCTGCATCATCGTAACGCAACACGATTGCTTAAGCGATGAGCTACCATAAAACACTACCTTAGACTTACTCGGAGTCTGAAGGTTCACACATTTATTCTGACAATCAATTATCGTTGCATGGTTATACAACCAATCCATTCCCAGTATCACATCAAATTCTCCCAATCTAATAGGAATCAAGTCTACGATCAATTTATGTTCTCTAATGTTTGCGCGACAATTGCAATAAACATATTCTACATGGATCATTTCCTTATTCGCAACTTCTATGTTCAAAGGATTTTCTAACCGTTCTCGGGGTGTACTAAGTTTACTAGCAAATTCTTCAGATATAAAAGAACAGGTGGCACCCGAATCAAATAATACATAAGCATTTATATCATTGATTGGGATTATACCTGACACCACGTCCTTCGCAGCCACGGCGTCCTGGACGGTCATGTTAAAAGTTCTGGCGGTTGGGCGATTGAATTGTGTCGGTCGGCTGATCATAAGCTTATATCCTCCCCCTTGTTGGCTACCACTTTTGCCACTTCCCTTCTTCGGGCAATCCTTAATACGGTGCTCAGTTGAGCCGCAAGCAAAACACCCTTGGATCTTCTTTGGCTTCGGACAGTTTGGCGATATGTGCCCCTCTTGGCCGCAGTTATAACACGTGCCCTTTCCTTTCCAGCACTCCCCTTGGTGACTTTTCCTACACTTATTACAAGCTCCACTCCTTTTCTTAAAATTTCCCTGGTGACTCCCACCTTGATTATTATTTCTGCTGTTGTTATTCTCCCACTTTCTCTTTCCCAAATTACTTCCTCCACTGCTGCTTCCTCCAGTACGATTCTCTCCTCAACATTCTTTCCTTTCTTCTTTTTGTTGTACAAGCTCAAAGCTTCACTTCCTCCCTCGGCAATAATAGCCTTTTCCAGCAGGGTTGCAAAAGAATCGATCTGAAGAACTGACACCTTATTGAATAGCCAAGGCTTCAGTCCTTGTTCGAATCGTCTAGCCTTCCTCTCTTCATCTCCTACCTGGTGCTCCGCAAATCGGGCTAGTTCGTTAAACCTAGCCGCGTATTGCGCCACCGACATCTCCCCTTGTTTTAACTCTAGGAATTTCACCTCCATCCTATTCTTCATGCTTTTCGGGAAGTAATTCTCGAAAAACAGCGTCTTAAACTTATCCCAAGCTATTATCCCTTCTCCAGCTCTTTATTGATTAGCCTCCCACCAGTATTTCGCTTCTCCCCTCATCATGTACGTGGCAAACACCGTCTTCTGATCTTCGTCTACGCGAGCTATAGTGAAAGCTTTTTCGATCTCCTTGATCCACGTTTGTGCGACGATTGGGTCGGTAGTTCCCTCGAACTCCGGGGGTCCTACACTCTTAAAGTCTTTAAAGGTTGTTACTGGCACAGCCTGAGGGTTTGGGCGAATGGGTTCATTGTTCCTTCCCCTTAATGCCTCTCCTAACAGGGCTACGAGTTTCTGGATCAGGTCTACTTGTTCCCTCTCATTGTTCACTGACTCAAGTGCAATCAATCTACGTCTGGGCAGCATTATCTGCATCACAAATTTTCATTTTATTATTATTCAAGTATATTACTTAAGTATTTCTTTTAATACTAAAAGAATAAATTTATAACACATTTCTGAAATAAGCTTCATTTATATTCATATGCCATTTCATTTCATTACATGATTATCCTAGCATACTGTTATAAATGTTATCACATATATCCCCTAATATCACAAAAGACGGGGAATATATCAACCTACTACCACCCTACCCCTCTAACAAAAGCTAATTCGGGGTTTACATCACTATCCCACATCTTACACAAAAGATTGAGATTACATCATAGTATGTACAACACATAAAGATAAATTCTACTAAACTACCACTAGACCATTTAAGGAAATCTCATCACATCATGCCACGCTCCACAGCGCTCTTGTACTCTAACTGTGCTATATAAGCTACCAGCTCTCGACTTATAGTGTGTAGAGTCTGTCCCTGCTCTACCGGGTAGTGGTACACACCATCAAGCACCCTCTCGAATGCTGAACGGAACATGTACCCCATCTTGTTCATTTTCCTCTTCTTACATCTGACCTCATCCTCCAGGTCGTCAGCTCTCTCATGGGCAGCCTCCCACTTCTCCTCGAAGTGTATCCTATCCATCACTTCTAATTCCAACTAAGTACGGAGTGCTTCCTTCTCAGTCTTCTCGCTTAGTTCCCTCTGTTAAATCCCTTCCAGCTTCCCTGCCAGATCTACATTCCTTGCCACCGACCTGTGGAAGAAGGTTCCCATCTGGATCCCTGCCTCCCTGCGGTAGGCAATCTCCACCTCTAACTCCTGCATGGCCAGCTTCCTCTGGTGGTCTTCGTCCCGTAGTTTCTGGAACTCCGACTCTCTCTCTAGGGCCTCTGTCTCTAACTCCTGGACTCTGCAGTCCAACTCTAGGATCCGTTCTGCATACTCTCCTAGCATATGCTCCTCTAGGTTAGGCTCGTAGGAGTCCTCCATGGGATCCTCCTCTGAAGGCTCGTCCTCAACTGGCTCGTCCTCCATAGGCTCCTCCTCGGGGTCGAACTCTACCTCGATCTCATCCTCGTCGTCAGACTCGGATAGTGCAACTGCCTGCACTGGCACAGCCTCTAAGGGTGCCTCGTACACTACATGAATATCCCTGGGCTCATCCTCAACCACTCTAGCGGCTACTCCCATATATGCCATCTACAATCACAAACACAAGACAAGAAACAGCAACTCCATTAGAATGTTAAATAAAACATAAGTTCATTGTATAAAATGAAGTTACATTTCATAACAGACTAGGTCTCTCAAGGAAAACTCTATATGAGTTTTATCTCCTTCCTAACTTCTAAGTTCGCCTAAGTTATAGTCTAAGGACACTCGTTCCTAAGGTTTATAACTACAACTCTGATACCAACCTGTGACGCCCCCAAATTCCAGGACCGTCACGGGGTCGCTCGAATTCGGTTCGTCACGTGCTCATGGTAATACATCACAATAATAATACGACTAAATGTTGCATCGCACAGCGGAATAATACACAACTAATACCGAATAAATTACATTTAAATAATATAATTATTCACATCCCAAGGTCTCGTAACTTAAACAGTGATTACATAGCTTAGACATATCTTAAGCAATAATAACCTTAACTAGTACATAATATCATAAGTTGTTTATTACAATCATAAAGTCCTACATAAACAAAGCTACTCAGTAGCCTTTCCCTTGACCTTGTAGGTACTCGAGGGTCCGCACTGCTCGGCCTTAACTGAAATGTTTTTAGGGAAAGCAAGAATGAGCACAAATTACTCAACAAGTAATATACAATAAGGGTGAGTAATATAATTCTCAATTCTCGAAAGGGTATAGCAAGGTTTGATAGTTCAAGGATAACAAGAATATCAACAGTTTTCAATAACAGTCGCTAAGGACAGAATAATATCAATGTGATTCAATAATAAATCAATTCAAGATTTCAAGATAACTGAATACTGAGCAGTCACTAAGGACTATGAACTTCCACAGGAATTGACAATAATAAACTGAAAATCCAACAAAACAAGTACAACAGGTGATCAGCCTAAAGTACCCTATGTTATGCATAACACTCAATCATACTAATGTGCGCGCATCGGTTCTCCGAAAGTTATATTTTGTTCTTCTCAGTCAAATACAACATCCCGCACCAATCAATTGGTTTGGGTCGCTTTTCAATAATATAAATCTAACCGAATCAAATGGCATAGACACTTTCACAATATTCAAGAACAATACCAAGTTCAACATGAATAATAGCTTTAATGAAATAAGAGTTCAAGTATGCTAATTCAATTCAAACGATTAAGTAAAGAAACTAGTTCGAAATATACAAGGATAGAATACTTGCACCGTAAAAGAGTGTAAGTTAGGAAACTTGCATCCAAAGAGATAAGGTTTAGATACTTGCCTTATGCGTAGTTTACTCACGAAAAGCAAATCAACACTTTCGAATCCTATTTATAGTGTATTATAAGTATAGGATGTTCATTAGTTAACACATCCATTACACAAACTTGTTACTCAATATACATATATGTTACTATCTTAGCTCACATGTCATACTTATACTCATATGGTATGAAATCAGATTATATGTTATCACGAATCAAGTACATAGTTATAATATAAGTGATACTATAGCAACTCATCATGCTCAAGTGGTTATGATCCTTTGACCCATGGGCTTCCATTATATAAGCTAAACATTATCTTGTTACTTAATCATCACATATATACACACCAGTAAGGTACAGATCATTTCTAGCAGTTTTGAACAATAATTTACACTAACTGACATGACCAGAACAAGCAGATTTCAACAATTCAGATTCCAGACCGGCGCAGCTGCGCCCTAGTTAGGCCTAGGGACGGCGCAGCTACGCAGTCCCCTGGCCAGACCAGGGTTAAGCCTTGCATTTTCTGATTCTGTCCATACTTTAGCATACTTAACCAATTTACACTTAACATACAATCATGTCAAAGGACGTTTATAAGCATATGACCATCTCAAGTTCATTTTTATATGTTATGGTTTTAGTCTAGGATTTACACAAAATTAAGGTCAGATAGGGTCATGTGATCACCACGCATACAATTAGATCATATGTTCATATCAAGAGATCACATACTTTGTACTATACATATTTATAAGTGTCCACATCTTTCATTCATCACTAGCGTCGTTCATCACTTTAAAAATATGCTTAAACTCGTGCTTGGTTAACCTTTCATTGAATTTGACAAGTGAGTACACATGTATGGTATACTAGTGATGGTATACGCACTATTAAACATGTTACAAATATCAGCATGAATCTTAATACAACATGTCAAGTCCATGTTCAAAGTCCATGTTTCGTTAGTAAGTTCTATTAACGAAGTCTAACATGTTCATGCTACCTTAAGATACATATATACACAAGTCATCACATCCTTCATGCATTTCTAAACCATAATAATATGTATCGAAAGTCAGAATATAAATATAACATTTCCAAGTCTCTCTTTATAACTTTAAGTTCCTTTTGAACACATACGTCGTTTCGTCAAAAAGGTATGCCATCTTAGTTTAAGCATGCTTACGTTAGGCCTATGTACTCATACATATGTTCTACTCAAGCTATCATGCTTATCTAAATTATGCAAATAATTTATCACACAGCAGAATTTAAGCAAAAATCAGAAACTGAACACAGTGTCCGGCGCAGCTGCGCCACTACTGGTTCGTGCCAAACAGTAGCCAGCAACGGCAAAAAGCTAGGCCAATTCCTAAATTTCATAACCAAATCGATTTCAGACAAGCTGCATTGCATACTAAACATGTATATAAGTTCATATAACCACTAAACAAGTGTTCTATACCCCAATTACAACCCAATTCAACATGATCAAGAAATAAGAATTTCAAGAATAGAAATTTTGACAGAGACAAAATGAAGAACAAGAATCATGGAATTATCCCTCTGTAATGCAATCTGAACTTGCTGCTACTTTCCACTCACAATGCTACTACACTAATATATGTATTACTCTCCACTCAATACTCCAGCAAAATCTCAGCATTTGATTTTGTGAAGAGGATGAGCTATATATAGAGAGATAACATTACACAGATAATGCAATAATCCAATAAATTGAACCATCAGGAGATTGGATTGCATGGTAGTTATAAAGAAGTTGGTAATTAGTGGTTGGCTTATACTATTGAGGCCACTCCCCTTGTAATAATCCCATCTATGTTGCTGAGTTTGAGAAGGTAGGAGTAGGCTAGCTTCATGAGTGTTTCACATGAGAATGAACTGAGTCTCTTATTATGGGACAAGGAATGAAACTCTGATATTGCAAATGGACCACATGCTACACTTGTATTACAATACACATACTATATACATAGGTTATATATTCCATATGTATACAATATATATTTAGGTTATAAGTTAGTGTCACAATGTAATTCACATAATGTAGTAAATGCAATTTGAACACATATAATCCATGTATATTTTATCATACTGGTATAGTCTAATCAGATGTTATCACATTACACTGTCTCCTTTATTAAAATTAATAGTTTACAATATGTTCATGATATATTATACAATGTATACCCACATATTTATTGTCACACAAGCATAAACATGTATCTTATATTTTTCAATCAATCTTAATACATGGTCTCTATGTGTAATATATTCACATTGCACTATATAACATAGTTTATGTATACTTGCATGGTCACACCTAAGTGTTTCTCTACACTATATAATTTAGTCGTATTCCATATACTTTATATTTAATTCTTGCACATAGAAATCAATATAATCTCATCATATTAATAACTTACTTATTTATTTTATTATTCATAATGTCAAATAAATAAATTATTCATCTTATTGATTAATTAACGATAATATTAATTAATTCATTCCTCATTGATTATTAATTTCCATAATAATCGATTAACACTTATGTGATTAAATATCACATTAAATGAATATAAATCTTATTATATTTATAAACACATTGCTTATTATTACTATATTTCTTGTAATAATAATAATCACGTATTATTAATCAATCATAGTTAATATTCCATAACCATTAATTAATATTCTACAATAGCAATTAACAATTAATATAGATAAATTGTTTACTTAATAATTCATTCGTTAATTAATATAATCATTAATAATCCTCATCACTGTGTCACACAAGGCTATCAACGAGTTTATCGCAAACTCCATAAATTTCTCAATTATTATTATAATTATTCAATTTTATATAATTGAATCAATCCTTCTCACAACACAAAATCATTTATATTCAAATAAATTCTCATTTCCATTAATATATTTATTTAATAATATTAGAAAATTCTTGGGTATTACAGTGTTGGTAATTTGGACTCTAGATAATTAAGTTGAAAATCACTATGATCTATTTTTATCTTATTATTCTGATTATATATCATTGTTATAATCATTGAGGTGAAATTTCTCTTTGGCCCGTAGTGCAAAGATGAAATGTTGATTGGTATGATCATGACCATTGATTTTACAGTTGTATGTATTTGGCCCATAGTACAAAAATGGACTGTTGATTGGCATGACCATTGGTTTTACAGTTGTATGTCTTTGGCCCGTAGTGCAAAGATGGACTATTGATTGGCATGACCATTGGTTTTATAGTTGTATGTCTTTGGCCCGTAGTGCAAAGATGGATTGTTGGTTGGCATGACCATAGGTGTTACTATTTAATATCTTTAGCCCGGAGTGCAAAGATGAATTTATTAGCATGATTATAAACAGGAACTGTGAATTGGTATAACCATGATATTTGGTGTTTCAGGTAAAGACAGGTGATGAAAGTTCTCTTTGTCTTGGGTACAACGAAGAACTGTTGATTGGTGTTACAGAAATAAAATATTGATGATGGACTTTTAATTTGGAGAAGATAGTGGACATTATGCTCTACTTGACTCTTCTAATGGATAGTTAATTCCACTGCAATTATGATTGAAAACTTTTATCATCTACCATATGTTCTAAATATCTGATTTATTACTGATGAATGCTATTGATAATTTAATTATCTTTGTCATGATAATCTTTACTGGGCTATTTGAGCTCACCCCTTTTGCTTCACAATTCCTTTCAAGAAATAAAAGTGTAGCTGGAACTAGCAGAGAGAACATGGGTATAAAGTGGTGTTTCGAATTAGTCACAATCCTCATCAAGTTATAGAACAGTGTGGCATAATAACTGTACTTAGAACTTAAAATGTGTGTGTCGTATTTTCTACGTCATTTAACAGTTAATTTTGGTGAATCAAATAGGGTGATGTGAACCCGAATTTGGAAGCGTCAAAAATGCACCCCATTAGAATGATGAGAGCAGAAATCTTCTCAGGTTCCTTTGAGGACTTGAAATATTTGTTGCTTTATTTGATACGACATTATAATAATTTGGGTGCGAATACTCTCGTACTATATACGACATGGTAATAGTTGTAAATAGGAAGATTTGGATTTGGATTTTGTTGTGTGTATTTCGGGCGACTCAGAATGGGTTGTGTGGACCTATTTTGGGGGCGTCACGTTGAGGATGTAAAATGAGCAAGCAGTTCAGACTATATTCGTACTTACTCGACTAAAAATTTGATTCGAGCTCGACACGAAATATAAATGATTCAAATATAAACAACTTTTAAAGTTCGATAAATTACTCAAACCTGCTCAAATTGTAATTTTTTAGTGATACTCGAATTATATTCGTTCGAAAAGTTCAAGCTGTTTTGGCTCGATTCGAGATCGTGCTCGACTTAGTAGCTAAACAAGCCTCAATCAAACCTTATTTTATACTCAATAAATTTTGTGAACCAAATATGAGAAACCCAATACTCGACTCGACTCGACTCGGTTCATTTACACTTATACCTAGGGTGGGGCCCACCTATTTGGGTTTTGTATAGCGAAGTCGATTTTTGATGCTACACGTTGAAATGTCCAAAACTTTTAAATCGGGAAGAATTAGGAGACGTGTCATATCATTCCGGAAAGCTCTTTCCGAGAGCTACATAGTGATATCAAGTTTAACCAATTCTGAATTCAGGAAGATAAAGAGAAAGGAGAAAAATCATCATTTGGTAGATGTCTACTAGTCATTCATCTTGCCTTGCGTATTCTGTTGCTCGGAGGCCGTCATGGTAGCTTTGTATACTTGTTCCAGGCCTTGAAATCTTTGCTCGGGGATCTTGGCATTGGGGTGAAATGACATGTTTGCCCTCCTGCCATGGTTAGAGTGATAGTAGTGTGCATACAAGCCAATCATGTATGATGATAAAGCACATACTTTGTAAACAATCTTATTTATTTATTAATAAAAGTATTCATTAAAGGCATTTAATTATCTATATGATGTTGTTTTTATAATATGTAAATAACCCATAGTTTTAAGCAATGCTTTTAGAATCATGATGTTGATCATGCTAATGAGATTTAAATTCTTAGAAAGCTTAAAACTAAAATAGTTCCCAATCGTGGGATTACTAAAAAGGGGATTAGTAAATTCGGATAGATTGGTACATATGTTGCTTGCTCATTGGATGAGGATGATTGATCTCATGATCATTTGTGTGAAAACACTAAAGCAAGTATGTAGGTGCTTATTGGAGAATAAGTTCACTAAATGTGACTCGCTATGGAATATCTAATGGAGTTTAACTCGCCTGTCAATAGGAATTCCTAATGTGATAGTAGTACAAGTGATCCTTGGACTTGAGATCATCATAGTATCTTGTATGTAATGAATTATACTTTAACTTATTCCTTAAGACCCTTAGGGTATATAAAAGGGTATGCTTGGGTATAATGAGTTATATATGGAATGAATGATCAATATAGAATCTACCACCTCTAGTAAAAG
Organism: Panax stipuleanatus; assembly: GCA_020205555.1. Classification (NCBI taxonomy): domain Eukaryota; kingdom Viridiplantae; phylum Streptophyta; class Magnoliopsida; order Apiales; family Araliaceae; genus Panax; species Panax stipuleanatus. The sequence continues at coordinate 112,362,383 of CM035120.1, forward strand.
AGGAGATATGTCATATGCGATTCGTTAAATGACAACTCAAGAATCCTTGGCCTAGGTGGAATGAAATTAGAAAGGAGTTTCTAATTTGCATTATATGGAGTTGTGCATTTTCTAATCGAAATACATATAATTAAATAAAATAAGACTTGACAGTAAATTCATGTCTTATATTTAATTGGGATATTGTATGGTTGAAGTATTGAATTGTACGGTAACTATTAACTCACAGGTTCTTTTATGATTAATGTTAAAATCTATATTATCTGGAAAGTCATTGATCACTAGGGAGACTTATCCCTATTGTAGAATAAATGTTATTTATTTAAATAGATTATTAGTTTAATTTATTTATTTAAATAAGATTAGAATTGTTCTAATTGATTTATTCATAACCGGTTTAATATAAAGAACCTAAAGGGTCACACCATAAAAGGAAGAAGAATTATTTAAGAAGATAATGGCATAATAGTAATAATGCATTAAGTGTAATTAATTTAATCTATGGTGATAGAATAAATTAAATAGCTTAATGTTTATTATTTAATATTTTGGAAATATTAAATATGAATTAATAAAAGGAGTCTTATTAATATTATTACAATTATTATTATTTTAATTCTAAAGGATTTTAGGAATTAATTTAATATTAGTACTCTCAATTATTTCTAATGAGATTAGGAGGCAAATTAATTAAAGGAGTTTAATTAATTAATCCCAATTTATTGGGAAGCCTAATTAATTAAAAGGGTTTAAGTAATTAATAAAAGAAACCCAATTCTAATTAGATTAGTAGGGTTAACCTAATATCTATATAAGAGAGTCTTATATCAGATATAAGATATATGTGATTCCAAGAGTTGGAAAGTACAACACAATTTCTACAGAGAATAGAAAAAGGGTTTAGCCAACCACCCATCTTCCTAGGTAATTCCTCTTCCTTGGTGGATCACCTATAGAGGTCAAACAATTAGGCGGCTAACGTTGATCAAAGGAAGGACCCACTACAGGATATTCAAGGAGATCAAGGAGAAGCAAGGAGTAGAACTCGTACCTGTGAAAGCTAGAATCTACAAGGGTATGATTCTGATTCATCCTTACTTTTTCTGTTATTGATAATTGAGCACAAAGTATGATCATGGCATGGGTTTGTATAAAATTTTAAAACCTTAATTATCGTGCTTCCGCCCTTATTTATATAATTTGATTGCATGTATGCGTTACGTACAAACCCAACATTAAAAAAATAAAAAGAGGCCGTCATGGTAGATTTGTATACTTGTTCCGGGCCTTGAAATCTTCGCTCGGGGATCTTGGCGTTGAGGTGAAATGACATGTTTGCCCTCCTGCCATGGTTAGAGAACATGTGCAAAAGTTTGGGTGTCTACACCTACATTAAAAATTTTATTAAACCACTACTGTTAAAGAAAAAAAATTAGCCTAGCCACGATCATGACTTTTTGCACAACACTTATCAATCATGAACATCTAATCATCAAAATTAGTTATCAATCATGAACATCCAATCATCAAAATTTTGGATGTATGATGATTTGTTTGATACTTATTTCACACAGTTTTTTTAAAACTGTAATTCAACAATTGTGTCTCTTTTTTTATTAGTGAATGATGCAGGGTTACATGTTATACTAATTTAAATGTTGAGGACGTCATGATAATTATTCATCTTTGTATTTCAACAGTGTCACATTAGTAGTTTCAAGCAGTTTAAGTGTACGTAACCCATCAATAATTTTTATTTGAATCGTGATAGGTTTTGACCATATCTAAAATTCGTAAGGAATTAAAAAAATTCAGTTAAAAATTTAGGAAAGGACTACATAGTATATTTAAAATAAAAAAAAGATCATGTTTTTCTAGGAAAAAATATTTACTCAAGTATTTTTTTCATCTTTTGTTCAATTTTAAAATTTCTCTCTATATATTCTTATTATCATAATTGTAGACACTCGAAATTTTTCTTGCCCCAATACTAACACTGTAGGAGGGCAAAACCCTCAATCAAGCCAACCCCGACCCCGACACCAAACATCCAATCTAAATCCGGCCACCAATGCCGATCAACTCCAGTCAAATTCGATCACCAATATCGATACTCCAGCCCACTCTGATCATCAATCGGACCGTCGATCTAGCTCCGATCGTCAATCGGACCGTCAGATCATCCCCGATCTCAATATCCGGACATCAACTCAAACCTGGTCACCGATATCGGGACAACCACAACATCGATCAACCATATTGGGATGTCAACGCAGCCCCGGCAGCAACCCGGGAGATACAAATCAACCCCGGTAGCAACCTGGGAAGTACAAATCAGCCCCGACAGCAACCCGGGAAGTACAGGTCATCCTCGACATCAGTCTGGGAAGTCAGGTCGACTTCAGAAATAAACCTAAAGCATCACAACACCTCCAGAAGAAAATCTGGAATGACCATGTCAGCCACAGAGGCAACACTGGGGACAAACAGACTCGAATGGGTTCCAAGTCTTAGAAACAGCTTCCGGAAGTCAACCAGAGGCCATGCCAACACCAAGGGCAACCCCAGGAGGGGCAAAATGGTCATTTTACCAACTCTTATCTGATTCAATCAAACTCAAGCCGAATTGATGCCGCCAAGGTCAGAAAGAACCACAACGGTGATTCCGGGTGAAAACAGCACCAGACGGCTCATCGGGCAAACTGTGGGAAAATGAAGACCCGGTCATGAACCCATCTTTGGGGACTTAAAAAGGGTTAAAACCAATGTCATTGTGACACTCTCAGCGAGGGCTTTTCGAAAAGCTATAGCACGCCCCAAACGGAGGCTCCGATCAAAAGTTATGAAGTTCGAACCTGACATCGCGTCGTCCGACATACACGCACCTCGAGATGACCAAACCGGGCACGTGGGCCCCACCTAGGGGAGCCACAACTCTACCTGCGACTGCCGCAGGTAGAGTGGAGGCTCCCTGGCCTATAAATAAGCGTGCCCCTTGTTCATTTTCAAGAATTTCGAAACGCAGCGAAGCTCTGCCCGTCTGATTTTCCGACGTTTACTCCTCTTCTAAACCCAAATATTTTTACTCCAACATATAGACAAATCCATATACTACCACATATCAAAAAACCATCGGTAGATTTGGTCGTTTGAAGCCCACTAAGTGGCAAAAAGCCCGTTTTGCAGGCTATTGTAAGTATTTTTACGATTAGCAAGTTGCTATTACTACTTTGCACTATTTTACACTTGCACACGAAATTTTACTTTCTAAATATGCCCGGAACTTAGTTTCATGGCCGTTTTTGTCAAAACTTGATATATTTTTGTACATAAACTTCGTTTTCAACATTTTTACAAGTCGGATTGACGATCCGTCAGCTTTAACAGCTCCACTGCACTTGCACGCACATTCTGACAACTTCGTCGGACTGGGTTATCTTCCCAGTCCGGGTTTGGCCCTTTTTGTATATATTTAACTGTAAATGTACTAACATTTCAATTCTGTCAAGCCCGGATGTCAAATCTGAGGTAGTTTATCGCTTTTATATATATATACGCATATATAAGCGACTTTCACCATCACTGGTTCTCAAACCAGTCCTGGTTGACTATATTTTTGTCAATATATATATATATATATATATGTATATATTTTCAGTCCGGCCTGGATTACTTCGTGGCCCTTTTATTGCTTTTGCACTCTTCACCATCACTGGTTCTCACACCCGTCCTAGTTGACTACATTTCTGTCAATATACATATATATTTATATATTTTCAGTCGGCCTGGATTATTTTGTGGCCATTTTACTACTTTTGCACACTTTCTCATACTGGGTGCTCTCCCCAGTCACTGGGTGACTACTTTTCTGTCAATTTTAATTCCAGTCTAGGCTTGTGAGTGAAAACCCATTGCCCTTTTACAGCTTTTATATATAATTATATATATATATATATATTGCTTAACTCAACTTATTCAACTGCTGCATTTTACATTCATTTGTACACTGCTGCATTTTACATTCATTTGTACATGAATCTGCATTAATATATCTGCGGGCGGACTAGATTTATCCAAATCTCGCCAATTCTAGCTTTCAACGGTTTAAACAGGTCCCGACAGAACCTGAAAGTTATAATGGCTGAGATTTCTTTAAATCTAGTTATTTTTATAGTTTCAGCTTTGAAAGCAACCTCGCGTCTCTTAGATCGCTATCTAGTGGGAACGAGACGCTTCAGCCGTACGGACCGGGATTTACTGAATGAATCCTCGGTTCTGGAAATTTTGGGATAGTTATCTATTTCTGTACAAATTTGAACTGTGCATGTTTATGGGCTACTTATATGTGAGCCTAGGAATCGTGGGATTCACGATCAAATCAATCGGGATCTGATTCCCATGATGGACAAACTCTAGTTTACAGATGTCCCCTGTCAGTTTTTTCTGTAAAATATACATGCACAGACCTTAAAACGGTTATCCGAATTTAAGGTCTCAATATAGTGAAAATATGGATTGTCGTGTCAGCGTCCCTCCGATGGTTTTCATACCCATAAGGAGACCGACACTTTATATTTCTGTGGTCGAGGATGCTTCGCAGCCCAATAAATCACCATTTGCATGCAGCCTTAAGGCTATAACGATAAAATTAAAAGTGGCGATGTGTTTCAATTCCTATGTCAGCTTAGGGGTTTGATAAACAACTTTCAAAACATCACTGTCAATTCAATTCAAAAGCTTTTGCAAATCAAATTAAATGTTTTTGCAAAACAAAGACTGATTTTTAAGTCAAATCAAACCCTTCGTATATAGGCTCAACGAAGCCTGTCAAAGCTTTCAATCAATCAAAAGGCCCAATTTTCAAACAGCATTCACTCACGCATTCCAGTTTTAAGGGAAATATTAAAAAGATTGCGGTACCGTGTTTACACGGGAGTCGTGGGGTGCCTAACACCTTTCCCACACTTAACCAAGCCCCCGAACTCAAAACTCCGATTTTAAAGATCAAGTTTCGACAGTGTCCAGCAATTGGGCCTCTTTTCAAATCAAATTGGGTTGACTTGGTACAACCATTTGCAAAACTACCAACTGGCGACTCTGTTTAAATCAAATCAAATCGTCGACATATACATATGTTGGCCTCTTTCCTAAAAACCTCTTCAAAACCTTTTTTGCAATAAAAAGAACAAGGGTAGAGATAAACTTAGAAAGATCAATTTGAGTAAAACCGGGTTATGAACCGACCCGCGGTAGTTCTTAAATTTTTCAACGTCGACAATAATTATGTACTTACCATTATCTCTTATTTTTATATAATTTTTAAGTTAGTTAATTAATGTGCTGTAAAATTCATATTATTATCAATTATATTTAATTATATTAATAAAATTTTATTATTAAATTACATAAGTATAACTATTATTTAAATATAATTTTATATTGCCTAAGTAGATTAATATAGGAATATATAAACAAATGAATCATCATATACTATTATTTATATTTTATGAATAGATGAATTATTGTTATTAGTTAAATAATATATTTTAGAAGGAAATAATGTTTTATATAAGAATTATTATACACAATATTATTCAATTATTACTATAGTTAATATATTAGTATAGTATAATACCAAAAATATTAACAATACAATAATTTTATAATAAAACTCGTGTGTTTCATACGGAATCATGAGCTAGTTAAATAAATAATTTGTTTAATTAAAACCATAATAATAGTGAATTTAAAATTAAAAAAATAAATCAACTTATATTAAATCTATAACTATTTGAGTTCAATCCACATAAATTTTAATTTTTAATGAAACCATAACTATATTATCTAACACAAAACCAACCCAAATCATTTTTCGATGGGCCTATTGCCGTACCCGACCCAATGGCACCCCTATTTGCTATTAAAATTGAAAATTGATATTTTTTTAATATTTTCACATCAACCGTCACTATAAAATTTAGGGACAATTACATATTCTATTATATTTTTAAAAATAATTACAACAATAGTGCACTCATAAAATATTTACACAATTAATGCATTTAAAGTTTTTATTTACATAATTAGTAAATTTATTCTTCCTTTAATTTTGTTGTGTGATTTAATGTGCTGATGACATGGCAATTCAGTTTTTTTTTTAAATAAATTGTTCACGCTTTTTGTGGGATCGTGTTTCAATTTGAATTTCGTGTTAATCTATTTGCCGTCTATTTTTCTTTTGGAAACCCTTATTTCGTGTTTTGGGAACTTTCTAAGCAAACCGTATTTTTATCGTTTGGAAACTCTTATTTTGTGTTTTCGGTCGTTCTCTCCGGTAGATATTCGTTGTCGCCGTTTGGTGCACTAGTTCGTCGTTATAGTCTTCTTCTTCAGTTCGTGGTTATTCGTAAGTTGTTCGGTTGGTTATCCTTTATTAGTACTACATTTTTCGATTTCTTCTGATTTTATTTGTGATGGTTTCTACGAGGAAGAGCATGGAGGGAATGGGGGATAAGAAAAGTGATAAGAAGAGGAAACGAGTTAGAGATGATGTTTATGTGAAGGATTTGAAGACCTATGTGAAGGTGAAGGATAGTCTGTCAAAGTCCACAAAACAGGGGAAGAAGTTAGTGGTGAAATCAGATATTAAAGATAAGAAATCGGGAAGACATATGGATAAGAATGCTAAAAAATTGATATATCTTGATTCTGATTTTGAAGGTTCTCCAAAAATAGTTGGGAAAAATGATGAAGTTGAGGCTCATAACCGGAAAATTGTTCCCCGTCAAAAACAGTTGAAGGTTTGTTATTTTTAATTTTTTTTAAGAATATGTAATTTTTAGTTGTTTTTGGTTATTTGTGTTTTTGTTTTTGTGTATGGTGATGTTTTGTTGTATGGTGTTGTTTAATTTGGTTTATGAGTAGTGTTATTACTGTTCAAGTTGTTGTTGATAAAATGATTGTTTTCATTCAGATTGGAGTTTCAGATACTAGTATATTATGTTTTGGTCACTAGATTACATTGTTGTCTGTATAGATGTTGATTAGGTTGTGTTGGTAACTTGCTGATTGAGTTTTGGTTACTAACTTTTATATTTTTGGAAACTGATGATTATATAGTTGTTAAAATGTATTTTATTACAATAGAGTTGGAGATTGGTGAATGTTTATACTGTTTGTGGTAAAATGGTTATGTTGTTTCGTAGTCGAGGTTTTGTTACTATTATTTTCTAAATTGGTTATTATATAATTTTTTATATATTAAATAGTCAGATTATTTTTGGTTTTGGTAACTTGCTGATATTATTTGGCTACTAATGCTAGTATATTTGGATAATGTTGGTTGTATAGTGTTGTTTTTAAAGTTTTATTGATGTTGTATTTTGATTTAGTTAATGTGTACGTAATGTAATTTTTTGTATTTTCAGATTTGGGATCTATTTTACGAGGAGCATCATCGAAACTTTACAGCAAAAATTATTTATTGGTGTGATATGGATGTGCCGACTGTTATTAAGAATAAATTGTCTGAAGTACAGTTGAATAAGTTTAAATTATCTTGTTTTGGAAAAATTTTAGATTTTGGGCAGCCCCAAATGTTTTCACAGATAATCCATCATGCCTTGGTTAGGGAAGTTTATCAAAAGGATAACGGGGAGATGTGGTTTCTATTTGGTGAGAGAAGGGTAAGGTTTGGATTGCCAGAATTTTATTTAATTTCTGGTTTGAGTGCAAGGAGATGAAGACATTGATGGTTTTAAGGGAATTGAAAACTTGTTGGTGGAGAAGTTTTTTAGAAATGAGGTTGTAACCCGTTATAGTATTGGGAGGATATATAGGAGTGCTTTTTTTGATGATGATGATAAGGCTGTTAGGATGTCCATCATATCTTGGTTTTTAATTTCATATTAGCTACTGTGTCTGATAATTATGTTGATGAAACTTTGTTTAACTTTTTGTCTTATGGCGATATTGAAAGTTATCCATGGGGAAAACTTGCTTTTGAACAGACAAAGAATTCACTATCCCTTGCTGTTAAGGGACATGTAAAGAAGGATAAGAATGGTGGGGTGATATACAATTTTTATAGGAAAAGTTATTGTAAATCTTACAAGCTGAATGGATTACCTTATGTGTTTCAAGTTTTTTTGTTTGAAACAATTTCTACATTGAAAGTTAGGGGCTTTTGTATTGATGATCATGTTTCAGAATTCAGATTATTTTGATGGAGGGAGTTAGGAAAGGCTCCTAAGAATATGAAGTTGAATGACTTGGTTTTTGGTTCTGGTCAGGTATGTTGGTTACTATGTACATTATAGTTGGTTACCTTTATATATGTTTTTGGTTACTGACTTAAATATTTTTTTTTTGTGTATTGTTTTGTTTCTGTTTTATCTTTAATGTTTCTGACATGATATATTTGTTGCTATTAATATGTTTCAGTTGATTATTCAAAATATTATTCCTACGGAGGATGAGAAGGTGCATTTGGATTTAGGTGGTTTCCATTTTTTCAGTGGAAGTGATAGCGGAGCTAATATTGCTGATATTGAAGTTGAAACATCCAGGAAGGCTAAAGACCTTAGATTTTCTCTTTTCGATGTTAAAAAAATTATTGATGCACGGGTGAAGCCTTTGGAAGGGAAGGTGATGGAGGTGAAGAAAGAAATTGAGAATTTGGGTGTTGAATTAAAAGACCAATTGCAAGTGTTTCATATTCAGATTTGTAGGGAGATAAAGAAGATATTGAGAAAGCAGTTATATGACCAGTCTAGTTCTAGCAAACGGGAAAATGTAACTGTTGATGTTGATGATGATGATGATGATGATGATGATGATGATGATGATGATGTTGATGATGATGATGATGATGACGATGATGTTGAGTTGGATGAGAATGTTGATGATGGCAATATTAATGATGTAGTTAATGATGTTTTGATTGTTGAGGATGATGTTGTAGTTGAAGTTTCTGACAATGCAAAACAGTTTCATAGAAGTGTTGATGCCGATGTTGGTGGGGTTGGTGGGATTCAGTTTGAAGAAGACGTTGCAAAGGTTTACATATATTTTTGATTTTTATTTGTGTTTCATATTTTTTAAATCAATGCTTAATTTTTTACTTTTTTTTCTACAGATTGACAACAAGAATGACAATTCAAATTCTGATATTTTACGGCGTAGTCATGCAAAAGAGATTGTTGTTTTTACCCCTAGAGGGGTTCACATTGATGTGGATGATGAAAAGGTTAGGCATTTTTTTTTGTTTATCTTATGTTATATTTTTTCGTGTTATATCGATCAATTGGATGTTTTTTTTGTTTACAGACTGAAAATAACAATGACATTCCAAGTTTTGATATTTTAAGTCAGTCTAGTGGAAAAGAGATTGTTATTTTTACCCCCATTGAGGTTTGTATTTTTTTCAACATTAGTTACCTTTACAATTTGTATTAGTTACTTTGATACAGTGTTTATGTTACTATTGAATATGTTTGGATTTTTAATTTGATATTGTACTTGTTTTTTGTGTCATGTCTTGAAAAATATTAAAGGGGAGTAAAATTGAAGCACCAGACAGGTTGCTACTTGATGAGATGGTTTTAACGACACAGGATATACTCCATTGTGTTGAAGTTGAGAAAATTGCATCTAAACCAATTGGTAGGTCTGTTCGTACGTTTGCGAAGAGTGCTGTATTGAGGAGTCCTTATACGTCGAAGTTTGGTTCAGCTGATTCAACTTCTTCTGTTGTGGATGATAGACCATTACGCAGAGGTCTGTCTGCATTTTCAAATGTCTGTATGGGAATGCCTTCGATATTTGAAGATGTTATGTTTGATCAGTGGTTTAGAATTGGCTTAAATAACAGAAAAAGGTATGTTATTTAGAGTTTAAGATTTATATAGTCTGTTTTTTTTAGGAAATAAAATCATTTGTTCTCTCTTTCCAATATGTTATTGTTTTAAAGGATTGAAAAATTTACGGGAAACCATGACAAAATTGAGCCTTCATTTAGATTTGGGTCTGTGCCAATATCGTCAAAAATGTGGTTTTACAAGTTGAAGACCCCTGGTCAGTGGCTTGATGACGATGTGAGTTTTTTTGTTTTATGTATTTCTGTTTGTTAGTTTTGGTTACCTTATTTTATTATTTTGGTTACTAGCTGTGACTGTTTTGGATACCTTTATTATAATTTTTTTTTATTTGTTTATATCTGATTGTTTTTTTTGGTTTTATTTTTGGTTCAGCATATCAACATTTGTTTGTATTACCTTCGTAAATTGGCTAGGCACTCAGACAATATTCAAATAAGGGTTACTACAACAGATTGTTGGTTCCATGTCAAGTTGACTACTTTATATGAGGAATATTGTCATAAGAATGCTGATAAGAATCTTCTGTTGGGCAATGGTGACGTTGCTGAGTATATTCGTGTTTTTTTATGGATGTAAACACACCGTGGGTTGACGTTCATTGGTTTTTGCTGGTTTTTGATGTGCATCGTAGAGTTTTAGTAGTTTACAATTCTCTACAACAGAACAGGAATGTCATGCGAACAAATATTATGGATGTTTGTGAGCCATATATTTTCATTTTACCCATATTATTATCTAGGTGTGGTTTTTGGAAGAATAGGTCTGACATTGATTTCGATAGTGAACCATATCGCAACAAGGGGGAACATGATATAATTGATCTTGAATTTGTTGAGGGTTTACCTGAACAAGTTGATGGGTAAGGTTTATATTGTTTATATTTTTTTAAGTATTCCATATATTATGATGTTTGTTTTGATTTACTTTATATCTTGATTGTTTTTACAGTGACTGCGGAATGTTTACTATTTCTTTTGCGGAACATATTCTTCACCAACTGATTTTAAAAATGCCTAATTCATTTCCAATCATGCAATACCGCAAGAAATTATGCGTTAACTTGTTCATTCATGCGAGGAACAAGCAAGTAGGCGGGTATGAATCCGATACAGAATACCAAGGCAGATTCATCAGTGAAGATTAGTTTGGTTATGCATCTTGTTTTTTTTTTTGGATATTTGATACCATTTGTTATGATTATTGTCTGTGAAATGTTTTGTAAATTTTCTGATGATGGAATTATGTATAAATTTTTACTATTAGATGTATGACAAAGTTTTGTTGGTTTACATTATTTTTTTGGTTACTATTTTATTTTAACAAATAATATTGAACAAAATTTTTTATATGGTACAGTTGGTTGCCAAATTTGCATACGAAGGTAACAATTTTAGTTGTTGTTGGTAACCAAACAACAACTATTGAACTATTTAGTTGTTGTTGGTTTATATTATTTTTTTTTGTTACTATTTTATTTTAACAAATAATATTGAACATAAATTTTTTTATGGTACAGTTGGTTGCCAAATTTGCATACGAAGGTAACAATTTTAGTTGTTGTTGGTAACCAAACAACAACTATTGAACTATTTAGTTGTTGTTGGTTTACATTATTTTTTTTTTTGTTACTATTTTATTTTAACAAATAATATTGAACATAAATTTTTTTATGGTACATTTGGTTGCCAAATTTGCATACAAATGTAACAACTTTAGTTGTTGTTGGTAACCAAACAACAACTATTGAACTATTTAGTTGTTGTTGTTTTATATTATTTTTTTTTTGTTACTATTTTATTTTAACAAATAATATTGAACAGAAATTTTTTTATGGTACAGTTGGTTGCCAAATTTGCATACGAAGGTAACAATTTTAGTTGTTGTTGGTAACCAAACAGCAACTATTGAACTATTTAGTTGTTGTTGGTTTACATTGTTTTTTTTTTGTTACTGTTTTATTTTTACAAATAATATTAAACAAACATTTTTTTATGGTACAATTGGTTGCCAAATTTGCATATGAAGGTAACAATTTTAGTTGTTGTTGGTAACCAACCAACAACTATTGAACTATTTAGTTGTTGTTGATTTACATTATTTTTTTTTTTGTTACTGTTTTATTTTTACAAATAATATTAAACAAACATTTTTTTATGGTACAATTGGTTGCCAAATTTGCATATGAAGGTAACAATTTTAGTTGTTGTTGGTAACCAACCAACAACTATTGAACTATTTAGTTGTTGTTGGTTTACATTATTTTTTTTTTGTTACTGTTTTATTTTTACAAATAATATTAAACAAACATTTTTTTATGGTACAATTGGTTGCCAAATTTGCATATGAAGGTAACAATTTTAGTTGTTGTTGGTAACCAATCAACAACTATTGAACTATTTAGTTGTTGTTGGTTTATATTTTTTTTTTTTGTTACTGTTTTATTTTAACAAATAATATTGAACAAAAAAAAATTTATGGTACAGTTGGTTGCCAAATTTGCATACGAAGGTAACAATTTTAGTTGTTGTTGGTAACCAAACTAGTCCTAAAAATAAATTCTAAAACAGTTAACAATTTATATCATGTATTTGTTTTTTTTTGGTTCAGTTGGTTTCCAAACAGTCATATAAAGGTTACAATCATCAGTATTTGTGGGTAACCAAATAGTTATAGTAATTTAAAAATCAATTAAACAATTATCGATTCTATGTATTTTTTAAGGTTCAGAGTGTAGCAAAGCATCCAAAGAAATGTATACATTTTATTTTTTATGCTTAAAAAATAGGCACAATAAAAAAAATTTACAAAACAATTATCAAGTTTAAAAATATATTTATTTAATATAGTACAGTTGGTAGTCAAACCTTTATCCAAAGGTAACAATTTTAGTTTTATTTGGTATCCAGATAGTCATAAAGAAAAATTACAAATTAGTTAACCAATCATGACATATATGTGTTTTATGTATATTGTTATTTGAAGATAGAATTAATAAAAAAAATCATCCTTCAATATTGTGCAAGATAAATTTGCAATTCTTACACCAATAAAATGATTACAATATGTATGGCTATTGGGTAACCACAGTAAAAATCAAGGAGCTTGTTATAATTTTTTTGATGTTGTATTATATCAGACCTTTCTTGGTCTCAAAATTGGTGGATTAGTGCAAGTTTTCCTGTTGTGTCCTTTTTCTTGACATCTGCTGCATTTATTTTGAACTCTATTTTCAGATACATGCTTGTACCTGTAACGATTGTGATTTTATATTTAATTTTTAATATTTATTGAATTAAATAAATATTTTATGTGATTATTGAGTTAAATAAATAAATTATGTGATTTATGGAGTGATTTAATTAAGTGTATATATTAATTAATTGAATGTGTAATGCTTATTTAATTAATGTATATTAATTTTATATTATAATTCTAATTTAATTGAGATAATTAAATTAGATGAATTATGTGATGAAGTGTTACATGAATTATAATTAGCGAGTAATTATAATTATGTGACAATTTTATGTGATTTATTGATGTTAGATTTTAATTGATTAAATTAGATGATTAATATTTAATTAATTAAAATGTGACATTAAAGTATGCGTCAAATGATTTATTAAAATAAAAAGAAAAGGATTTTTTTTTATAAATAATTTTTACCAAACAAGGCCCTTGCTTTTGTTTTAAAAGACTGTTGCCAAACAGGGCCCTTACACTAGCTAAACCTAAATTACCTAAACCATGTTTGGAGTTAATAAAAACTAGTTTCTAATTTTTCTTGTAGCCAAACAAGCCAAGTTGGGTTTTGAATTTTGTAACTTACGTTATAATTAGTAGTTAGTGCATATACTTATTATATGGGAGTTACATATATTATATATTACTTGTGTTATATATTATATGTATATACTATCAGTACGTTAGTTTTTCTAAAAGTTAGTCTAAAGCTAAGAAAAAAAAACAGAGAAAATAACAGAGAAGAAGATAGAGAGAAGAGGAAGAGAAAGAAAAGGTATAGCTTGAGAAGGAAAAGGTATAGCTTGAGAAGCTTGAAGGGAATCACTATCATCTTCTTCTTCAATCATCTAAGCAAAAAGGGTATTATTTCAATTAAATTATATTTCTATGTGTTTTCTTTATAATATTCATGAATATGAGTTCTCTGTGTTTATGATTTAGCATGAAAGTTATACAAATATGATGTACATATATAAATTATGTTTATAATGGTTATTATATGAATTGTATGTCATGATCAAGGATTTTCAGAAATCAAAATTTTGTCAGAACATGTTTTAATGGAGAAATTGATGTTCTTATGATTTTGTATGTTATTGGCCAATTTTAGAGTAAAAGTTATGATTTGATTGTGTGTTAATATGCCTATTTAGAATTGTTGTGATAATATCTTCAATTTCAAACATAATGCATGTTTTATAAGTGGAATTGGTAAGAAAATTTTATTACAGAGAATTATTTTATGAAAATATGAGTTTTCATAAATATGGCCAAAATAGATTTTCAAAACTTATGATTATCATTGTTTAAATGATTTTGTATTTTGGAAGCATGCTTTATATATGTGTAATAGCGTATATATGTTTTACAGAGTCTATAGTACTGTATTTTTGGCGTTGTTGGCTTGTATGGGTTAATCGGTGAAGCAGAGTAACGTGGCTGTCTGCGTCTGGCCGAGTTGCTGCGCAGCTGCGCCGGCAGCAAGGCCGGAGCAGCGCAGCTGCGCCGCTTGTCCTTCCCAGATTCCTTCCCTGCGCAGCTGCGCCGGTTTAAAGGCAGCTGGCTGCGCAGCTGCGCCGGGCACAGTGCTTGGGCAGTGAGTTTTGCTTGCTTGTACAGTTTATTTTAAAGACCTTAGTTTAATTTTTCATGGATAAGGGGATATATATTTTGAATGATATAACATGTTGTTATATGATTATGATAATTTCATGCTTGGAAAATAAAAGAAATTTTGAAAACCTAATATGGTATTTAAAACTATAATTGTTTAATAAGTTACTTAATTATAATTTTATTAATTATAATTAAGAGTAAATGTGTAATTTAAATTATAAGTTTTGTGAAATTATAAGGTATAGAAGTTTAATTATTTTAATTTAAATTATAATTTATGTAATTATAATTTAATAAATGCATGTTTAATTGTGAATTTTTAATTGATAATTACATAATTAATTATAAATTGTGTAATTATAATGCATGTTATAGTTTAATTAATTATTGATTATAATTGATAAATACATGATTAATTATAAATTGTGTAATTATAAATGCATGAATGTGGTTTAATTGATTTTAAATTATAAATTGTTTATAATTTAAAAGGTAATGATAATTTAAGTAATTATAGTTTGATTAAGTGTTTGAATTATAATTGTTTAATTATAATTGAGTTAAATACATAATTAATTTAATTATGTGAATATGTAGGTGATGTAATTAACTATGTGATGGTTGATTATTATTACTATTTAATCATAATGTGAGTTAACCATGAGGGTTAACCACTTATGTGAATTAGTTACGTGTTAACTAATTTAGGTTATTGTGATTGAATATATATGTGTAGGAAGTATTAAAGTACGTGAATTGTGTTAAGTAGCTTGCGCTTGAGGCAAGTCTTCTAAACCCTAAACTCGTTAATTTTACGCAAGTTTTCTAAACCCTAATCTTGTATTGATTTTATTTGATCTCTTGAATTCATATATTCATTGTTGAGAGTGTCCTTTCCATTTCAGTATTGGACAATTGTTTATTTAATTGAAATGGTCTTAACTTATTGTTCAAGTAAGATCCAATTATTATTTTAAATACTTTAGGTTTACTTCTAAAGCATATGTTAATTCACAATTCTTTTATTTTGAATTATTGGAAGTCGATTCAACTAATCCTTAGTTGATGAACGTGAATTCTAAATTACCCTTGTAAGCTTATCCAAACCAAACTTTCTTTGGTGCGGACTTGAATTCAAATTACTGAGTTGAACAACCCTATTTACTAGGGGAGGTTACTACGCATAGCGTTAAGATGATTGTGCACAATACATGGTACGAAGGGCTGATCCCCCTAAGTACGAGTTAAGGTCCATAGTCTTATTGACTGTTAAAGGTTTAAATAGAAATATTTATAACCTAGGACAAGAGTTCAAAGGTCTTATGACCCTCAAATAAATTCTATATCCAAATTTTAATATTGATAGAGAATTATTATTCAATTCTTTATTATTGAAGCAAGCTAAGTTGTTTAGATTTTCTTAAAGATATTCTTTCATGTCTATATTATTGTTAAACTCCAGCGAGCTGTGGTTTGCTCACTCTTGCATTAAATAACAATTTCAGTTAAGGTTGATAACGCTGATGCTCCGTCTACAAGTAAGGGCAAGGGAAAGCAAAGCAAGTGAAGACTTGTTTTTTTTTATTTAATTGAGAATGATTGTAATAATTGAATGTTATGTTTTATTTCCGCACTTTATTATATTCATGTCAAGGTTAGAGTAACCCTGGGATTGATTTTGAGAAGGTTGTAACCCTTGTTTTAAGGGAGATTTAGTTATTTTAATTTAAGTTGTAGTTTATTTTGCATTATTCATTGGGTAGATATATGTTATATTAGAAAGTGAACACCAAATCATGTGGAAACGAAGTACCCGGATTTGGGGGTGTCACAGGTTGGTATCAAAGCTGTAGGTTATGAAACCTTAGGTGGGGAAAAACCTTAGGTAGTAGCCTTATGGTAAGATCGAAAAGATAGATGTGATAGGTAAAAGATAATAAACTACCTTATGTGTCTATGTGTTTACATTTTAGTATTCGAAGAGTGACGATTCGTTATCACGTAATAATGAACTTTAAAATTCTTTTGTCAGGATGTCGAACGTTGGAGAACCTAGTCAGGCTAGAGAGGATGTACCTCAGGTGCCTAGAGAGGAAAAGCCCCGTAACATACATATTGTCTAGGAGCAGCTGGTTAGGAGAGAGCCATCTCCAATGATCACCGTAGCTGGTCGGGAGCGTGAGCTGACACCTATTCCAGAGGATGAGGACGAGGACGAGTCTGAAGAGGAGGAAGAGGAGGAAGAGGATCCTGAGGAGGAATTCCCACCTCACTCTACTAGTGCTGAGATGTACGAGGCAGTCTACGATAGCAATGTGGAACTTCAGGGACGAGTAGGAGATCTCGAGGAGACTATTCAGCAGCGGGACGAGACTATCGAAGAGATGGATAGTGAACTAGGAGATGCACAGTGGAACCTGATACATATGGAGGTCGAGAGAGATGCTGCTCGATTTGAACTGGCAAAGCTGAAGCAAGACATCCAGGAGGAGTCGAGGAAGCGTGCCAGAGCTGAAGAGTCAAGCTTGAGGGCTAATCAACGAGCCGATCGAGCTGAAGGTGAAGCTGAAGCCAAGAGGGCCAAGCTGAGGGAAACAGAATATGCTTTTCATACGGCGATAGAGAGAGCTCAGGATCGTATTTTCTACTACCCAGCTCAGTTCCAAGGTTTACCGTGGTATGTGGTGGACCGAAGAACGGCATTTCGGGTAATGGAAGAGGAACGCAGAGAGGCTGTGAGATGCATTAATATGCCAAGGCAGTGGTAGTAGTGGTAATAGTAACAGTAGTGGTAGAGTTTGTTATGTATTGCATGTTTTGTAATAAGTAATGAAAATCCCATAATTTGAGATAAGAATGGGATGAGTTAATAATGTAATCCTGCAACTTTTCCAGTTCAGGAAGGATGATGTAAATGGCAGAAATGCTATCTGTTTGATGTTTTTAAAACTACGACTGATGAATAAAAGAAGTTTATGGACGTGCTTGGTGTTCTATATGAATTGAATTATTTAAACGTTTAAGTATGAACTTGGATACTTAATAATTGAATAAAGGGTCTAATAATAATATTTTCTTAACAGAAAATGCCTCCTAGAAGAAGAGTAACGTGTCAAAATCCCGAGGGTTTGTCGAACAACAACAATAACGATGGGACGAATCCCAATTCGGTTCAGCAGTTGGTGAACCTGTTGACCGGAGCTTTTGCGAATCAATCGCAGATGCAGGGTACTACTTTCAAGGAATTCAAGGCAGTAGGACCACCTGAGTTCAAAGGATCGACTAACCCTATCGAAGCTCAGACATGGGTTATGGAAATGGAGAAGGTATTTGACGTGGCTAGAGTAAGAGAAGACCAAAAGACAACGTTCGTGGCTTTCATGTTTAAGTCGGATGCAAGTTTTTGGTGGCAGGCTAACAAGACTCGAGAGGGAGAGGGAGTCATCACGTGGGAACGTTTCAAGGAAATGTTCTACGAGATGTACTTTCCAGTGCGTTCGCAGGACCAGATGGAGGTCCAGTTCCTAGAACTTAAGCAAGGAGGGATGACGGTGTCCGAGTATGCTGCTAAGTTTAACGAGTTGGCCAGGTTCGCTTCATACCAGGTCAGCACTGACGCCAGGAAAGCAAGAAGGTTTGAGCGGGGACTAAAGCCCTGGCTCTACAGCAAGGTTTCATGTTCCAGCTGAACACATTTGCAGCGGTGCTGGAGAAAGCCATACTTGCTGAAGGAGGAAGCGAAGCGGTAACGAAGTTCAACCAAGATAAGAAGAAGAAGAATGAGGTAGAAACCAAGACTGGGGGTTTCACAGGCAGCGCTGTGAACCAGAAGAGGAAGTGGTCTGATAATATCTCTGCTGGGAGTCAGCAAGGAAGTCAGCAGAAGAGGAAGTTCGAAGCATGTGCTACATGCGGTAAGAATCACACTGGCGTGTGCATGAAGGGGAAGCGGGTGTGCTTCAACTGTGGTCAGGAAGGCCACATCGCGCCAAATTGCCAAAATCGAATAAGGGAGCTTGCTTTACATGTGGATCCAAAGATCACATGGCTCGCAACTGCCCGAAGAAGCTGACGGCAGGGTCAACAGGGAGTGGAGGGAATGGAAGCGGCAGTACCGTTACTATTGCTGCACCATTGCAAGCTGTTCGACCCACTGCACGGACATTCAACATGACGGTGCAGGATGCTGTGCAATCAAAAGACGTGGTGTCAGGTATTATTCCGGTCAATAGTATAAATGCATATGTATTATTTGATTCGGGTGCTACTTGTTCATTCATATCTGATGATTTTGCTAAAACCTTAGACTTACCTGTAGAGGAATTAGGTTATCCTTTGATCATAGAGATTGCGAATAGGGAGGTTATTCCTGTTAGGAGCGTTTATAAGAACTGTAGATTGGAAATTAAGGGTCAGGAACTTAGAGTAGATTTGATTCCGATTAAACTTGGGGAATTCGACGTTATACTGGGTATGGATTGGTTGTTCAACCATGGGGCGGTAATCGACTGTCAGAAGAAGTCGGTGAACCTTACGACTCCGTCGAAGTTGGTGTTCTATGGTAGCAAATCGCCTAGACAAGCGAGTTTTCTGACGATTATGCAAGACAAGAAACTTCTAACGCAAGGCTGTGTAGGATATCTAGCCTACATAGTAGATTCACATAAGGAAAGCCCGAAGGTGGAGGAGATATCGGTAGTTAAGGAATTTGTGGACGTTTTTTCGAGCGATTTACCAGGACTTCCGCCAGATAGGGAGACAGAGTTCGTGATTGATCTAGCGCCGGGAACTGCTCCTATTTCGAAGGCTCCGTACCGAATGGCTCTAGTCGAGATGAAAGAACTAATGATTCAACTGCAAGAATTACTGGACAAGAAGTATATTCAACCAAGCGTTTCGCCGTGGGGAGCGCCTGTCTTATTCGTGAAGAAGAAGGATGGGTCGATGCGTCTTTGCATTGATTATAGAGAGTTGAATAAAGTTACGATCAAGAATAGGTATCCTTTACCTAGGATTGATGACTTGTTTGATCAACTGAAGGGTGCGAGGTACTTCTCAAAAATTGATTTGAGAAGCCGGTATCATCAGTTGAAGGTGAGAAGGAAGATATACCGAAAACTGGCTTTTAGAACTCGGTATGGTCATTACGAGTTCTTGGTGATGTCATTTGGTCACACGAATGCCCCAGCTGCATTTATGGACCTAATGAATAGGGTGTTCAAGCCATTTCTAGACAAGTTCGTGGTAGTGTTCATAGATGACATCCTGGTTTATTCCAAGACCGAGGAGGAGCATGATGAACACTTACGACTAACCTTAGAAGCCCTGAGACGAGAGAGGTTTTACGCTAAATTCTCGAAATGCGAATTTTGGTTGGAACGTGTGTAATTTCTTGGCCACGTGATCGACAGGATGGTATTTCGGTAGATCCGTCGAAGGTTGAAGCTGTTATAAATTGGGAACAGCCGAAGACGCCGTCCGAAGTGAGGAGTTTCTTGGGATTGGCAGGTTATTACCGGAGATTTATCCAAGACTTTTCTAGAATCGCAACTCCGTTGACGAATTTGACTCGTAAAACAGTTAAGTTTGTTTGGACGGAGAAGTGTGAGGAGAGTTTTCAAGAGCTGAAGAAGAGGCTGAGTACTGCGCCTGTATTGTCTTTACCAGATAGTTCCGAAAATTTCGTAGTATATAGCGATGCCTCACATAAAGGATTAGGCTATGTATTGATGCAGAGCGGCAAAGTCATTGCCTATGCGTCACGTCAGCTGAAGGATTACGAGAAGGGGTATCCGACCCATGATCTAGAATTGGCGGCAGTAGTGTTTGCCCTGAAGATTTGGAGGCACTACTTATATGGAGAGAAGTGTGAAATATACACAGATCACAAGAGTCTGAAGTATATATTTACCCAGAAGGATTTGAACATGCGCCAAAGAAGATGGTTGGAGCTGATTAAAGACTACGATTGCGAGATACTTTACCATCCGGGTAAAGCTAACGTTGTCGCTGACGCTTTAAGCAGGAAAGGGCGGGAGAAGCTGAACGTATTAACTGATCAGGATCGGTTGATAGAACAAATGGCTAGATTAGAATTGGAAGTGAAGTTTCCGAAGGAATCGGATGAGTTGTTGTTTCAAGTAACCAATGGTTCTACTCTAGTAGATAAGGTGAAAGAAGCACAATTCAATGATGAAGAATGTGAAAAGATTCGGAAGAGGATAACCGAAGGCGAAGAGTTCAAATTCAAGATCGGTAACGAAGGACTGTTGCGGTTTGAAGGTAGAATATGGGTACCGCCAGTACCAGAGGTCAAAGAGGAGATTCTAAGCGAAGCTAATAGTTCTAGATATTCTATTCACCCTGGGAGTACGAAGATGTACCAGGATCTCAGGCATCATTTCTGGTGGCCGAATATGAAGAGGGACGTTGCGGAATGCGTTGCGAAGTGCTTAACGTGCCAGAAAATCAAAGCAGAACACCAGAGACCAAGTGGACTGCTGCAACCGTTAGAAATTCCAGAGTGGAAGTGGGAGCATATCACGATGGATTTCGTGGTAGGTCTTCCAATGACTCAAAAAGGATTTGATGCGATATGGGTTATAGTGGATCGACTGACGAAGTCAGCCCACTTTCTGCCAATCAGGGTTAAGTACAACCTGGATAAGCTAGCGAAGCTATACGTGAAGGAAATTATTTCTCGACATGGTGTTCCAGTGTCGATTGTGTCCGACAGAGATCCGCGTTTTACGTTGAATTTCTGGAAGCGTTTGCAAGAAGGTATGGGAACGCAATTGCGAATGAGTACAGCGTATCATCCTCAGACTGATGGACAAAGCGAAAGAACGATTCAAACACTTGAGGATATGCTAAGAGCTTGTGTGATGGACTTCAAAGGAAGCTGGGAGGATCATCTACCATTGGTGGAGTTCGCCTACAACAATAGTTATCATGCGAGTATTGGCATGCCGCCTTACGAAGCATTATACGGCAGAAAATGCAGAACACCTTTGTGCTGGGATGAAGTTGGTGAACGTCAATTGTTGGGACCAGAATTGGTACAACAAACCGCCGAAATTGTGAAGCTGATCAGAATGAGATTAGTTGTTGCTCAAGACAGACAAAAGAAGTATGCTGATCTTAATCGACAGAACCGAGAATTCTTGCTAGGAAGTTTCGTTTTCCTGAAAGTATCTCCCTGGAAGGGGAAAATTCGATTCGGTAAGAAGGGGAAGCTGAGTCCCCGATTCATTGGACCTTTTGAGGTATTACGGAAGGTGGGCGAGGTTGCTTACGAGATTGCATTACCTCCGGAGCTCGAGAATATACATAATGTCTTTCATATTTCTGTATTAAGACCTTACAAGCACGATTACAAACATGTAATAGAATATGAACCTTTGCTATTTGATAAAGACTTAACGTATGAAGAAGTGCCTGTTCAAATAGTTGATAGAAAGGAACAAGTACTTAGGAATAAAGTGATACCTTCTGTTAAGGTAATTTGGAGAAACCACAGTGCTGAAGAAGCTACGTGGGAACTCGAAGATGTTATGATGAAATCTTATCCGCATTTATTTGATTAGTTTTGTGTAACCCCTTATATACTGATTCTGGGGACAGAATCCTTTTAAAGGGGAAGAATGTAATAGACGAGATTTTTTTTTTTTTTTTTTTGTGATTCTGGGGACTGAATCCTTTTAAGGAGGGAAGATTGTAACGATTGTGATTTTATATTTAATTTTTAATATTTATTGAATTAAATAAATATTTTATGTGATTTATTTATTGAGTTAAATAAATAAATTATGTGATTTATGGAGTGATTTAATTAAGTGTGTATATTAATTAATTGAATGTGTAATGCTTATTTAATTAATGTATATTAATTTTATATTATAATTCTAATTTAATTGAGATAATTAAATTAGATGAATTATGTGATGAAGTGTTACATGAATTATAATTAGTAAGTAATTATAATTATGTGGCAATTTTATGTGATTTATTGATGTTAGATTTTAATTGATTAAATTAGATGATTAATATTTAATTAATTAAAATGTGACATTAAAGTATGCGTCAAATGATTTATTAAAATAAAAAGAAAAGGATTTTTTTTTTAAATAATTTTTACCAAACAAGGCCCTTGCTTTTGTTTTAAAAGACTGTTGCCAAACAGGGCCCTTACACTAGCTAAACCTAAATTACCTAAACCATGTTTGGAGTTAATAAAAACTAGTTTCTAATTTTTCTTGTAGCCAAACAAGCCAAGTTGGGTTTTGAATTTTGTAACTTACGTTATAATTAGTAGTTAGTGCATATTCTTATTATATGGGAGTTACATATATTATATATTACTTGTGTTATATATTATATGTATATACTATCAGTACGTTAGTTTTTCTAAAAGTTAGTCTAAAGCTAAGAAAAAAAAACAGAGAAAATAACAGAGAAGAAGATAGAGAGAAGAGGAAGAGAAAGAAAAGGTATAGCTTGAGAAGGAAAAGGTATAGCTTGAGAAGCTTGAAGGGAATCACTATCATCTTCTTCTTCAATCATCTAAGCAAAAAGGGTATTATTTCAATTAAATTATATTTCTATGTGTTTTCTTTATAATATTCATGAATATGAGTTCTCTGTGTTTATGATTTAGCATGAAAGTTATACAAATATGATGTACATATATAAATTATGTTTATAATGGTTATTATATGAATTGTATGTCATGATCAAGGATTTTCAGAAATCAAAATTTTGTCAGAACATGTTTTAATGGAGAAATTGATGTTCTTATGATTTTGTATGTTATTGGCCAATTTTAGAGTAAAAGTTATGATTTGATTGTGTGTTAATATGCCTATTTAGAATTGTTGTGATAATATCTTCAATTTCAAACATAATGCATGTTTTATAAGTGGAATTGGTAAGAAAATTTTATTACAGAGAATTATTTTATGAAAATATGAGTTTTCATAAATATGGCCAAAATAGATTTTCAAAACTTATGATTATCATTGTTTAAATGATTTTGTATTTTGGAAGCATGCTTTATATATGTGTAATAGCGTATATATGTTTTACAGAGTCTATAGTACTGTATTTTTGGCGTTGTTGGCTTGTATGGGTTAATCGGTGAAGCAGAGTAACGTGGCTGTCTGCGTCTGGCCGAGTTGCTGCGCAGCTGCGCCGGCAGCAAGGCCGGAGCAGCGCAGCTGCGCCGCTTGTCCTTCCCAGATTCCTTCCCTGCGCAGCTGCGCCGGTTTAAAGGCAGCTGGCTGCGCAGCTTGCGCCGGGCACAGTGCTTGGGCAGTGAGTTTTGCTTGCTTGTACAGTTTATTTTAAAGACCTTAGTTTAATTTTTCATGGATAAGGGGATATATATTTTGAATGATATAACATGTTGTTATATGATTATGATAATTTCATGCTTGGAAAATAAAAGAAATTTTGAAAACCTAATATGGTATTTAAAACTATAATTGTTTAATAAGTTACTTAATTATAATTTTATTAATTATAATTAAGAGTAAATGTGTAATTTAAATTATAAGTTTTGTGAAATTATAAGGTATAGAAGTTTAATTATTTTAATTTAAATTATAATTTATGTAATTATAATTTAATAAATGCATGTTTAATTGTGAATTTTTAATTGATAATTACATAATTAATTATAAATTGTGTAATTATAATGCATGTTATAGTTTAATTAATTATTGATTATAATTGATAAATACATGATTAATTATAAATTGTGTAATTATAAATGCATGAATGTGGTTTAATTGATTTTAAATTATAAATTGTTTATAATTTAAAAGGTAATGATAATTTAAGTAATTATAGTTTGATTAAGTGTTTGAATTATAATTGTTTAATTATAATTGAGTTAAATACATAATTAATTTAATTATGTGAATATGTAGGTGATGTAATTAACTATGTGATGGTTGATTATTATTACTATTTAATCATAATGTGAGTTAACCATGAGGGTTAACCACTTATGTGAATTAGTTACGTGTTAACTAATTTAGGTTATTGTGATTGAATATATATGTGTAGGAAGTATTAAAGTACGTGAATTGTGTTAAGTAGCTTGCGCTTGAGGCAAGTCTTCTAAACCCTAAACTCGTTAATTTTACGCAAGTTTTCTAAACCCTAATCTTGTATTGATTTTATTTGATCTCTTGAATTCATATATTCATTGTTGAGAATGTCCTTTCCATTTCAGTATTGGACAATTGTTTATTTAATTGAAATGGTCTTAACTTATTGTTCAAGTAAGATCCAATTATTATTTTAAATGCTTTAGGTTTACTTCTAAAGCATATGTTAATTCACAATTCTTTTATTTTGAATTATTGGAAGTCGATTCAACTAATCCTTAGTTGATGAACGTGAATTCTAAATTACCCTTGTAAGCTTATCCAAACCAAACTTTCTTTGGTGCGGACTTGAATTCAAATTACTGAGTTGAACAACCCTATTTACTAGGGGAGGTTACTACGCATAGCGTTAAGATGATTGTGCACAATACATGGTACGAAGGGCTGATCCCCCTAAGTACGAGTTAAGGTCCATAGTCTTATTGACTGTTAAAGGTTTAAATAGAAATATTTATAACCTACGACAAGAGTTCAAAGGTCTTATGACCCTCAGATAAGTTCTATATCCAAATTTTAATATTGATAGAGAATTATTATTCAATTCTTTATTATTGAAGCAAGCTAAGTTGTTCAGATTTTCTTAAAGATATTCTTTCATGTCTATATTATTGTTAAACTCCAGCGAGCAGTGGTTTGCTCACTCTTGCATTAAATAACAATTTCAGTTAAGGTTGATAACGCTGATGCTCCGTCTACAAGTAAGGGCAAGGGAAAGCAAAGCAAGTGAAGACTTGTTTTTTTTTATTTAATTGAGAATGATTGTAATAATTGAATGTTATGTTTTATTTCCGCACTTTATTATATTCATGTCAAGGTTAGAGTAACCCTGGGATTGATTTTGAGAAGGTTGTAACCCTTGTTTTAAGGGAGATTTAGTTATTTTAATTTAAGTTGTAGTTTATTTTGCATTATTCATTGGGTAGATATATTTTATATTAGAAAGTGAACACCAAATCATGTGGAAACGAAGTACCCGGATTTGGGGGTGTCACAGTACCTACCTATCTTTGGTCTTCCAGCTGGTCTTCTTGTATTTGGTGGTTTGACACATATGTTGTTAATATCGTCTGGAACATCCCAATTCTCTTTGCCATCTAACGGCATAATTGACGTTGAATATGTGTCTATCAAAGTTATTTTTGAATAGTATTTTGAGCAAAAATCATAACAGCTCAAATTCCTTTTGCTAATAACAGCAGCAGCGTGTGAGCAAGGCATCTCATGGTACTGAAATTTACGGCATGTGCATGTCTTTTGTTCTATGTCCACGATAAATTGTTTGGTGATATCGTAAACAGTGAAAATCACTAGGTTCGATGTCTCAACCTACAACACAATTTAATGGTGTATGTATAATAATTTTTTTTATATAATTTGGAATAATGAAAGGCATATATACTGTTGATAACTTTTTTAGTTTATACTGGTAACCAAATATGACTAAGGTGGTTTCCTTTAAATGCAAATGCAACTTTTTGTAGGTATGCATCTAACAATTTAAAAGTTGTATGACTGACCTTAAGTTTCTTTGACTCAATGATATTAGATTGCAATCTTCTCTCAGCTGTTGTGGAAAGGGTAGTGAAAGTTGATATTGCTGCTTGTTTGTTTGTGAAATACCATCTTTGAACCATACAACGTAGGCATTCAATCATTGACGAAACTGGAAGATCTCTGATTCCCTTGATTGCATTGTTAATAGATTCGGCAGTGTTTGAAGTCATTGTTGAGTACCTGCTTACAGTCCCATGGAGCCTTGTGCACTTATCTAGCTTAACATCTTCCTCCAAATATGTCCTTATTCGAGCATCAATTGCATCAAGTTCAGCCATGTGTATGTTGAATTCTTCAATAGTGTAAGCTCTACAAGCCGCGTTGTATGCTTTTTTGAGTTCTTCTCCTTTCTTTTTGAATTTGTTTTTTATATTTTTCAAAATATGATATGTGCATGAACCGTGCATGACATCAGGGAACACACAGTTAAGTCCCTTTATAATTGATTCATGTATATCTGAAACAATACATTGTCCTTCCCTAACTCCACAAGCATTTCTCAAATTGATGAAAAACCATCTCCAGGATAATTCATTTTCACTGTCAACCACTGCAAAAGCAATGGGTATAATGTTTCTATTTACATCCTGTGTGCTTGCTATGAGCAGTGTACCCCCGTAGGTTGATTGTATGAATGTGCCGTCAATTAAAATGATTGGGAAACAATGGTGCCATGCTTTAATGGATGCTTCTATTGCAAAGAAGAGATACTTGAAGCGACCATTTTTTTCCATCTCCAAATTTGTGATGGAGCCTGAAATGAATTTTCAGTAATGTTAATGTAAATATATGTAATAAATATTGTCCAAATTTGTACTTTAGGATAACTATGTGTATTACTACTGGTGTCTAATTACTTAGTATTTAATATTTTCCATATGGTTCAGATGGTGCCTAAAATGCTATTTAATAGTTATATTTCACGTAGATATTGGTCACCTGCAAAAAACAATTTTTATTCATATTTCAATACTACAGTTAGTAGCCAAACCTTCAAAATTAGGTAACCAAATCATTTAAATTGGGTAACCGAACTATTTTAAAAATCTAATGAATAGTTTCCAATTGTTACCTGGATTTATTTTTTTCAGCATGTGCAACCATGAAGGGATCATAGTGTAGTCGTGTGGATTTCCTCTTACTTTTTCCATTGTTTTTTCCTTTGATCTCCATGCTTTTTGGTAGGAGATGGACACATTATAATCTGTCATCATGCCTTCCACAATATCTGTTGGTGTGTAAATTTTCTTCAAGTTTGTTAATCTATGAATTATGCATTCACTAACCATCTGACTATTTGCTTGTCTGTGATCTCCAAGCAGTATGTCGGACGAACAAGTGTGTAAATCATTAAATTCTCTCACCTTGAACATAGTTGTTTTCCGAAACTTTGATGCTCGTAGTTTCCATTTGCATTTTTCATTGTCTATGCATACTAGGACAAAGTCTCTACCACTTGTTCTTTCAACCTTGTGTTGTCTGTTTTGCCTTATTGAATGTAGCCTTATTGCTTGTGTTAGAATTTTTTTGTCTTTGTAAGTTTAATGTATTTTGACTTCAAACTTATTCGGATCTGATATGACCTCATCACATTGTTCTCCAGTGTTTGTTATGTCTTGTTGTCTGTCTTGTTCTTTATCAATAACTTCAATGGCCAGCTGCTCAACATATTGTGATCCAATTTGGTAATCTTGTGTTGCCAACGATACAAGTTCAGAATTCTATTGTGTCAATCTCATTGGCGTTTCAGCTTGCATCCTATTTTCTTCTTCATTTGCCATGTTCTGTAAGATTGTAGTGCCTCCTATGCTGTATTCAGAATCTATAATTAGTGGAAACTTGCCATGTTCACCTGATTTTCTACTGACTTCCATATAGAATCTCAAGGTTGCTTCATTTGTCACCTTGATCGGAGGAATGTTGCTTTTAATCTGAAATTTGATTGACAATTCTGTTGTGTTGCAGTCTAGACATAATGCAGTGCATATCAAGTTCTGCATTTCTGTGAATGAACAAGTTGAAGGGACTAGTAGGCCGGTAACTTCAAAATTTTGATATTGGCTACTGTCAATCCACGTACCGTTGAAGTAAATTACAACTGGAATCATATCCATGGTCCGACAACTGAAACATTAAAATTAATACAATAATGTAAATAGTGACCAAATCAACCTTACACAGGAATCAAAATTCATGTTTAAAGGAATCATAAATATTCAACCCAGTGTTTAAAGGAATCATAAATATTCAACCCAGTGTTTGCAGTATCAAATTAAAGAATGAACAAATAAACGAAGGTAACCAAACTATTATATGAATGATGCCAAAATATGAATGTGTAACAAATACGCCTTGGTAACTGAAATTAATACTATTATTTAATTGGTGACCAAATCAACATTAAACAGTAACCAAAATAGACGTTATTAGTTTCCATGCGTCTGCATCATACTGATTTCATTCAGTTTATAAACAAATCACAAATTATGCTGTCGTGAAGGTGAAATACTAAAGAATGAACACTTAAATCAAGGTAACCAAACCTTTATATGAATGTTGCCAAACTATTATATGAATGCCTCTAAAATATGAATCTGTAACAAATACTCTTTGGTAACTGAAATTAATACTATTATTTAATTGGTGACTAAATCAACATTATATAGTAACCGAATTAGACGTTATTAGTTTTCATGCCTTTGCAACATACTGATTTCATTCAGTTTATAAACAAATCACAAATTATGCTGTCGTGAAGGTGAAATACTAAAGAATGAACACTTAAATCAAGGTAACCAAACCTTTATATGAATGTTGCCAAATTATGAATTTGTAATAAATAGGTAACAATATTGTCTTGAACCTGCAAAGACTAATTTAATAGTTCCATTACACAATCGTTTTTTATACTGATTTTAAAGCCATTAATAAAAAACTACTAATCCTTATATTTAGTTTTGTTTTGGTTACTGTTATAAATCTTACACTCTGTGTTGGATTCAAATTTAAATTAAGAGATTGTAATATATAGATTCATATTAATGTATACGTACCTATTGTAGTCACTTTCCGGATTCAGTTTGCAGTCTCAGACTCAATTTTTTGATTCTGTTTCGGAATCCTTTGATCGATTTGTGCATGTCGATTTTCGGCTGCTCTGTTTTTGCTTTTTTCTGGTTTCGCATTCGGCTTCTTTTGTATTAATGATTATGCTTCTTCTCGATTGCTTCTTTGCTACAGATTTTACTGATCTATGAAGTTTTCTGTTCTTTCCTCCATGGAGTCTTCCTTTATTGACGTGTTTTTTGAATGTTTGGGTTAGTTGGTAACTGCCGCACACAGTGGAGTAGTTTTCTCCTTGAATTAAGGGTTTTCTATTTTTGTTGGGTTGGACAATATGACGTGTACTGCACTATTATTGATATTATTGTATATTATTGCACTATTATTATAATTATTTTATTGATACACTATTCTTGTAATTATTTATTAATTATTGTATACTATTGTAAAGAACCCTAAAATTTATAGGCGATACGTTTTATTTGGAAATATAATTAAAAATACCAATTTCTTCAAAATTTTAAGAGCTACCATCGTATATATAAACATTTGTTTTTTTAGTAACTACTACTCCTTTTACAATCCCTCCAAGGCTCCAACCAAAACAAAACCTGCTCTCACAATCCTCTATTCTCAAAACTCCTTCCGTCATCTTCTCTACTCAAAATCCTCCTCGAACTCCGAGCTTCCGCACCTCTTCTCCAAATCCCAAACACAGATCCCCAAACCCTAAATCACCAAAACAATTGACGCCCTAATTCCCCAATTTCTCAAATTCTAATCTTTACAATGGACGAAAATTCAATCCCAGATCACAAGCTCTGCGGTTTCTTATGTACAGTTCTGAAAATCCCTCCCCCACATCCCGCCGACTTAACAAAAACCCTAACTCCACACACTCCCTGCCAACTCTTTGCCGGAGATTCTGAAATCGGTTTCGTGTCCCAAAACGGCATCGTTTTCTCTGTAATTAACCCAAACGCCGGAGCAGTAGTCGCCGCGGAATGTAGCAGTAGGCCGTCTTCTTCGTCTTGTTCGTCGGTGATCAAGAAGTGGAGGAGAATTGGGCTAGTGCATGGGAGTATGAGCGTGGTTCATCAGCTTCATACATTGGTGAATCACAAGTGTTTGGAAATTCGAGCTAGAGTGATTAATTCTGAGGTTGATGAGCAGAATTGTGGGGAAATTCGGGTTGTTGTGCTGGTTGATGTGTATTTGCCGATCGAGTTGTGGTCTGGCTGGCAATTTCCGCGAATGGGGTCTACAGCTGCTGCTCTGTTTCGGCATTTGAGGTTCATTGTGTTGTTTTTTTTATTTATTTTTAGAAAATATCTTTGTTGGATTTCCATATTCTTGGCGCATAAGATTGAGCTGCTTACTGATATTGAGATATTTTGATATTGAAAATATTATGAAATTTTTTGCTACTCCTCCCTGCTCGATAGATAGCAATTATTCTACTTCCATACTTATCTCCAACAGGGGTGCTCATCGGTAAAAACCGAACCGGTACCGAAAATACCGAACCGGTATCGATCCGAAAATACCGGAAAATCAAGAACGGGTACCGGTACCGATATCGATACCCAATAACCGGTTTCGGTACTGGTTCGGTACAAAATCGGTATCGGTTTTTTCGGTTCGGTTTTCGGTTATACCGCAATAATTAAATAATTAAATACTTTTTTTTATATATTAATAAATTTTTTTAAAACTAATAAATGCTTTTTTATATATTAATAGAATTTCATTTTATAATCTACCATTTCATTTTATAATCTACCATTCTTTTTGTAATCTACCATTTCATTTTATAAACACATCCCATGTATAACATGAAAATATAATCACATTATCATAACCCACAAAAGAAACTAATTTTAAACTTCCTGTAGCTATTTTTTTAATTGCTAATTTTAACAGATTTTTCTCAAAACAGAGCCTCTTGAGTACCAAGTCTCATTGATCTGTTTTGTTTGGATTTTCCATAAGCTAACAGTAGGATTTTGTCAATCAGACCAGCACGTCAAACTTATTACTTACATGTAAAATAAATGTTGTAAAAGCACATCAATCATTTTGAATTGGATGCTGAATCATCCAATACAAGTCCAAGTCACTTTTTTCTTGAAACTCTTACTGGAACAGTCTCAAATTTCGATTTTTTCGGTATTTCGGTTTTTACCGAATTCAAAAATTTCATTACCGCTACCGGTACCGAAAAGTGTAAAAAAATTGAAAAACCGGTACCGAAAAAAATCGGTACCGCCGGTACCGGTATCAATCGGTTCGGTAAAAAATCGAAAAAATCGAATTTTTTTAGCACCCCTATCTCCAAGCGAAACAACTTAGGTACTTGTTTTTTGCATTTTAAAAAGTTAAAAGAGAAATGATTTGTCAACTGACTTTTTGGTGCCAAAGTGTTTGAAAAATTGTTTGGCGGACCTAAGCATCTGAGGGGCACCTAGTGCCTAGTCGTTTTCCTAGGCAGAGCATGCGTTTTCTTTGGCAATCTCATTTATTTATTTTTCTATTTTACATACTTGTTATAGTATACAAAACATATAGTGATATAGTAGATATGTTGAGAAATCAGGCTCACACAAATATACTAAGATAAATACAAACACATTACTGCATGAGATATAAAATAATAACACAAGAATTTTACGTGAAAACCCAACTGGGAAAAATCACAGAAAGAGATCTCAGAAATTCACTATGAAAATAATATGGAGATTACAAACTTTCCACTGAGAAATAAGCTAACTTTTTATTTCTCTCTACCTCTCTAGCTCTCTAATGCTCAAGTACTTGAGCTTTCTCTCTCTAACTCTCTTTTGCTTTTCTAAGCTTGGTGTATAGAAATGAGGAGCCAAAGCTCCCTTTTATAGGAGAAATCTGGGGAGGGGAACAAGTAATGGGAAAGGTTAAATTTCAAAGTCTGAGGGGAACAGAAATTGGGGAAGGCTAAATTCCAAAGACTGGGGGGAAAAAAAATTGGGAAAGGCTAATGCAAGACAACTTTTTCAACAATTTCCACATTGGCTTGCATTTTTTAAATATTGTGAACTTTTTCGTGTCTGTGAATGTATCACTCTCCCTGAATACTCCACCACGAACTCAGCATTCGACGAAGTGAATTAAGTACAAACAATGCTTGAACTTTTATGCTGTAACTGACTTTGTGAGCATATATGCGGCATTTTCCTTTGTGTGAACTTTGCGATCTGCAATGTCACCATTGTTCAGCCACTCACGAATCTTGTGATATTGAACATCTATATGTTTGGTCTTGGCATGGAACACCTGGTTCTTTGCTAAATGAATAGCACTTTGACTATCACACTGAATCTGGATACTTCCCTACTTGAAACCTAATTCTTCAACTAGTCTTTTAAGCCACTGTAACGCCCGAGAAATTCGGACATTTATGTAAATGAATTTTATTTGATTATTTGAATAAAATCATATTAAATGTTTATAAGAGTGAGTAAGTTATTTCTAGGTCGTTCTATGACCTAGAAGTTGTGAATGTGGTTAGAATTTTGGCTATGTGCTAGAATTAAATCATATGAATTTCCAAGACAAAAATGAAAGTTTTTCGAGAAATTTCCGTAAAATCACTATTCATCTGTTTCTGCTCCGGAATTATAGTTGAATTTCCGAGAAATGTGTAATGATAGGATTTAAAGACGGGATGAAATATCTAATAATATTCCTGTTATGGCTCACAAAGTTTTCGCGTGAGGACTTAAAACCCTAAGGGTTAAGAAGATTAAAACCTAAGAATAAAAAGGTTATGTATAATAATAATAATTATTATATGGAATAAATACGAGTATAATACGAATATAATACGAAGAGGATACGAGAATTAATACGACGTATAATATAAATTTTATACGAAGTAAATACGTTCAAATTGAATTAATTTAATAACTAAACCCGTGGGTCGAACTGATGGGTTAACGAGTGGGTTAAACCCATGGGACAACCCATGAGCACATGGAAGCACTTGAGGAGACATGGGTTGGCATGTGCTAGCACATGGGTCAAAACTTGGTGGGAAAGCAAAAGAGAGGATGTGGGAATAGTGTGGAGGTTGGGCCTAAAAGACTATCCTACCCTCCATCTTGCAAGCCTATAAAAGGAAGGCTTTGGTCTTCATTTGTTGGTTATCAAAATCACCAACATCTTATTTGAGAGAGAGAAGAGAGAGCTTAAGCAAGAGAAGTTGTAAGAAGCCAAGTTATCTTCATAACTTAAGAAGACCAACCAAGAACTCCAAGAGGTATACATACTTAAACTCTAATCCCCCATCTTCCTTCAATATGTATTGATAGTGAAGTGTGATTGGTGGAGCATGATTAATGAGAAGTAATAAGGTTGGCCTTATAAGTGGACTTAAAACACTAATAAGCCATGAAGAAATAATATCATAATAATGGATTAAAGATTAATAAAGAAACTATCAAAATCATGAGAATTTGAGTAATAAGAAGGTGAAACCATTAAAACATAAATTGTTACAATGGTTAGAATCACTAAGGAATAACCAATGGATTGATTCCATTTGGTTCGAAATAAAAATATTGAATAACGAAGATTCGGCGAAAGTTACGCGATTAGACGTTAATCGTCGAAACTGTGAATTTTCCCAGAATAGCAGTCAAAAAGTCGCCGTTTGATTCGGAAACAATGGTTTTCGATGGCGTAACGTGTAATTAAGTAAATAAGACTTGCGGGAGCAAGAACAAACTAATTCGGACTTAAAACGAAGAATTGAGCTTCGAACGTTCACGAACGTTTAACGAATACGTGAAAATGGACTAATCGGCGAATTTTTCGCCAACGGATTCAGAAATGAATTCCGACTTGATGAAATCATAGAACATAGGATTTATGAACTATTGGCTTTGGAATGAGCCAATTCCGAGTTGTAACGATCGTGTTACAAGCTCGTGAATTTCGTCAAATGATTTTTTTTCTCTGAAGAACAGGGCCGGCGCTGCAGCGCCGCCCAAGTAGTAGTCCCCAGCGCCGCAACGCCAGCCCGGGGAGGGAACCCTACATAGGGGGCGCCGCAGCACCGCTTGGCAAGGCAAACTTGGCGTCGCAGCTCCGGGACAGGGGAAAAGGTTATACGAGCCAGCGCCACAGCGCCGGCTTTAAGCCTAAGTCTGGCGCTGTAGCGCCCTTAAGTAGAAATTTTCTGACATGAATATTTATTAACCTAGTTTGCTACATGGTAATTATGGGGCAACTATATGGTTAATATTCATGAAGAGAAATCACTTAAACAACATGTTTAAGAATGGCTTTATGAATTAAACGTTGACAAAGCGTATTTAAATTTAAAACTCGAAAACCGATAATGTAAACCTTGTATCGTAATCGAGTTGTGAGCGTGCCTGAAGGTTACATAACATGTAATAGAGGTACGAGGTACATGAATGTTATGAAATGAAGTTAAAACTTACTTGATTTTCATACGGAGTCCGATGACGGGAATCCGATGAGAATGTGTTCGACGTACAGAACCGATTAGGGTTTCGTCGGTCAGTTTGCATAACGACGATCGACGAGAGTTGGTTTATGACTAATGAATGTTATCAAGCCATGACGAATGATAAATAACCTAAACGGATGTTATTAGTTTAACAATTCAGCTAAGTTATACAAGGAGAAGATAGTTACGCATTATATATCAGTCATGATAACCTAATTGGTATGCTATGTGTTTATATCTTGTAGAAGTTGTAAAGACCGAGTAGCATACACTTAAAAGGTTTAAAGATGCAAATGCAAGTTTTCTAACCTTGTTCAAGTTTTGCTTGATGCAAGTTTTCTAAACTCTTGTCTATACTTTATGTTGGACAAGTTGTCATGATGCATAGTTGCCTATGCATGAACTGTTATTGAATAGTCGATTCCAATTGATTCGGCTAGACGTGTATGTAAAGTATTTTGATTGATTTTCATAAATCTTTCAAAGTATTCTTGATGATGCTATCCCATGTCAATTGCTTTGGTACGGATTCAGAGGTAAACCTGAGTATGAATACACAAAGGTTTTAAATGTCGTTAATTTGACGGGCGCTGGGAGTTGCCAAAAAGCTTAAACGTGAAAACGTTTAAGGATGGAGTGCTGATCAACATAGAGTACTACAGGCTGATCACCTGGACGTGTTCGTAAGATATATTGGGCTTACAGTGTTGTACCGGGTTGTCCTTTTATGAATGGAAATGGAAAAGAATGTTCATGGTCTTTGACCAGCTCAGACGCTATATGTCCTTAAGGATGTTTTTAAAGGAATTCAAAACACTATTTTGATTATTCCTACTATTTCATAACTATTGTACAGTTATGAGAGGTAGAGACATATGATTCTTGATTTTGTGGTTGTAAAGTAGAATGATAAACTTGATGAGCTAGTTATGCTCGTTCTTGTTTAAAATCATATGTTTCAGCTGAGAGCTATCGGACCGAAGGATCCGGTAAGGACAAGGGCAAGTCCAAGATAGATACTTAGCTATCCTTGTAATAGCATAGTATTTTTGTTGTAACGAATGATATTATGACAATGAACGTATGTAAAGGTTAATAAGACCTTGAGAAGGAATTATTGTAATGGAATGTTTAGTAAACTTATACAGGTTGTTGAAGTATTCAATTGAATGTATGAGTAGACAGTAGTACCGTGTAACACCATATCCAGGGTTTGAAGGTACCTGGATTTGGGGGCGTCACAGCCACAAAGCCTCTTTGTTTGCCTCTGTCAACGCCATATACTTAGCCTCTGTTGTTGATAATACTACCGTTGACTGCAACACTGACCTCCAATATAGACATCCTCCACAAAAGGTGTATACAAATTTTATCGTAGATCTCCTTGCATTTAGGTCTCTAGCATAATCCGAATCAACAAACACTGTAACCTCATTTCTTGAGGTATCACGATCAAACATAAGACCGTAATTGGTTGTACCAACTAGATAACGAAAAATCCATTTCACAACATTTCAATGCTCTTTCCCTGAATTTGCCATATACCTGCTAACCACACTGACTGCATGTGAGATATCTGGCCTTGTACATACCATGGCGTACCATCGCATTTGAATTCGGTACTTTGGACATATACCCCACCTCATCCTCTGTCTGTGGGTTCAACTGTGAAGACAACCTGAAATGTGCTGCCAACGGAGTGCTAAAAGGTTTAGCATTGTGCATGTTAAATCTCTCCAAGACCTTCTGCACATATCCTTTCTGAGTTAGCCACAACTTTCCTGCCTGACAATCCCTGTGAATTTCCATACCTAGAATCTTCTTGGCTGATCCAAGATCCTTCATGTCAAATTCATTGCTCAACAAATTCTTCAGCTGAAGAATATCTAACTTCCTCTCTGCTGCTATCAACATGTCATCGACATATAACGTCAGCAATACTAGAGAACTATCATCAAGTGATCTGAAAACACACATGGATCATACTCTGAACGAGAGTAACCATGAGCTACCATGAAGTTGTCAAACTTCATGTACCATTGTCTCGGGATTGCTTCAAATCATAGAGACTTCTTCAAGCTGCAAAGTAAGCCCTCTTTCCTTGGTTCAATAAACCCCTCAGACTGTTTCATGTAGATCTTTTCTTCTAAATCACTATGGAGATGTAGGAAAAAATTTCCGAAAATAGGTTTTTAAAAAAATAAATAAAATAAAACCAGGATCATCTTTATGGTTTTATACGAAACAATAAATATATATACCATGTATCTAAAGTACGAATTTATTACCTAGTGCTTGGTTGGATTAGCACGTTTAATATCAGTACAATCTCTTGTATCCTCAAGATCTTCTTTCCTATGACCTTATGCTGAACCTGGAGTGTGGTCTCCAAAGCACCCTTCTGGAAAAAACCCTAACTTTGTTTTTTATAGGCTGAAAGAGAGAATACGTAAATTTTGTGTTTTCTCCTGATGGAAAAGTCACCCATTACGTTTCTGATCAATGATATATATATTAACATTGATCCTTACACTCTTATGAATTTGGTCCATATTAGGCTAGGAAAATGATCCTAAGGGATTCCTCTTTTGATTCCAATACTTATCTAGATATTATTATCTAATAATAATAATAAAAATAAATATTAATTACAATTAATTCTACTAAATAATTGTAGTTGCACTTCAGTCCAAGAATTAATTAAATAAACACTTTACTAATAAACTGTAAATATTTCCTCTATAAATGTACATAAATATTTCAGAATCAATTAATATAATTCCGATACATTTAAACTAATTTCATAAGTCTATAATTTATCTCTATTTGATTATAAATTGATTTAACAATTAAATCAATCCTTTTAATAATAAATATTAAAAGACTCGGCCAAGATTCTATAATCAATGATAAATTATCTTAAGAAAAATCTTATAGATGTTTTGACAACAATAATGTTTGTAATATTAATTATACATTAATCGACATTCCAAAGTATTAATTAACATGATTTAATCTCACTCATTGGAACATCAAACTAATATATATAACAATATTATGTGCACTATTATTTCAAAATTAAGAAATTTTACAAATTAGTATTTATGTGAAAATATTTTATAATAAAATATTATCACATGATCTGTTTAATGCACACTGTTAATACACTAGTACTTTAATTAGAAGTCCAACTTCCATGATCAAAATAAATCAGCTCTGTTAAAGTACTATAACCTACATGATAATATCTCCAAATTATCCTAGGTTATAAACCATTATTTCTTTATTTATATATTACATATGATTTATATCTTTTGTATAACATTTATTTATACACAAAACCATAACATATATAATATGGAGATATATATAAACAAACTAAATGATCATTTAATGAATGATAAATGATGAGCTTTTATTAATAAATTAATGTTCAACATAAATAAATAAACATTAAATAAATAGATAAATAGGATTTTTAAAGCCAAAAATCCAACAGGAGAAAAACTGTTTTCACATCAAGTTGCTCACTTGCTCTAACTCCATATCCTGTGATGTTACGATAGATAAGATCAATCGGATCGATATGTGTTTCACAACTGGTTAGAAGATCTCATTGTAGTCGATTTCCTTTCTCTGAGAGAATCCCTTTGCCACTAACCTAGCCTTGAATCTTTCACCTTCTTTATCAAACTGAACTTTCTTTTTCTTGAACATCCACTTGCATCCTATATTCTTCGATCTTTTTGGAAGTTGAACTAACTTTCAAGTCTGGTTCTTCTATAAAGACTCCATATCTTCTGCTATCGCTATCACCCATTTATCATTATCTTCGAACTGAATAGCATCCTGATAACTCGTTGGATCTCCACTACCAGCAATTAAGGCAAAGACAACCATGTCATCAAACCCATATCTCTGCACTGGTTTGCTGACTCGCCTTTTCCGATCTCTAACAAGATTATATGACTTCTCTAGGGGATCTGAAAGATGATCATCTTCAATCTCTTCATATTCTTTTATCTCTTCAGGAAGCTCTACCTCAACTGGGTGTTTCTGCAACTCACTTGCTGCAGATTCTTTATTCTTGGACTTGTTCAGCATGTGTTTCTCATTGAACACCACATCTCTGCTGACAACCTTCTTCTTGGATATTGGATCTCATAACTTGTATCCCTTGACTCCATTTTCATATCTAAGGAAAATACACTCTTTTGACCTTGGATCAAGTTTGGACTGTCGCTCCTCGACTGGCAGATGAACATAAGCTGGACAACCAAAGATTTTCATCACAGTAAAATCAAATGGTTTTCCACTCCATAACTCTTTGGGGATTTTGTAATCAATTCCAGCTGAAGGAGATCAATTTATTAGATAACACGCTGTGTTGAGTGCCTCAGCCCAGAAACTCTTGGGCAATCATGCATTCAACCTCATACATCTGACACGTTCCAATAGAGTTCTGTTCATCCTCTCGGCAACCCCATTTTGCTCTGGAGTTCTTTTAAATGAGAAGTGTCTGGTGATACCTTTATCCTGGCAAAACGGTAGGAATGACCTGTTCTTGAATTCTGTGCCATTATCTGATATGAAATACTTCAGCTTCTTTCTGGTCTGGTTTTCTACTTTAGCTTTTCACTGCTTAAAGATTCTGAAACCTCGGATTTCTGCTTTATAAAATACACTCACACCTTTCTGGAGTAGTCATTTATGAAACTAACAAAATAATGGACTCCACCCATTGACGTATGCTTGATCGGGCCCCACACATCCAGATGTACATAATCAAGTACATTCTTATTGGTGTGTGCTCCTACCTTGAAGCTGACCCTCCGCTGTTTGTCGTACACGCAAAACTTGCAAAATTCCAAACTGCACGTTTTGACACCTTTCAACAACTGCCTTTTGTGAAGTTCATTCATTCCACCTTCACTCAAATGACCAAGTCACATGTGCCATAATTCTGTGCTATCACTGTTGAAATTCCTGCACAGAAATTGCTGCTCCACCAGCAACTGTGTCCCCTATCAACTTGTAGAGGGTGCCTTTTTTCTGACCCTTCATAATTACCATCGAACCCTTGGTAATTTTCATGATACCATCTCTGATTGAGATACTACAACCTATAGAGTCAAGTACTTTAATGAATTGCAAGCTCTTCAATTCTGGAAGCTCTTCTTCAATTTTGGAATATACCTTACATCACCCAATGTTCTGACAACCGCGTCAAACATTTTAACTTTGATGGTGCCTATCCCAGTAACTTTGCAGACTGCATTGTTACCCAATAAAACTGTACCACCATTGCAGGATGTAAAAGTATCAAACTAATCCTTGTGAGGGGACATATGAAAAGAACATCCGGAATCCATGTACAAATCTATAAGGTTGCTACTGTCACTAACAGATAAGAGATCACCTTGTGAAGCTTCATTTTCTGTCACTGTGTATAGCTCTCCGTCGCTGCACACATCTGCTTGCTCAGCAACATTAGTAGAATTTTCAATCTGCTTACCTTTCTTCTTGTTATCCTTCTTCAACAATGAACACTGATTTTTTTAGTGGCCCTTCTCGTGGCAATGATAACACTCAACCTGAGATTTATTCTTCTTGTCCGGTCTCGACTGAAACCTTTCTCGTTTCTTGCCGGAATACTTCTTCCGATTAGGACCCCTGTCACACCTATTTGAAAATGCAAGAAGATTGTCTCCTTGATCCCTGGAAGTAGTGTCCCTAAACTTATCCTGGTCCAGGACTGCTGACATCACATCGTCAATTGCAAGTTTTTCCTTCCTACAAGGAGAGTTGAGTATGAATTTGGTAGAGAGAAGAATCAATAAGGCTTTATCTTCTTCGTCCAACTTCACATCAATACTGGTTAGTTGGGTCACTAATCTATTAAACTCATTAATATGATTGGTCAAATCTGACCCTTCTTCCATCTGAAGCCGATACAATTCCTTCTTCAAATATAATCGGTTTGACAGAGACTTTGACGTGTAAACTTTCTCAAGTTTCTCCCACAAGTCCTTCGAAGAGGTTTCTATCAAAACCTGATATTTGATCTGTGGCGCCAAACTCAATCTGATTGTTGCCACAGTCTTTGCTTCAAGTTCCGTCCATTTTTCATCTGTCATAGTCGTTGGTTTCTTCGCCTTCCCTTTTAGTGTCTTTGCCAATCCTTGTTGAGCCAATACATCTTTGACTGTACACTGCCAAGTACTGAAATTTGACTTCCCGTCAAATGTTTCAACTTCATACCTCGCACTTGTGCTTGTCATCTTCGTATTTGTGACCTGCCTAATTTCTCTTTAAACGGATCGTTCCAATTGGTTAGGTAACTGTAAGTCGGGTGGGAGTCTCCATGCTTTTGCAACAGTGACTAATTGAATAACCACATTTCTTAAAGGCGCTGCCTTTTGAACCACTTTTCTAGACACCGACGACGTGAACCAAAAGTTCTGATACCAATTGTTGAGAAATCAGGCTCACACAAATACACTAAGATAAATACAAACACACTACTGTATGAGATATAAAATAATAACACAAGAATTTTACGTGGAAACCCAACTGAGAAAAACCACGGGGAGAGAGATCAGAAATTCACTATGAAAATAATACAGAGATTACAAACTCTCTACTGAGAAATAAGCTAACTGTTTATTTCTCTCTACCTCTCTAGCTCTCTAATGCTCAAACACTTGAGATTTCTCTCTCTAACTCTCTTTTGCTTCTCTAAGCTTGGTGCATAGAAATGAGGAGCCAAAGCTCCCTTTTATAGGAGAAATCTGGGGAGGGGAACAGAAATTAGGGAAGCCTAAATTCCAGTCTGAGGGGAACAGGAATTGTGGAAGGCAAATGCAATGCAACTTTTTTAACAAGATATAAAATTTTAAAATTTTACAGGAAGTATAACCAAAAACCAATCTTTTTTGTGAGAAAGGGACGGGTCCCGCACATAATTGGGTGTGGTAGCCTCCAAAACGACTTTGTTTTGGAGGATTATATACTAAAAAAATTAAAAAAATTCAACCCAGATCGTTCTCTCGCCTCTTTTTCTCTTCCCTCTTCTTTTCCTTCTCTCTTTTCTCTCTCATCTCCCTTCGCCGGAATACCTTCTCCTGTTTATTTTTTCAATTTGGCCATGGTGTTGTGCATGGTTTGAGATTTGGTGGTGATCTGATGGGGGGATGGATAGAGGTGGTGGTGCATGCCGGTGACGGTGGCAGATCTAGTGGTATGGTGGTTGATAATGGTGATGCATGTATTAGTGGTGATGGTTGTAGACGATGGATATGGTGGTGATTTTGGTTGTGTAGTAGATCTATTGGTGGTAGGTGGTGAGTGGCGGTGGTGAATGGTGGTAGGTGGTAGATATGATGGTTATAGGTAGCAGTGGTGACGGTGGTGAATGGTGGTAAGTGGTAGATCTGATGGTTATAGGTAGCGGTGGTGAATGGTGGTAGATTTGATGGTTATAGGTGGTGGAGGTGACGATGGAGAAAGGTGGTGACGATGGCGGGTGGTGGTGATGATCCGATGATGGTAGTGATGATGGCAGTGGATGGTGGTGATGACGACAGGTGACTGTGGTGCATGGTGATGACGATGGCCGATGGCAGTGATAATGGTGGTGGATGATGGTGGTTTGTGGTGATAGATGATGATGTATTATGATGAATAGTGATTAGAGATTGTTGAGAAAAAGAAAAAAAAAGGGAAGAAAAGGAAGGGAGGGCAGGTTACCACACCTAACTAGGTGCGGGCAACAGCACCTCCCGTGGCCTCATCTTTTTTAGGTTTACCAAATTTATTTTAAGTATTATAGAGTTTCAAAATTGATGTCTCATTCTGTCTAGGTGCCTAACCAAATCGGGCGGTAGAGGACCGCCTAGCGCCTAGGCGGGGATTAATCAGATCTAGGCATATATTGATGTAGGACAAGCCCAATATAAGAGGCTTTGGAAGCTCATGAATTAGAAGTTGTTTAGTTTCTTTAATTTGCAGTTATCTTATTATAGTCCCAAGTTAGGCTAGGAAAGTTGTCTAGGAGTATTATAAATAGTGACGTACTTCATTATTTTGATACATTGAATAATTAGAATTGATTGAGTTTTGTGTGAGATTATATGTGATATTTATCCTTCGTCCCAAAACTCCCGTCCCCATCATTTTGGTATCAAAGCTAAATTCAATCCATCTTCAGCCGTTCCAAAAGCAGCGTCTCACGGTCTCACCTTAAGCCATAAACTGCCCAATATGGTCAAACCCTAACAGTTACACTTAGACTAATTACACCCCTAGCAGTTTCAAATATATTGCCCACCAAACAGTCACAATCCCACAACCAGCCGTTGCCTAAAAAGTTAAAAAAAAATTATTACTCGCTGCCCAACCCATAACTTTAACGTTACTACGAAAACCTTAGTCGCACCAAATCTTATCTAAACACAACCAGAATCAACTCCAGTACAATATACATATACCAACCACAACCCTAATGCCAAACACAACCCAAGTTGTAGCCCCAAATCGTAGCCAACACAGGCAAAAAAAAAATAAAGGAAAGAGAAGAGAGGAGAAAAGGAGAAGAAGTAAAACAGCAGTGTCGCCATCCCTTGCCGCTAGAGCTACCGTCGCCATCCTTATCTTTGTAGGGTTCTTTAGCCTTTTCATCCCCAAGTTGTTGCTCTTTGCCTCCTGTGACGTGAAGAATCAAAATAGAACAGAGATCAGATCTGGGGAAATAAATATCTTATGGCAAATTACAGTTAGGTACCCTATAGTTTTTATAGTTTTTTAGTTTAGTCCCCCAAGTTTTCTTAAATTTTAAAATACCCCTTAAATTTTTACATATCAGCCCCTTTACTTTCATCTATTACAGTTTCAGCCCCTAAAGTTTTATTTTATTCAATTCAGACCTTGTTTCTTGAAATTTTCTGCACCCAAGGCCTTAAAAAAAGGGCTATATTTTTATTTGCAGGAACCATGGTAAATGCAAGAGAAGTCAACGCCAAACTTGATACTTCTATGTTACAACAAGATGAACGTCTCAAGAGAATTGAAGATTTTATCACAACACTGACTGCGAATGCGGAAAATGTTCAGGCTTCTATTACAGCACTTGCAGTAAAAGTTGATGTACTCACGGAACGTGTAGATAAGGGACAAGAAGATGCTTATAAAAGTTTTGAAGACACCATCCCACGGATCTTAATCATCTGATATTACAACAACATGACCCTAATCCACGAGTTAATCCTCATGTTCCAGATCCTAGGATGAATGCAGTGGATAGATGAGCAAAATTAGATGTTGGAGATTTCAATGACGATAATGGTCCCGAAACATTCTTCAATTGGATTCACAACTTGGAAGAGTTTTTTTCGATGGTATGAATTATCTGATGAAAGAAAATTTTTCTTTGCTGAAGCGAAATTGAAAGGGACAACTCGTATTTGGTGGGATCAACATCAACGAAATTTATATACAACTACGAGAAGATGGAAAGATATGAAAGCTGCATTAACACGACGTCTTGTACCTTCGGATTATAAACAACAAACATATTTGCAGTTAATTGAGTTGGTAGAAGGAAGTAAATCTGTAGCCAAGTATACTTCAATGTTCTACGGTTTGGTTACACGGTCTGACTTCCCTTGGGTTAAAGAAGTTTTAATATTCATATACCGTCGAGGATTGAATATGGAGATTGTAGGTGG
This sequence comes from Panax stipuleanatus, assembly GCA_020205555.1. Taxonomy (NCBI): domain Eukaryota; kingdom Viridiplantae; phylum Streptophyta; class Magnoliopsida; order Apiales; family Araliaceae; genus Panax; species Panax stipuleanatus. The sequence continues at coordinate 112,407,147 of CM035120.1, forward strand.
TGTAGCTTCAAGTGGGTATGATGTTGCATGGATTACTAATACAGAATTCCTTTGCATGGATTATCAATACAAGGTTGCAGGTTACCCAGAGGTGTTTGGTTACATTTTCCTTTGGCAAGCTTAAGGATACCATATATGTGATGTTACCCCTTAAGGTTTGCACAGTATCTTATGGCGTAAAAGGCTATGGGATTGTCATGCGCAACATGATGCTCGTGCTAATATTTATCAAAAGCAATACCAAATTAACTCTTATTTATGATCTCGACATACCAAATTTGAAACTTGCAAAGACTTCCTTCGTGATCCGACGTGATTGTTCTTGTGTTGATGTTCATAACTCGACGGAGTCGAGTTTTTTTCAGCGTAGGAGAACTGATTTAGGACAAGCTCGTGAAAGTTGGTTAGACCAATATAAGAGGCTTTGGAAGCCCATGAATTAGAAGTTTTAGTTTCTTTAATTTGTAGTTATCTTATTAGAGTCCAAGTTAGATTAGGAAAGTTGTCTAGGAGTATTATAAATAGTGATGTACTTCATTATTTTGATACATTGAATAATTAGAATTGATTGAGTTTTGTGTGAGATTATCTGTGTCATATTTATCCTTCGTCCCAAAACCCCCATTCCCATCATGTATTGTGAGTACATTCTTGTATTGAAAACACCCTCTTTATTGATTTTAATACATGTTGTCATTGTTTTTGCTTCGCCGAGTCACTATGTAGACATACTCGAATTAAAAATTTAGAAACTAAGATCAAGTACAAAAAATAGGTTAAGTACTTGAATATGAGAGGCTGCATTTGAAAGTATTTAAAATTAAATTGACTTATCCCAAAACAAAACTTATTTGAATAAAGATGAGATATGATTTGAAAGTCAAAGTATTTAAGCACATATGATTTGAAATATGGAGTAACTTTCACATATATGGAGAGTGATCCATAGCTACAGTTGTAAAGATAGTCATAGCCTTACAACAAATCCTTACCGTCCAAATTGTGATCTAATAGCTAGGGTGATCACCATCTGCAGTTTAGTTTGGGGGACTGTAACAAACTAAATTGCAGACGATTAGCCAAATTTTCATCCTCACTTTAGTTATGCGGACAATAATTGCCGTCTGCAACTTAATTATGCGGGAAATGATTGTTTTTGAAAAGAGAATATTTCTGACAAATCACATGGTGGGCCTCCGTTCCCAGTTTAGTTGTGCAGACGATTGAAACATTTGGCCATTATATCAAAATTTTAAAGGTGAAAGATGTGTTGTAAGACTCCCCTATTTTTACAACTGTGGCTATGGATCATTCTATATATGTAAAACTAAAACTATAGTTTGAAGAATGTGTAGAATTGTATACCTAAATTATATATATTTTTTGATAAGAAGTTGTACATTTTAAAATGAGAAAGGAATTCTCAGAACATGGTATAATGGATCCAGTTCAGTTTTTTTTGGGACATGCACGTACCCTTGTACAATTTACATTGCGGTTACTACGAGTCTACCATCCCGGTAGAACTGTAGTTAAAAAATTCAAATCTGCTTGAGATTACAAAAACTAATATTTATCGTGCATCTTTGTGGTGAAGTTTTCCAACATGGCATGTTGACGGAACTTAAAACCAACATGGAATAGTTGGTTTGAGTTGATCCATATCTTGGGTTGAAAATACGTTAACCTGTTTACGTGAGTTCATTTGGTAGGCCAGCCAGCCGGTTATGACGCGTAAGAGTAGTATTTTGTGTTGCTGATCGACCTATTTAAGGGTTAAGACTTCTTTGATTATAATAAATATCAATTCTTGTAAATCGTAACTTATCAATAATAATAATAATAATAACTTGTAATTGTTTGAATATCTTATTTCTGCTTCTAAGTATAGTAAATCAACTTGTATTTTCTTTTTTGGTTAAAAATGATAGTCTAAAATAATCTATTACTTATAATTTTGTCGGCGAGAGCTCAACAGTCCATGATTAATAAATAGTTAGCTTGTTAGATTTTTTTCATACACAGTTGTACTCTTTTACCTTTTGTACGACAATGTTTGCAAGAAGTACAAGATTGCTGATTATTTATCTTTCTTTCTTTTTTAATTTGGTTAGGGACTGTAAGCCCCCGTTATCTATTTATGATTTACCAGTCTTTTTCATTTGCATTGAAGTTAGTTAGGTCCCGCCTTTCTGAAAGTAACAGTTGTGAATATCAAAAAGAAAGTAATGATTAATGAATAGGCACCTATACAGAATTATGATTGTGACTATAAGAGGGAGACTAGACACATAGTTTGCATTGAAGTTAGTTGTTTCTAGGCTTTCTGAATATAATTGTTATGCCATTTAATAGTTGCAAAGGGCCAATATCCAATGGTTTCACACAATATGAATATGCACCACCTTACGATTAGGGATTAGATGCCCCACATTATATCAGTCACATGTGCAACTGGGGCTGATGCACTGAGTTGCACCCAGTAACCGGTGAGTGCATATTATGCAATTTGCATATAGTTTATAAAGACTTGCACAGAATATATGAGTTGGATTCTGCTAGTTGTATTAGGTTTTGTTAAACAAATAAGCATGTCTTGCAGAAGGGAAAACGGGAGTTGTAACCATGTGCAATTTTGTACATTGTTTGTAATAACTTGCACATCTTTGTTAAATTGCATACGTCAGCTGTCACGCCCCCAAATCCGGGTCACTTGAACCTCGGACCTGGTGTGTCACGGTACTACCTTCATCTACACCTGTGACTTACATCACATATAAAATCTTACAGACATAAATGTAATAGCAACATTATTACAGTATGTCTTTATCTAATCCCAGGTTTTAGTACCTTTACATTTCTCTCTCAAATAATATTACAATCGTAATACAAAATTTCAACATTTTATATAACTCTATATGCTTTAACGATCCTCCTTAACAATTACCTTATTCTTATCTTCTTCTAACCTTTCAGGTTCTTCTGCTATAGCTGCAAAAAAATTTGAATTTTGCAAGGGTGAGCCTTTAATTGCTCAGCAAGTATAAGCAATTGAATGGACAACAATCTCTAGAATAGAATAATACTTTTCTGAAATCTTCAACAATTGAACAATAATTGTGAAGTAACTTAAATAATCAGGAATAAAAGTTTTTCTTACCTTAAAAATCATTCATTAATCACATAATCTCAAGATCAACTACAGTTCAATTCTAAAACATTTCTTCTTTTAATTTAGCACATAAGTGCTGAATATTGGCATAACACGTTCTTGAATATAATGCTTAACAAGCACATCGTTGCACGGAGTACAATTATATCTACATTTGCTCACATAAACACATTATTGCACGGAGTGCAATTTATACAAATACTTGTCCAAATTATTTGATTTGGCACATTCAACTTCTCACACAGAAAGAATTTATCACAATTAAATACCTCAACAATAAATATTCCGTCTGGAATAGCTCAACAATCGAGTTAGGCCGAATCAAATGGCACTAATACTTTTTCATAAATCTTTTCACATAAACAGATGAAATTCAACAATCACATCATTGAACAAAGTATACATAAGAATAGAAACTTGTACAATATACAAAGTTGTGTAAGTTAGGAAACTTGCATGTTCCGCTGATTACCGCTAAGCAATTTAATTTAACCTATTATGAAAAGACATATCATTAATAAGATTGATCTTTCATAACACATCTTGATTCAGAGTACTACTACTTTATTATAAGTTATCTAACATTTAGTCACATAATTTAAACATTAAATAATTCCTTAACCATTAGTAATATTATCGTCCTTTTATAATATTGCTATCACATAATAATCATCTTAAACTCTCGTCTAATATATAATATTTTATTCACTTACTAATATTATTAATCATTTAATAATATTTTAATCACTTACTAATATTAGTAATCATTTAATAATATTTCAATCACTTACTAATATTATTAATCATTTACTAATATTATTAATCATTTAATAATATTTTAATTACTTACTAATATTATTAATCATTTAATAATATTTTAATCATTTACTAATATTATTACTCATTTAATAATATTTTAATCATTATAAACAATTTAATTTAATTGTTTCTCTTATTTAATTTATTTAATAAACATACCATGCCATTCTTATATCATTTTATTAAAAATGACCAAATTACCCGTATAAAGTCTTAATACATCATCTTAATGATCATTAGTCAATAAAATCACATTAACAAATTTTATGACTTAATCTAACTTAATTTCCTCAATTATTCTTAACTCATTCATAGGCATTAAAAATACCTACTCAATTTATTATTTTTATATCTTCTGGAAAACTTTAACATATAATATTTTAGTTATAAAGTAATTTTCTTGTAATTTTCCAAGCATTTCCTATTTTTAAATAGGCCATTTCTGTCCAAAAATTATCCGTTTATCCAAAAATTCCAAAATTTATACAGTAGCCTCATATCATAATAAACTGACTCCAGTAAAAATTTCATAATTTTTTGAGTTATAGATTCCGAGTTATAACAGTTTCTTTTAAAAATCGCATCTTCTTTAACGGACCATAACTCCATCTCACGAAATCGAAATAAGCTCATTTTTAGACAGCAACTAGATAACTTCATATATTAATATATCCCAGAAGACCAGAATTTTTAGAGCTCACTAACTGACCAAAACAGGCCACGGAAAAATCTGGCCAGGGGATTTTAGGGTTTTCTGGCAGAAAACTGTTTTGGTAAAAATCATGCTACGGTCGGTTCGTTTAATATTTTTCAGTGATTCCAGTGCGGTTCATTAGATAACTCATAGATCTAACTCACGGTTTTGACGGATCTCAAAAATAAGCTACGATTTGAAAATGGCAACTGTCCAAAGTGGACTGAAATTTCTAGGTTTTTTGTGCAAAAACAGTTTTTGTTTTTCTTTGCCATCAAAGCTCATCAACACATAAAATGAACATGCCTAACCATAAAACGTCATCTAACACATAGATCTACTATCATATGGCTTAAGAACATAATTGCATCATTTATTTCTAAATCAACCATATAAATAAACCATAAACTAGTTAGGGTTGAGATTAGAGAACTTTTGAACCTTTTTGTTTTGGATCCACACTTTCTTCTCCTTCCAAGGTACGAGATGAAACTTGAAGGCATAAAATAGATCTCCTTCTCCTCTAGGGTTCGGCAGCCCCCCTCCTCTCCTTCTCAAATATTTTTGCTATCAAGGTTTAGAACTTAGGAAAAGAAAATGAAGACTAAACTTTTGCTATCAAGTGGGATGAGCTCTATTTATATCCATCTAAAATGTATAGATATATCATATATATGTATACATAATCATCCCATAACTCTTCCTTTTCTTTGTAGATCCACTTTTTAAGGGATTTCTATTTAATAAGCTAGCTAGATTAGGGAGCAAATAGGTAGGAAGTTGGTGAGCAACTTTGAAAATAAGTAATGAAGCATTAAAGCCCCATGTGACTCCCTCCTCTATAGCCCGGCTACTTGTCCCCTAATTCCCCAAATTTGATTTTCTTTTAATGCTTTTATGCTCATATAATCCTCTAGAAGATCCATCACAAAATGGGTTAGGGTTTGAGTCATTTAATACATTTGGGCTACCATTTACATTATTTGGGCCACAAAAACTAACACATGTCCAACACATAAAATTCCTTACCCTTGTTATTTAGTTAGGGTTACTAGTACACTTACATTAGACTTTAAATAATTACTCACATTGGTTTAATTATTTAACCTAATTAGACTTGCTACAAAATAGGTTAAACTATTAAATAGGTTGAGATAATAAATTAAATCTCTTAGCTAGTCCACTAACATATAATTAAGTATTTGGACTCTTAAATAAATAACACTTATGTTATTTAATCTTGATATCTTCAATATTTATAAATAGGTCACAAGGCTATCATCTCAAGTTTAGTTAGTTAGTAACATAAGCTTAACTCAATAAATTCTTATCTCTTGGCTTTCCTTTTTGTTCCACCAATTCATTAACTCAGTTAGCCCTAATTGGCTTGAAAACTCTTATCGTTCGGTCGATAAATTATTACATATATCTATCCATATTCATACAATCACTCTATATTAGTCATATTAATTAATCACTTATTGATTATTATTCATTTAATTTGTCATTCAAGGCCAATATTCAAGCTATGTTAATTCATAACATAGTTTTATCTTGATTCTCGTATATTTAACTCAATTAATCATATTGGCTTCTCTTTTCATCCCTTAGTTATTATGTTCTTCCCCACTTACAAGGATTCCAACCCGGAATCTGTGACACCCCCAAATCCGGGTACTTCATTTTCACAGGATTTGGTGTTCACTGTCTAATAAAATCACATTTAACTACTCATAAACAAGGATATAAATAAAACTCATAACTGAAATAGAAATCTTCCCAATAAAGGGTTACAACATCATAATAAATCAATCCCAGGTAATCTAACCTTAAATACATCAAATGCGAAAACAGAACATAAATAAATAAGTCTTAGCATAACATCTTCAAATAATTAAACAAGTCTTTATCACTTGTTTGTCTTGCCTTTGCCCTTACTAGTAGACGTCTCGTCAACTCTTTCAACCTTAGCTGCAATGTTATTATGCAAGATTGAGCAAACAATTGCCCACAAGTATAACAATAACAATAGTAATAATAACATGCGAGTAATCAATGGATATTGGATAATAGAAAGCTCGATTTTTGAATCAAGATTAGAAAACAAGAATAAGTACATCTGATGGTCATAAGACCATGAACTATATCTTAGGTTATCAAGTATTTCTACTTTAAACCTTTAACAGTCATAAGACTATATGGACCTTACTTCTCGTACTTAGGGGGATCGGCCCTTTGTACCATGTATGTGCACAAACATCTTAACGCTATCTCGTAATATAATCCCCTATAATAGGATTGTTCGTCTCAATTTTGACATAAGAGTTCGCACCAAAGGAAGTTTGGTTTGAATAAGCTTCAACAATAGTTCTAGAATTTAGAACTCTCATCAACTATGGACTAGTCGAATCAAAGAGGGTTTTCTAGCCATTCAAGGTTTCAATACAGTAATGTAAACGATATTTAAATCGAAGATTGAATCTCAAATGTATAACAACAGAATAAACATTGAATAACCGAGGTATTACTTCAAAGGAATTAGAATATTAAACTTGAATAAACAAGAGTAAGAAACTTGCTCAATATAAGAATATGATTTATGTACTTGCTCAATGAAAGTTTAGAGTTATAGAACTTGCGTAACGATAACAAGTCAGGGATAAAAAACTTGCCTCGTGCGTAGAGTAATAATTAATACTCACGTTCTCCAATTAACCCTACATACCATTTACAGTCACAATACCAATTAATTATAACACAACTAGCATAATGAATATATTCTCTTTTAACTTAACTTAACTCTAAATATGATTATTATATCAACCACATACACAAACCTCAACTTTTAAACACATTGTTAAACCTCACGAATAAAGAGTTTAAGTACGCATTTAACTCATCAAATAATCACGTAAAACCGTCTTTGACATGTTACTAATCTGTTTTAACATCTTATTATATGATTAATACATTTTCATTTTCATTAGATTAGGTTTAAATTACATTTTTTGGACTTTGAACCATTAAATAAAATTTTCTGGGCGATTCTGCTAGCTGGCGCTGCGGTGCGGCTCCAAGGTCTGGCAGCCGGCGCTGCAGCGCGGCCAAAAGTCCTGTAACCGGCGCTGCGGCACGCCGATAAGCCTTTTGAGAGGCGCTGCAGCGCGACACACCAGTTTCAGAATCTGCAGTTCGCGAAAAAACACAAAACAGGGCCATAAACTTTCAATTTCTTTATCCATACAACAATTTAAGCATACCTAGACTCTACAATTCATACAGAATCATAACCCAACCTTTCTAGCATGATTCCAACATTATAAACCACATAAACCATGAATTTAAGAGCCAAAATTAAGGTTTTTGCCATTTTATCAAAGTTTCTTCAAATTTAATGAAATTTCACATAACGGATTCGTTATTATACCAAATCAGTCCATACGAATTTCGTTCTTTTCGTTTATTGACACATTAACACAAATTACGATCAATTTATCCATGAACATACAATTTAAGCATAATTTTCATACATATAAGCCATATTCATATATTTTTCTCTATAAACTCAAAACTCTATTTTTAAACATAATTTCATGGATTTGATTCACACAAAATTGTTTATAAACATCATAGAGTAGATTATACATGCATATTAACAATTATAAACAATTTCTTAACAATTTAATCATGAAAACTCAATTACAGAGAACTTAAAACCAATTTTCATGAAGAAACTTTAATAACATAAACTAAAGCTTAAAAGTAAGAATTTACTCTTGATTTCTTGTTTAGATTACACAAAGATGGTAGAACACTCCTCTTGATTCCCCAATTCTTCTTAAATCTTAATTTCTCTCAAAACTCTCTTTTCCTCGGTGTTTTGTTTTCCAGACTTAACAAATGAATGATATAACTATACGTAGATAATATAACTGGCACGTACATAGGTATCAGTTAAGCGCATCATGGCCTTAACTGCTCACATGTTCTTAAGGCCATGTTTGGCTAGTTACCTAAAGGTTCCCTTTTAGTTTATTTTAATTAACTCACTTATAATATAGTTTATTTGTCACACCTTAATTAATCAAATTATATTATTTAAATTCAATTAAATTAAAGCCAATATTACTCATTAAATCAAATTATCACATAATTAAAATTTCTATTTATTAATTATAGCAAATCATTAAATCTCTAATTAATTATTAAATTAATTATAACAACATTATAATTATTAAACAACTCATTTAATTTAATTATCCCAATTAAATTCACACTTTGAACTATAAAATTATTCAACATTAATTTAATTAATGTAACACATTTAATTAAATTAATCTACAACAATTCCATCAAACGTTTATTTAACTAAATAAATCAACCAAAAATATTTATTTAATTCAATAAATATTTAAAATAATTTACAAAAATCTCGTTCGTCACAAAATCACCACTACCGAAACGTTTTAGTTTAGTTTACTACTAAACTCTTACACAATTTCTCTCATCGATTAACTTTATCTAATTACGTATTATTTTACTACCTCTTTCCTTTATCCTTTGCTATCCAATTCATGGACAAAAATTGATTCTTAGCCCAAGTCTTATCTGACTTGCTTCGGCTCATGACTACCTATTATTTTCAGGAATTAACATCTTCATCAACATATCTCTTAAACTCGAATGTAAACTTTGTTCTTTAATACTTTTATTATTGTCATTTTGATATAATACATTCTTTTAGTTGCAAAACTTCATACATCACAATCTTCTCACTTCTTACTATTCAAAAATTCTATCATTCACATTTAATTCTGTTCACATTCTTGCAAATATCAAACCGCATAGGTTCTTCTCAAAATTTTTAATCATTCCTCTACTTTCAATCTAGGTTTTAAACTTTAACCTTTATTTAATCATTCAAGATCTTACTTCTAAGTCTTATAAATTTTTGGGTTATCACATCGGCAATTTTGGTTACATGTTGAAAATGACATGCAGGAGATTAGAGAAGCGTGCTGCAATTGCTCCAAATATATCTTAAATATGACAGCCCAATTTTTATTTAAAATCCGACATTTAGATGGTAATATAAAGTCCAATTCCAACACTAATATCAATATGGATACAAGATATATCTCAATTTACAATGCCATCTACTGTAATAAGCATTTCAAGCTCTGATGAAGTCATTGTTAACCTAAACTTAAACCAAGACTCCTAAGTAACGCAGAAGTACAAACATACATTAATATATCCACTATTAGCTGAAATCTCACCACTTATTACAGCTTCTAGCTAATATCCTTGATTTTATTGATATTTACAAAAGTAAATTCAAATGTTCTTCTAGAAGCGCCTCCACTTCTTTTGTGCATATAGTGAAGTCAGTTCTATGTCCTCGTTACTGTAAACACTTAGATAGAATTCTTGAACTTCATTAATATTAAATAGCTGATTCACCATGTGCATAACAATTACAACTAAACATTTTGGAATAGAACTCATCACAATTGATTGCACTCGGTCCTTTGCCAGTTTCTATCTGTGTTTAATCCTTTTGGTTGGGATCCTGTCACTGCTGACCTTTAATAAAAACTAAAGCAAAGAAAGAAAGTGTAAATATCATCCAGGTAATAGTCGAGCGCGGCTCAGCAATCCCTATGTAATCTTATAATGTATTACCTCAATAGCTCACATTGACCGAGCCCAAAGAGATGCTAAGGAAGAGACTTTGTATGCAAGTGAACTAATATGCATTGCTTGACCTCAAGAAATCCTAGCATTCCCTTAGTCTTGAATCCCCAAAAGAATGTGAAACAATTACGTCCTCCAAAGGACCCTCCTATACTTTCCCCCACAAAATTCCCCCTGAAAATGTAGAGGAGAAGATCATCCACAGCATTCTTCTCACACACCAAACAGAAAACACGATAATTATTACTAGTTATCACTGGCGCCTAAATGACGTCTCCTACCCTCCCGTTCTATGTCAGTCCCAAAGAAATTGGGATTTCAGATTACCTCTCAAAGGGACTGCTAAATAAGTTATGGGTAAAGACTCAGCCTCACAACTAGGAAGAAAGATAATCCTCCTCAGAATTGACACTAGCTAGGCTGCACTTTGCAAGATTAACCTTCGTACTTGAAATTGCCAAAAAGATTTGAAGAAGGGACAATAAATTCTTAAAACCTCTAACAACCTTAGACAGAAATAGAATAATATGTTCGCAAACTTTAGGTGTGACAGTCTAACCTCGTCTCTTCCTACTTCATATCCATCAACGAGGCCCTGCCTCTCGACAATCTGATCATCCTACTCTGCTACTCGACACGTCCACTGCAAGAGTAAAAAGAAAAGGTGAATGTGAGTCCCTTTGCTCAAGCCCCCTGCACGCCTTGAATGAAGCCTTAGGCTGCTCATTCATGACCAAAGAAAGATGAATAGAAGAGAAGCACTCCTTTATCTGCAATCTCCACAAAGACCCAAAGCCCTTCCTTACTAACACCTTGTCCAAAAATTCCATATATTCTACTATATGCCCTGTTTTATCCTTTAAATCAAGGAGGTGGACACTAGGTATTGCAACTCATCCACTTAATTTATCTGTACCTTGTTATTTATTTTCTATGAACAATATTTTTGAATTCCAGGGCCTCCCAAGGTTCCCTACGTGATGATATTGAAGTGAACAAATCTTATAATCCACTAGACAGCGTGTTCACATACATCCCTTACAGACAATTTCTAGTCCTCATGGTTTTGTTGTTCTGTCTTTAATTCTTTATCCTTTCGGTATTTACCGTATTTTTTAAGCAGTAACAAATTGGGCCCAAAAAAGGAAAAAGAGATATTCAAAGTCGTGTTAGAACATCATCTTGTCTCACTAACCGGTGATGTTTGATCCATTGAATCTATCCAATTTTCAGACAGTTTTGATTCTTAAGCTTGAAAGCCATCACCATATCTTGTCCTCCTAAGTATCACCTTCAAGTTGTTATGGTATTAGCACAAAATTGAAAAAGAATCAAGAAATTTGTACACAGCTTTAACGCTTCAACAACAATATATTTAAGGTGGTATGTGACCCCACTTGAATAAGTTTGCTACAAGGTTTTTTAAAATCACCTCTAGGATACGACATAGCTACCAATTCGCAGATATCAATTACAAAGATATCCTTCAGAACTATCTAAGAGAATCTTTGTTTGGCTGAGAATAAGTAAAAGGATAAAGGGGAGCAGAGAATGAAAATCTGGAAGTTATATATATCTGAGGAATCCAACAGTTGTAATATTCCGAATCCATATAAGACTTGTAATGTAACCTTATATGATTAATAAAGGATGTTTTTGTGATTGAAATTATGTTTTATGTGATTGAATGTGTATGGTTTCATTATAAGTACAAGTATAGAAATTTTTTGTAAATCTTAACTAGGGAATCACTATTCATAAAAACACTAAATCACTTTGGGAAAGTCAACATTGAGAAAGTCGATAATTTTTTGTTAACCAGATTAGTTAGGAAAGCTAACTAATGATCAAACTAGAAGCTAACTAGATAGTAAAATAAGTTTGGAATAACCAAATTAAGTGGGATCCGGTTAGGGTGTAGAGAAAGTAGGGATATTTTGTCCATTATGAAAGTATGTAATACTTACAAGTTTGTAAGTATTGATACTTGCTTTGAAGAGTTAGTTACCAAATTGAGTTTTGCTAGCTCTTGGTGTGTTGTTAAGCAATGAAAGGAGAGATGTGGCCTATTAGATTACTTGCTTTAGTGTTGTCAAGCATTGAGAGGTAAGATGTGGCTTATTATTTATTTGTTTTAGTGTTGTCAAGCATAAAAGGTGAGACGTGACTTTTGGTTGCAAGGGTCAAGCTTGGTAGGCCATTGGCGTTGTTGGTCACTTGTCAGTGGCTTAGCTTTTGGCCTTGTTGTTCAATTGTTAGAGGTTGAGCTAGATGGCCTTGTTGGCCACTTTGATTGGTTGTGGTGTGATGACCATTATACCCTGAGTCTTGGTTGCCTATAAATAAGACCCTCGTGCCATGCTAATTAACCTTCAAACAATTCACAATAATCATAAGAGAGAATCATAGTAGATCAATCGCTAATTGAGAGAAGAAGATTAAAGTCTTGCATAATCAAGTTATCGTAAAGCTTGCAAGTCCAAGAGGTAATTTACGACTTGTCGTAATCCTATTAGTTAATCGTTCTTATATTCGAAATCATGTAATATTGCATGCTAAACATAATTTGTATGTTAATAAGTAGCAAGTCATATGTTCATGATAAACAAGCTTAAGTAAATGTCCTAATAAGTAAAGTAAAACATGATTATGCATGTTAGTATGTTTATGTTGTAAAACTTGATAAAACTTGCTACCTAAATTGCTTCATTATACAAACTAATTAAATGAGATAAAACATGATATGTATGTTAACATTAAAATCAAACATAGTAAGTAATAAAGTATTGAAATAAAGTTCATACTAAAGATTAATTAGAGTATACTAAGATTGTAAAGTCATGATTATGACTAACCGTATGTCAACCTAATGAATAATATAGGTCATACAAAGACGAAAAATTAATGTAAACATAGAAGACGTTATCAGGTAAGTTTTCTTAACTCATTCGATTTATGTACTTACACAAAGTGCAACGATGTGTTTTAAATTGTTGAATTTCATTTAATTCTTTCTTTGAATTATGAAGTTCATTATATATTATGAAATGATTTCTTGAGAAGAGTTATTTGCCATTTGATTCGGCTTAACTCGAGTATTGAGTTATTCCTTTTGGAATAATTATTGATGAGATATTGAATTGTTATAATTCTTTATTTGAGTTGAGTTTGTTGTGCCAAACCAAATTGTTTTGGGGCGGAATCTATAGGTTAGTAACTGAAATGAATATTCATGGGGGAATTTATGATGTGTCGGGTAACCGACTCCTATATTGTTGAAAACGAAAGTTGTCAGTATAGAAGGTGTTATGCATAACATATGATATTATTAGGTTGATCCCCTTATAATATCTACAGAGAGTTCTAAGTCTTTATGACTAACGAACAATTCTTGGCTTAACAACCCTCAGTTTACTATTATGAACAATTGTTGATATCTTTTGTTGAGCTGTTCATCCCTTTGAATCAGAGAAGTGTGAGTTCTCTTATGTGTATGTGTTAGACTTGCTGAGCTATCTTATGCTCATTCTTGTAAATATGTTTCATTTGCAGTTAAGAAAGTATTACCAGAAGAGTGATAGTAGAACGGAAAAGTTAACGAAGAGTAGATAATTGGTCTTCTTTATTTGTAATAGAACTTAAAGTTGTAATAACTTTGGAGATTAGATTAAAAGAATTGGGAATTGTTATAAAAATGTATAGTGTACTTTACATTTAAGCTAGTAGATGTAAAAGTCATTTAACTATGCTAGATTAACAGTTTTGGCAATGTCTAGAAAGTTCTGTCGAAGAAAGGGGTTGTCTAATTGAGCACCGCTTTAACGGAAAGCCCCCTCTTTTTTGAAAACTGACTGGTTGCTAATATTGAAAGTCTAAGATAGATAAATGGTGATGAGGTTGAGAAGAATGGTTTAGTGTTGGATTGAAGTTATGGAATACTCAAGAGGAAGTATGATTGGAGGAGTTGCATATTTAATGCATTAGAATAAGTTGTAATTTTTATGACTTTGATATGTAATCGAAAATTGTAAAGTTCACGATTTTGGAATAAAGAGTATGATGTTAAGTTTTTAAATGAGTTTTTATCAAGTATAATATTAGTGAATATTAAGGAGAAATGTTGCAATCCAGGGATGGAGGTAAAGAATTGATGTAATGTTTGTAATAGACTATTTAAACTAATAGAATTATTGATAGATTTAATAAATGAAGTTGTATCGTCATCACTGGATCAGGGGTTGAAGGAGACTTGGATTTGGGGGCGTGACAACAGTCATATTACGGATTCCAAAAGTGTTCAATGGCACCTTTTCCAGAATGTTGTGACTACTCAAAAGGAAGTAATAAGGCACCTTAATAGACATCATGATTGTGAGTGGAAGAACCTAACCGGGGATGTGTCTCAAACTCCCAACTCGTGTGGCTAAACTATTACCTAATTCTTGCATGTGCATGTGCATGTGCATGTGCAAGTGCAACCGTGAGTGATCACCTAGTTGCACCCAGTATGCCTGGTAAACAAAAAAGGCTTGCAGGGGGAAAAAGTTGAGTTACAATCATTTCAAAAGCATAAAGTTTTTACAATAACTTGCACACAATCTATGATGAAGAAGAGTGTTGAAACCTCACAAAATGATATCTTGCATATTTTTTAGAGTAAAATACAGTGACACCCACTCTAGATAACCATAATAACACTCATCTCCCCTCTAGTTTTTTAAGTAACAGTTAGTACCCCTGCAAGTTTTTAGGGTTGACTAAATAGATAAAGTTACATATTTACCCTTGTATGTTATCAAATTTTACTTCTTGAATAATATATATATATATGTTTAATTATCCTTTTTTAATACAATACATTTTAATTATAGTTTTATTTTTAATTAAGACTATTTCATTCAAATAATTTAGTTTAATTAACACATATTTTTGGATAAGTGATTCAAATATTAAGAATTTTAAATTAAATTATTAATGGAGCTGTTCTAATTAGAGTGATTGAGTATGTTGATATTTTAGTTTTTGGTGTTTAACAACAAAAATTATTATTTGAATTTTTAGTTTCATATTATGATTTTTATATGTTAAGTTTTCTTGAGTATATGTCAAAATTTAGGATGTTTATGATTTTGATTATATTTTTTTAGTATACAGTTGATGTTTTTGTGCAATGTTGAATAAAAAAAATATAATAATATTTATTACTACCTCTATCTTGTAAAAAGATTTTTCTTAATATATTTTTTCTTTTTTTGAGTAACAACATGCCATTTTTACTGTAAATAATTATGCCCAAGTCTGACTTATGTTTTTAATATTTGAGAAAAATAATTAATATAATTTTTAATACTTTTTTATATGAATAATAAGATTCGTTCTGTAATTATAAGTTTGTTTTACGTAAATTTTACTACTTGGAAAAATAATTATAATTTTTTTTTTGAGTTAAGTTGTTCTTTTATGGCTATTAAAATTATACATTTTAATTACAAAAAAAATATATTTGAATGTTTATTGCGTAAATTTTAATCTTTGAGAAATTTAATTAGCAAAAAGTGTAGGACTTTATTTTCCTGATAAAATAAATATTTTTTTTTTGACATTTATGTTATTTGTTGCACAAGTTTATAATTTAAGTAATTAGATCAAGTTAAG